>JAHZSQ010000013.1:0-327514 GCA_022405105.1 Aristolochia contorta
TTTACTTTAGTTAAGGAATTTGACAAAAACTCAAACTCAGAACTATAGTAAAGGAATTCGGACGAAAAACTTAAACTCAAGGCAATAGTAAAGGAATTCGGACTAAAACTCAAATTAAAAGCTAAAGTAAAGAAATTTAAGTAAAAGTTTAAACTAAAGCCTAGAAAGGAATCCATCTAAAACTCAAACTGGAGTCTATAGTATAGGAATTTGACCAAAAATAAAATGAAGGCTATAGTAAGGGAATTTAAAAAAAAGTAAAAATGAAGGTTATAGGAAGGAATCTAATGAAAAACTCAAAGCTCAAGGCTACAAGGGAATTCAACGAAAAAAAATAAATTAAAGGCAATAGTCAATGAATTCAACGAAAAAACTCGAATGAAAGGCTATGGAAAGAGAATTCGGCAAAAACTCAAACTTAAGGCTATAGTTAGGAATTCAATTTGAAAATCTCAAATTAAAGGCTACAGTAATGAATTGGATGAAAACCTCAATTTGAAGGCTATAGTAAAGGAATTCACGAAAAGTCAAATAGGAGGTTATAGTAAGGGAATTTGATGAAAAACTAAATTTGATGGTCATAGTAAGGGAAGTCAAGAAAACTCAATTTCGAATTTATAGTAAGGAATTCAAAGAAAAATTAAGATTGAAGGTTATAGTAAGGATTCAAGAAAAACTCAAACTAAAGGCTATAGTAAGAGAATTCAAGAAAAACTCAAACTCAAGGCAAAAGTAAGGGAATTTGAAGAAAAATCAAATTGAATGTTGTAGTAAGGGAATTCAAAAGAAACTCAAACTGAAGGGCTATAGCAAGGGAATTCAAGAAAACTCAAACTAAAGGCTATATCATAAGGGAATTGAATGAAAACTTAAAAGTGAAGTCTATAGTAAAGGAATTTGATGAAACACAAACTGAAGGCTATCGTTAGGAAATTCAATTTAAAACTCAAATTGAAAGCTGGGAATTCAGTGAAAAACTCAAACTGACGGCTATAGTAAGGGAATTCAACGAAAAACTTAAATTGAAGCCTATGGTAAGGGACTTCAAAGAAACACTCAAACTAAAGGTCATAGGGATTTTAAAGAAAAACTCATATTGAAGGCTATAGAAAGAGAATTTGAAGAAAAACTCAAACTGACAACTATAGTAAGGGAATTCGATAAAAAAAACTATATGAAGGCTATAGTAAGGGAATTCCAAGAAAAGTTCAAACTGAAGGCTATATAGTAAAGGAATTCCAAGAAATGCTCAAATTGAAGGCTATAGTAAGGGAATTCCAAGAATAGCTCAAACTGGCGGCTATAGTAAGGGAATTTTACGAAAAACTCAAACTGTATGCTATAATGAAAACTTAAACTGAAGGTTGTAGTAAGTGAATTCGACGAAAAACTAAAATTGAAGGCTATAGTAAGGTAAATCGACAAAAAACTCAATTTGAAGGCTATAGTAAGAGAATTCGGCGAAAAACTCAAACTAAAGCCTATGATAAGGGAATTCGACGAAAAACTCAAATTAAAGGTTATAATAGAATTCGACGAAAAACTCAAATTGAATGTTAAGGGAACTCAACTAAAAATTAAAATTTAAGGCAACAATAGGGAATTCAAGGAAAAACTCAAACTAAAGGCTATATTAAGGGAATATGACGAAGAACTCAAACTGAAGTCCCTAAACTCAGCACAATCATATTAAAGAAACAAGAATGCTAGAGATATTGAGTGTATTAATACAAGGATCATTTGTTCTGTTGTAAAAGAATTTTGGTCATTTTTCCCTTTGATGTATGATATGGAGTGTAATACAAGGTTTGTTATAGAAGAATGATTTGTGTATTTGAAGTGTATACTCTTTAATTTAGTTGTTGAACAAAATAATTGAGGAACCGGTTCCACCAGAATGCAATTGTGTGTTTTTTTTATTTGATAAAAGTATTCTTATTTTAGAAGGGAAATTTTTAAAAGGAGAAGAAAATAAGGGTCCGCAAATAACATATATCATCTTTGATACATCTCAGATTCGGAAAAGGGTAGCTATATGATTTGAGAGCGAATGACAATGGAATCCACTTCCCCTAAATAGACAGATACTCCCTATAAATAATTAAGAGTAACGTTATATGTACAACGTTGTTTTGCGCACAATGAGTACAACCCCCTCACTGTAGTAATGGGACCCACAACAGAAATATTTTAATACCCCACCGTACAATGGGGGGATTGTATGCATTGTACCTAAAACAATGTCGTACACATATCATTGTTCAATAATTAATGGAATTTGAATATTTTATTTTCGTTAGGTTACTTTAATATAGTGCCTTCGATGCTTGCTCGATAAAACAAACAGCTTTATGCACCATGATAACACACACTGTTTTGCGGAAAACTGCTAGACCTGTGAAATTCAAAAGTAAAATACGTCCTCAAACAGCGTTGAAACAGTGTTCAAGCAGTGTTCAAGCAGTGTAAAGTTGTCTTAAAATTCGGTATTACAGATTATTCCTAGAGTTGATTCATATCAATTTCCATCCTTACTACTAACATAAGTTTTAAATTCATAAAGCTTACATATTAAGTTCGGAATATGTGATTTATCAATTAAGCCATTTGGAATGGATATATTGACTGCTTATCCAATTCTCTGGTCTGGAGCAACAAAACCAGATTCATGAGATTGTTATAAATTCCCTGTAGTCTTACATGTCAAATTCACTACAGAAAATTTTCCCAAAATTTCAATAAACAAAAAATCGCAAATTGTTCGGTTTGACCCTTTGTGGAGCTTTATCCAGTGTATTTTTTATCTGGACGTCCTGTTCTTGAATTTGTAGTGTTGACAACATACTGCACAATTTGTTCAGTTTTTACTACTCTCTACTCCGTCTTCCTGCTCTACACCGAAAATTAAAACCAGGATCTCTCCACTTCTGATCCAAAAATATTGCACCCTATGCCATGGCTGCTGAGCTTCTCAACTCGCTATTTGTAGCTACTCACCACATGGGAGCCAAACCCAAGTTCCTGATAACAAAAGGCAGCAATTCAATCTCAGTTATTCCCGTGAAGATTCAGAGCTCCCCAATCAGACGGCACCCATCTGAATCCAGGCGATTTTCCTATCCGGCGGAGAGTCAAAGCTCTTCTGTAGTAAATGGAAAGAAGATTAGTGATGTCAAAAGTGACCTGTATCAGACGATTGAAGGTATTCCCTGTAAACAGTTAGGTTTCCGCTTCTTGAGCTTCAAATTTCCGAGTCTTCTTCACTAACCGACTGAGACTCTGTACTGTGATGCATTGTCAAGGCATCAATAGGGGGATATTCGGAATCCCATCATGAAGAAAGCGCAGATTGATAATCTGGCGAAATTACTGGAATCCCAAAACCCAACGCCTGAACCCACTGAGAATCTGGATAAGGTGCGGTTCTGTCTGCGCTTAATTAAAGAACGTCACCTCAGCACCCACGTTTCTAATTTCTTCTTCTAAAACTCGAAGGTAAACGGATGTTGGAAGCTCATCTATAGCACAGTTACGATCCTGGGTTCGAAGAGAACGAAGCTCGGATTGCGAGATTTTGTGACTTTGGGTGACTTCTTACAGACCATTGATGCCGACAAGGTAAGAAGTTTAATCGGCATTTTTCTATTTCTCAAATATGTGGAGCTGCACATCGAAATGTAACAGCTTTAGCTGTCGAACGTATTTCCTATGATTATCAAACTTCGTCGAGAGAATTTCTTTTTCCGAACAAGCTTCATTTTCAGCAGCTAAGTCCTTTGATATCCTTGATTTGAAGTCATCTGATACAAAAAGCAGGGGAAAGCTCTTAACGTCATCAAGTTCAGTGCAAGGGGGCTGAAGATGTTGTCAGGGGAGCTGACGATCGTGGCCTCCTACAGGATTGCTTCCAAATCAGTTGAGTCTTTCTTTTTTTTTTTTCGGAAATATTTAGATCAGTTGAGCTACTTGCCCCATACATATGACAAAAGCACTCCATCTTACTTGAGCTATTTCTTCGTTTTCGTTTGACATAGAGAGTTGATATCAAATATGAGAGTTCCAGCATCGAGCCTGATCAGGTACAGAAATCTCAAACCTCCGTGTCCTGCTGCTCATGTTAGACTGTTTATTAAATTGAACCGTCCAATCCGTAGCTCATGAACATTTTCCGGAAGAATTACGACCTTCTGCTGGGCATTTTCAATCCAGAGGGTTGGCTGGAGATCACGTATCCTTTGATAGATTCCAAGCTTCATTTGAATTTCTTAGTAGATGTCGTAGAGATGACATTAAACTTGTTTTCCCTGAGCGAGTGGATAGATATCTGGACGACAGTCTGAGGATTGGCAGGGATGACAAAGGCAATTTATTTATATTAGAGAGAACCCAATGAATTTCTGTGGTCTTAACTTTGTGTGTCAAGATGGAAATAAAATAGCCTTTTTACGCAATACTCTGCACATACTTCCAGCCCCACATCTGTCTGGGTATCTCCACACTACAAAGTTCACAATGTCCCGCATCATGCTTCCAACACAGCAACTCTTTGCAAAAACATCGAATGCCTTCAGGTGTTAATAAAAAGACAAACAAAGTCTAAAGTAGTTCTTATAGCTCTTCAACGTATCTAAATAGACAAAATAGTTCAATTACATATTAGAGTATGTGGAGACAGATGTATTCAATTGGCCTCCGATCATCAAATCAGGCACTTATTGAGCAGGTGTAGTTTTGTTGGAGTCTTCTTGCTGTTGCCACTGAGCCGGAGTAAGGGCTTTCTTAATGGAAAGAGCATGTATCTCTTTCATCTGCTCTTCCAATGCAGCATTTACCAACCTGTGTCTCTCGAGCAACCTCTTCCCTTCGAATTGTTCGGAAACTATCTCAATTGCAAAACTTGCTCCACATCTGAAAACATGCAATGGGTTATTGTTATTATTGTTACTAAGGATGCCTACATGTTGGTACACAGCAGACAACATTGTCAGGCAATCAAATGATCGGTTATAGAGAGGTTTCAAAACACTTAAAAGTAGACTTTGTTAGAGTGATCTTACCCTCCAGAGGTGTCGACTACTTCCTGCATTAGAAAAAGTGAATGAGGAATGAGGGAAGAAGAACTTGTGGAATAATATGGGACATTAAACACAACACATTCACAAGTTTTTATTTAGAACGGCATAGGAAATTTGCAGGTCCAGGGTTTCTAAAATGAAGGCAATATTTTCAGATATCATCTGGAATAAAACTTGGAAAATCCCAAAGCTAGTTTAGAGGAAAAAGAGAGCCGCATAAAGGCAAATTGAAACATGCAATGTACAATTCAAAAATAGTCACAGGAAAACCTGAAGCTCAAAATATCAGGCTATCTATGAAGTAATGCCCTGCAAGCTGGCTTCGGAGGAAAAAAACAATGGGAGCTGGTCATGCAGTCTAATCAAGTTGTGTTCTTATTCTGATGACTATCATTCGAGCTAATCTCTAATTCAATTCGTAAAGTATGTTATGAACCCAATTCCAAAAACAATAAAACAGTAAACTATAGTATCTGAACATTGTGAATCAGTGTCATCCATGCCGCAACTAATAGACAACTTCACGCATTGAATGGATATTCACAAGGCATACTCAGAAAGCAAACAAGTTCAGAACCAAAATAACTGAACAAAACTCTCAAAAACTATCTCGCAATAAGCAAATAAGTTCAGATGGCTATCAGAAACATGCCGCCACAGTTGATTATTATCCAATTGAATGCCAAAAGCTAAAGAGTGGATACACGAAAGACAAGCAGCCAATATATTCAACCCAAATCCCCCAACAGTACCAAATACATCAAGCAATTTATTTTCAACTCCCAGACGCAAAAGAAAACAGAGAGAAGAACTAAATCGTTCCTCCATGACGCAAAATTTTATAAAGGGGAAAAAACACCAGTACAGCGACATGGGTACCAAGAAAAACCCCATGAAACAGAAACAGCGATAACCATGTGGAGCATTAAACCGCAAGAGCATCAATTAATCGGCTTTTACGTTATGTTTTGTATTCTAAATCCGAAAAAGAAAGGAACCCTAAGACGCAGTCGTCTTAACTTCAACAAAGCCCACGCTCGAAAATACTTGGGTGATGCACGGGGAAAAGGGAAGGTAACAGAAAACACCGAGAAAGAAAGAAGGGTATACTGTAGGACTTACGAGATGGGTCGGTTTCATCTTCGACGTCAACACAGCTTCTACCTCTGCTTTGTTCACTCCCATCTCGCTCTCTGTGGCAAACCCAGTGCGAATGATCACAAGGAACATTCAGCCATCCAGACTTATTTATGTGGAGGGCAGGGGGCTGACCACAGAACCGGGTGTTCCTTCCACGTGGTGGCCACTGGATATTTGCCCAGTCTGACCTTTGGAGATCCTGGAAATTGGAATGACTGGATGTGATTTACTTACAGTATGTGGGGGCCATCCAACGTGGCAGGAGAGTGGGACCGTAAAAAATTAAAAATATTTTTCCCCTATTAAAGTCAAATTGAAAAAATTTAACGGAAATTTTATACCCTTGATTTGTTATATAAAAATATCAAATAGTACTGAGAACAATTCATTCAATAATTTCTGTACGACATCCAAGTGACTGCAATTCGAAGATCGCATCCAGGAAAACCACATTCATAATTCACATCCATATTAAGCTGAGAATGTGATTTTCTGGATATAATTGATTCCACCAAATGAGTATTACAAGTGTCACTAATGCTAGCACAAACAGTACATAAAAGCAGTATGGGTTATGTAAGTACATTTTATTAATCCATACAAAAATTCTGAAACGCCTTACCAGTATTGTAAAATGCATACAACATATATCTTACAATTGATAACAGTCTCCTTGTTAGACTCAATAATAATCTGAAATTCTAAAGATACCGATTCTTCTTCACAATGAGCGAACCTGCTTTACACGATCCAGAGTCCACAGATTGACCCAGGTAGCTGTGAGGATCATTCACGCACTGAATTAGGAGATGAGGTGTCAAGAGAACCACAAAGACTTGCTGCTTTCACAGTTGATAGCAAGATTCGCCGAACTCTGACGAAAATAAACTTTCGAGATAGGAACTCCAATAAGCTGAGTTTCGTGAAGAACTTCAGGCAACAGTTTAAGCAAGTATAGCTGATATATTTAACCAAAAACAAGAGAAGAGGCTGCCTTTGTGTTAGTGCTTTGAGCTGAGAAGCTTTGCCATCATGTCATCCTCCAGTTGTAGCCAAAAACAGCTCATGTGCCCACTGAGCCATTTTAGAACAAGACTTGCTGCATACATTTTTTCCATTTTGCCCACTACGAAAGTATCAATTGCTTAATGGAAACTGACTGAAATTTACTTCAATTACTCTCTTCCCACTATTTCTGTCAGCATCCAATAGTTCGAACACCTCTGCCCTTGGTTCCCAGCAACATAATTCCAACCGATCAACTGCACTGATGGTTTCTTGGATATTCCGACCATCTCTTACGCTATAGTGCCTTCAATTTCAAGGTTCATCATGTTTTCTAAGTATTCTCTTTCCTGTTGTCATCGGTTTTGTAATAGATACGCACATGTTATAAGAATCAGAAATATAATTGCATGCTGTGCCACAGAATCTTGTGGGGCTATGCATTTCCACTCAAGACCCTGATCAGGTACCTCAGCACAAATGCATGAACAAAATCCATGTTTTAAGAATCTTGGAACATGAACTCAGCTTGAAGGTGTTCTTGATCCGACTTTCAAATTTTTCAGAAGTGCAACTCCTTCTCTATTCATGATGTCTAGAACATTTCCAACTTCAAGTTCATTGCCAACAAACTTGTATAGATGAAAAGCTGCACTTAGTGCGAATTTATCCGGTGTCACTGATCCTTTAATCATTTCAAACAGAGAGATGCCTTTTTCTACACAGCCATAATCCAAATACCCTCTCAGCATGGTTCGATAGCATACTAGATCAGGGCTGAGACCAGCTTGCTTAATATCCTCATAAAGCCTTTCTGCATCATTAATTAGGCCAACTTTGGTCAAGGCAGATATAAGACAATTGTAATGAGCGCATGCTGGATATACTCCACTATGTTTCATTGAACGAATAATTTTTTCTGCTTCTGCATATTTCTGGCTCGCAGAGTAAGCTCGGATGAGAGCGAGGAATGTGAAGGAATCAGGAGAACACCCATTCCTCTGCATGGCTTCAAATAGTCTCTTTGCTTCAAGATGAAGTCCAGCTGTAGCATAGACATTGATCATAGTGTTATAGCTGACCTGTTTACAATAAGAAATAGTGGACAGTTCATGTCAAGGAATTATAATTTTGCCAATATTTGATATGAAATAGTGGACAGTTCATGTTAAGGAATTATAATTTTGCCAATATTTGATATGAAATAGTGGACAGTTCATGTTAAGGAATTATAAGTTTGCCAATATTTGATATTAGGCCAAGAAGCTTAGGAGGGAAAGAAAATACAAATCATCTGATATGATTCCACACCTTTCCAGGTCTTATTCCTTTTTCCTGCATCTCGATAAACAAACGCAATGCCTCTCCAATCCTACCTGAATATGGAACCAAAGCGAAAAGGTCAGGCTACTTTCTGGCTTCAAAAACTTTTACTGGGAGTGATTGATTTTAGAAGAAAACATAACACATATTACATACAAAATCCAGAGAATGAGGTATAGTATTACCAAACCTGGACAGGTCTGGTCAAATGAATCAGGTTCATTTAATCTTGCTATTTCAACAATCATACTTGTAGTTAACCACTGGGATTTTGGCAGACCGTGCAATACAAATAATGTAGATGTAAACTGAAACTTTTTTTAACAATAAACAGAACTAGTAAGTGTAACAATAATGATGTATAATTAGAGCCAATTATGAGGATGTATGCCCGTTCAACATTTGCATCATAGATTTTTTTTTTTTTTTTTTTTGAAAAGGCATCATAGATCTTTTTTGAGAATGTTAAACAAGAATAAAGAAATGCTAGGATTACCAGCCTTCCCATAGTAGAGAATCATGTTTGTATAAGCTTTCTCATCTACAGGGAGACCTGAGCTGCAAGCTATGTTGAAGATCTCTTCAGCTTTATCCAATTTTCCACCTCGGCCGTGCACACTGCACCCATAAAAGGAAAAATTATAATTCATTATGTCATTCTATAGAGACCAGGCCACCTTTGACAGCTTACTCTCATCAGTAAAGCTGGTCCAAAACCAAAATCTCACAAAAACACGTACAACAACTCAACATGAAGAGACCAAGTATATTTTAAAAAAAAATTGAAAACCAATTTGCATTTCTGTTTCCTATTAATGTTTTTCTGATTCATTTATTTGTTACAGAGTAATAGATGAATACACTACACAATCACCTAATCATAGTGCAGTATGTTTGAATTGATGGACTGACACTTGAAGCAACCATGCGATCATATATCTGTGCTGCAAAATACAGTTTACCTACAAGTACAAAGAAAAGAGTTCGGTTATAAAATGTCCTCCAGCTAACTGAAAAAATTAAAGAAAAACTGCTTCAACCTGCTTCTAGCATTGCTTTTATGAATGTATTGTATGCAACAGTATCGAGCTCCACCTTGCTCCTAAAAATATTTTGGATAACTTCTTTTGCCTCCTGATATTTGCCTGGAAATGAGTCATTTAGCAGTCAAGTAACAACAGACAGCAAATTTTTCTGAGAAAATCAACTGAAAATTAGTCAATTTTTTCCACTGGAAAAAAAGAAAAGCTAAACAGTCCATTATATTTTTTTAGATATAGGCATACATACAAACTTGACAAACGAGTCAAACTTCAAAACTTATATCAGTTTAGTAGCTGATGGAAAAATACATACTAATCCAGATCTGAAAAAGAAAAATAATACGTAATTAACTGAATTAGTATAAAATAATGAACCAGCAAAACATTTGCCTACCACTTTCAGCCAAAGCATTCACAATTATGCTTACTGTGACCACATCCTGATCATATCCTTTTGCAACCATATCTTCATAAAGTTTGTAGGCCTCACCAAACTCACCACATTTGACATACGAATCAATCATAGAGCTATATATTGGTTTTCCAATTGAAGGAGAATCAGACACAAGAGAAAATACTTCTTGGGCTTGTCTTAATTGCTTCTGTTTTCCGTAAAACCTAATCAGAGCGGCTATAGCAGCATCTTCGGGTATAAATCCCATCTGGATAGTGTAATCATAGAGAAACCTGGCTTTAGATATATCATCTGTCACAATAAACTCTAAGAGTATAAATCTTCAGTAAATGGTAGTCAGATGCATCAAAAGATCCCAATTTATAATAAATATGTAAAGAAATATTCTTCTAGAAAGTGCAACATTATTTACCTTCTCTGACAAATTTGTTGATCAGGTGAGTAGTCATAGACAAACCACCCGTTGTCTCCAGCAATCCTTTCACCATTGTATGAGCATTATTAGAATCATCATTTTCCAAATAAAGACTAAGCATCTCACCAAGAGCAATAGCATCGGGTCCTTCTAAGGCATTAAAAATGTCTTTTGCTTTCTCCATATTTCCAGAGGCTCCATACATAACCATTAAAGTAGTGTGAATAAACTTATCGACATTACATCCATTATCAGGCATTTTTTCTACTAGTTTTTCTGCCTCACTAATCATACCTTCCTTGCTGTAAAGTTTCATGGCATTCCTATAAAGTTCCTCATTGAACTGCAAGTTACCTTTTTCCATTTGAGCAAGTAACAACTTTGCCTTTTCAAACAAACCCACTTTAAGATACAAATTAAACAAGTCATTGTAGGATGCTACTTCGGGAACATCTGACTTGCATAAAGCTTGAAAAGCACCTTCTGCAGATGCTACATCTTCTTTAATAATGTAACAGGTCAGCAGAGCACAATAAGCTTAATTTGGAGAATTCCACATTTGCAGACTTCATCATCTCAAAAACATTTAAAGCTTTCTCATGATTTCCATTATTCAGATAAACCTGTGCCATAGCCACAAATGTTTTCTCATCTTTAAGAAGACCTGATCGTTTGATCTCCTTAAACGTTCTCTCTGCATCCTCATACAGACCGAGCTTACCATAAATCCGAATCAACATACCATAGATGACTTCATCCGCAACAATTTTGTAACGTTCCATTTCTGAGAAAAGTGAAAGAGCTCTAGCAAAATCTCCATTTCTATAATGTAAGGCAAGAAGTGAAGCAACAGTATAATTACTGGGAACAATTCCATGATTTTTCATGTCATCATAAAGTTTTAGAGCCTCAACAGTATCTTCATTTTTCACAAGCAGGCTAATAAGGAGACTATAAGTGACTTCCTCAGGGATGAATCCAGATTTTTTCATTTCTTCAAACGTCTCATAGGCTTCAATCACACAGCCATCTTTAGTGTATGAACTTATAACAACTGTGAAGGTAAATTGATTAGGCTTAACTCCTAAGAGAACCATTTGTTTCCACAGTTCTATAACCTTGGAATGTAGTGTTTTCTTCTGCAATGATGAAATCATGAAATTGAAAACTGAAACAGCAGGGATCATTTCCCTTTGCCTAACAGCAGAATAAAATGACATCATCTCCTTATGGCGGCCCCATCTAGCATATGTGCAAAGCATGGTTCCACAAGCAACTTCGTCAGGTTCACATCCGGCTTCAAGCATCTCCAAAAAAATTTCTTCAGCCAGTGTGATCTTCCCAACTTGACCATATATCCGAAGAACTATTGTGTATACAATGACACTAGGTCGATAACACAACTGCATGACCAGAAGAAGTCAGATAAAAGATCATAAAAACAAACTCACCAGTAGATTAAACTTACAAAATGAACATATAATATAGGTCCAGCAACGAAAAAAATGGATTAGTGAAGTAAAATTGAAGTTTAATAAGTACAAGAAAACGGGTGAGAATTATTGCGGCAACCTTATCTCCATGATGTATGATTATGAAACTTAAATTGGATGGTGAAATGACAAAAGTCAGCTGCAGTAGATAATCAAATTCTTATTCCTCCTTTGTTTTTATAAAATGGCAGAAGGCAGCTAAGGTTATGCGTCCATTATCTCCACTTCCCACTTCAAAATCAAAATTTCTGATTTCTTCCCAGCTCAAAATCAAAAAATTTTATCCGGTACAAGCGAGAATAAGACAGCAATGCACATCCCAGTCAACTTCGTCGGAAACTTAATTATTCTATGAAGTCAACCACTGCCACAATAAGAAAGAGCATGTCAACAATGAACTGAAAAGAATTAAAGAATCTACCTGCAATTTCATCCATGCAAAAAAGTCCCTGACCTGCCTCCATCCCCGCTGTTCCCTTAATACGATGCACATGTCTCTAAATGTCAGTCTCGTCACAAAGCCACTCATCACCACTCTCATGTCATACGAACCTTCCTTCTTCCCCGACAAACTCCTGACAAGCTTAATTGCAGCAACAACGTGTTTTCCGTACAAATGCCCATCTCTGTCATCCTCGAGCCACTGAATCATTTGTTCAGGCGTTCTAGTAATCCATTTCGGCGTCTGAGCCTGACAACCTTGGTTTTTCCTCAACTGACTCAGGTATCGCGCTTTACCCTTAATAATCCGGCGAGCATTATCGTCCGAAAGTGGTTTCTTCTGGTTTTTCTTGAAAGACTTGGGTTTGTAGTCAGGACTTCCATCGCTGAGAGTCCAAGGGTCGGGAGATATGGAGCAGGATATCGTTCTTGTCGGACCTCTTCTGGGGGAAGCAACGCGGGAAGGAAGAAATGGATTTTGTGGCGAAGGTAAAGTAGGAGAAAGAAACTGAGTCCGAAGAGATTCCATACGGGGTTCCCGTCATAAACACTGTGTGCTCGACGAGATAGTCCGAGCGGAGTGCTAAAAGCCACTTCGCGCCATTGACAGAAGATAATAAAGCACAAGAGAAAAGAAAAGAAAAGATAATTTGAAGCTTTAAAGTCACGTATTTGTTCATAGTTATAGACAATTCCCATCCTTTTGTAAAGCTTCAAGTCTGCTGTAGCCTGTAGGGGTTGCTATCAATCTCACCAGAGAGCTCATGTCCTGATACCACACACACCTTGGTAATTAGTAAAAAAAAACAGTGAAACAATTAAAAACACGTATTCGTCCATTATCATCTGGAATGGATGGGTTTTTGCTCCCAATAACACCATTTCGTTAATTAGTCCAGGTTTCCAATGGGTGCGAATTCCCTTGCTTGGTCTAATTGTAACCCTAATCGTGCTTTAATAGCCACCAACAAAGTTACATCAATTGTTTAGCACAAATGGGTTTCAACTTTCACCAAAATTTATTGTGCTCCTTTCACTGCAGATGCCCCTCTACTTTGTCTTCGTGAAAAATGGAGAACCGTACTGCGTAACTTGCCTTCTTCTTGTTTCCGTTTCCCACTTCACTCTGTAGACTGTAACTATATATCACGGTAGCAGAAGTAGACGATCGAGTCAGATTCAAAAGAAGAATGAATAAATGAGAAAATGAGAAAATATTTTAACGGGTTTAATAATGTTGTGTTTTCTAGACCTTCTTTCGCGGGAATCCTTGTCTTTCCATTAAAATGAAGAAGCAACCAAAACTTTTTAAAATAATTTGTGTTTTCTAGATATTCTTGAGGAATGAATGGATCGTGGAACGGAAAATTTTGATATAAATAAATTTAATAAAATAAAAATACTTTTTAAAATCAATTTGTTGATATTTTACCCTATTGAACCAAAACACACTAATACCTTGTTATAATTCTTACAAATTAATTCTTTAATTTTTTTTTGTGTTTTTTAAGTTCTTATTTCCATCGAAGACAAAAGAGACACAGCCTAGCTTCCCTTAGAATGAAAGATTTATTCTAAAAAGGCATCTCCAAGTATTGTAATTGTAAGTAATAATAAGAAACATTTTTATCATATTATAATTTTAACACACGTTTCGGGCTCTACGCTCACTGTATCTTGCGTCGTAATTAAGCTTAACAATATCCGGAGGCGGTAAAGATCGAAAACGGTTTTAAAACATTCAAGTTTACAGGCTCAGCTCTTCGTGACGAATCGCTGTTTAATTGCCCTTTATTGAGGAACACCATTGTGCGTAGCACTAATGGAGGAAGACAGGTCTGTGATTTCTTTCGCTCCAAGATGGTTTTATTCGTTTAATTTTTATGTTCGTTAGATCCTCGCTTCTGAGTGAATCTCTAAACCATTTTCGTATTGACTATGAGAGTTACGGTCTCCGACTCCAAGAGCTTTATTGGAGTGTGATTTGGTGATCGGATGCTATACGTGGCTAACATGCTTGGCCAAAGAAATGGTCTTGGTGGTCTTTGGCAGTTAAGAATGTCCAAAATGTTGGTTTACGCATTTCCACTTGTATAAGAAGCTTTCTGGATGTTCAATATGTTGGAAAAAGAGAGTGGAGTAGCTTTAGACGAGAACTGATGTTGCGTCAGAACGGCACTTGCTACCTTGCTGTAGCTGCTAGATATCTTCATTGAGTACTAGTGAATTTCCTTGCATGTGAAGCCTGTGGTGCCTTTCCAGGTTAAATTCTCCAAACACATCAGCTGTGGCACTTGAAGTTCTGGGCCATCAACTACATTTTTCTCAAGTAGGTCACTCTTATCACATCTTGTAGACTATAAAGCGTGTGCTCGTTTAGGGACTGTTTGAGATCACGTAGGAAAAGAAAAGAGGCAAAATTAAGTTCCCTTTGTTTTTTGTTTAAATCTTTGACTGGATTTGCCTTCTCTGTTCTCTGTTTCTTTTATCCCTTAATCTTCAGTGCGTTTGGTTCGTGGTTGTTGTGCATTTTCTTTTACTTTCTGTTCTTACAGCTGTGGTAAATCTTTAGCTCAATTACTTTCTCCCTCCGTCCTCTCTGTCTGTCATTTTTAAATGGAATTTTTCTTTTTGTCTTATGGTAGGATCCAAATTCAAAGCATTTGGGGACAACAGTTTGGGATGCATCGATGGTCTTTGTCAAATATCTGGTAATTTCTCATATTTTGGAAAAAAAACATTGATTTTGCAGGTGTTGCAACTGAAAACTCATATTCAGTCGAATCATTCTTTGTCAAACATTGGATGTATTAGAATCCTTAAGAGTTGTTCACTGACCACAACTCATGTTGATATATTTTTTTTTTTTTTTTGAAAGTTGGTATTTCTTCTAATCTAATTTCCATGCCCCTAAGGAGACTTGAACCCAAGACCTCCCACTACAAATCCCCCCATGTGACCACTGAGTTATGCTCAAGTTCACAACTCATGTTGATATTTTACTAACTGCTCATTGGAGTTAGGACGCTTTTAATATGTCTCTATGTGTTAAAACATCATCAGGCATGTGGCGTAAGATCAGTGGAATCTGACCATATACCAGCCATTTCTCATATATTTCTGTGTAGAGCTCATGTGAGATGTAAAGGTATTATTGCCTGTTGAAGCTTCAAATGGTGAACTGAGAGTGGTCCGTAAATGCTTAGGCAGGGATGTCAAATTTTGACCCAAGTAATCAACCCAAGCCAAAACCCTACCTCGTTTGGCCACGAGTCCAACCCAATTAATAAAAGTTGGGCCCAGGTTTATTCACCTGGTCTGATTACTAAATAAGGTGTATATAGGTCTTATGGAGATATTCAATCTCACCTAGTCTGATGCGATTTGCATAAGTTACTAGGTGTATAGAATCAGTCTATCTTGCACAAGGGATCAAATTGAGTTGCTTTTCCTGAGTGCCTTACTTTTTCTGTCCGATTACACAGCCGGTATTTCTTCATGATTATTAGTTGGTCTCCATATTTGACATCTGATGGACCTTTCCAATTCTGTAATCTAATAACATTAGGAAAGGAACTGCAGAAAGGGAAGGTTTTCTCCTGTTAAATTGAAAGGGAAGCGTGTCATTGAACTTGGAGCAGGTTGTGGGCTAGCGGGGTTTGGTGAGTCTTTCTTAATCTTTTATTGAACTTCGTATTTGATGGGTGACATTCTTTATTTACAGTGAAGAATATAAAGAAATTAATATAATACCAAAAATTGGAATAAAAGTTGAAATATTCAAGTTTTTGTGTATATATAATTACATATGTAGATAGTCATAACTATTGAAGGTGGAATACTCATATCTTTTCCTACTCTGCTTTTAGGCATGGCACTTCTTGGGTGTGATGTAGTTTCAACTGATCAAGTGGAGGTGTTGCCATTGCTGATGAGGAATGTAGACCGCAATAGTTCGCGGATCACACAAGCAAATCATGATTCAGGTGTCCTTTAGTTCGCAATTTGGAAAAGCAAATGTTAGAAACTTAGAGTTAAATGATAGTCTTCTCTTGATTAATCCATTTGAAGTGCTTTGTATCTTATTATTTTACCTTGAAAAGTGTGGTAGAAAGCTTCATTATATAAGCTTTTAATATTATTTTATATGACATGTACAAAAGTACTGTTCTATTTTGTTTTGCTTAGTCTTTAACCGGTTTGAATTTTAGGTACTTTTTTGAGAATCTTGAATTGTTTTTAATCTTCCTTCTCCCTACTTTGATGTCTTTCAGTTATTAGGGTAAGATAAGCTTTTGATTCTAGCCAATCATTGTTTTGTCATGGTTAGAGTTTGAAGTTATCCTTGTCAGGCATACTTGGTCTGATCTGGTTGCGGCATCTGTCTGAACTTATAAATGAGGTGATTAGACAAATTGGATTTAAGAAACTCAGAAGGTTTGAGGACTGCAGAATGCAATCTTTGATAGTTGTTGGGGTTTTTTACATAGCTAGATGACGAATACTCTGAAACCAAATTCATTGCTTCTCATATATGAAACCGGAAGTAGATGATCTGTGTACTAGAGTAAAAGCTGACAAATTGGTTAAAGTAGCTTCATGATTTGGAGTGAAAAGTTCTCAGTGTGGACCAGAGGACTTATGCATAAAGGGCTGCCTAGAAATGTAGTGAGAATGGATGTGAAGGCAAATGGTGTTGCTTAATCTTGAGTAAGCAAGTCAGAATTGGTCTCTAAGGTAGACAGTGTGGAAATGTGGTGGATGGTTATTGTGAAGTTTAGGGATAACGAAGAGAAAAGAGAGGAAGAAAAAGGAAGAGAGGAAGAGAGAAGAAGGAAGTCGTAAGGTCTTAATGACCCACAACCCTAATCTTGCATTAATACAATGAATAGATTACAAATTACTAGTATGCCACTCGTGGCTTATTGACCAAGCAAAGAATAAAAAACCCTAACACATGTGCAAACATTAAGTAGCTAATAAAACAACTTAAGACAACAAATTACTATAATACCCCTGGCTTGTAACAATTATGTTTCAGTGGGCCTCAACCTTGGGTATGGGCGTTGATAGGGTTGATCTAGTATGAGATAGAATTATCTAAGGGGGTAACTTTCCACGTTTTGTTCATAGTGGAGCTCTTGGAATACCTAGTAGATACTCAATAAGTAGAGACTTTCCTAGTATCTTCCTAGAAACTTCCAAACCCTTGCTGGCTTTGAGTGTGATTTAACTATTATGGGGGAGAATTTATATGTGCCAAACATGCCAGTCTTTGTTGGTGATTTCCGACTGTTTGTTGAGCTAAGGATGTGATTCAAACTATTTCATTTTTATCTCTGGTCTTAAAAAATTAATGTTTATATTACTTTTGGACATGTCTTTTATTATTGCAGGATCATTTGGGTCTATCACCGTAGCTGAACTAGACTGGGGGAATAAAGAGCACATACAAGCTGTTGATCCTCCATTTGATTACATTATTGGAACTGATGTTGTAAGGTTTTAGATTGAGACTATTTTATTGAGCTAAGGAAGTCTTCCATTTATTCATAAATGACATGAGATTCTGCTTTTCTTTATGTAAAATACATCCATGTACTGCTCTGAAGTATGACCATGATCCTGTAAAATTTCTACTTTTGACTTTGGTTTAATATTTAGAAACTATAATGAAGTGGCTGATTTTTCATATATAGTGTATTTTCAGCATAATTAACATTTGAATATGCCCAAAAGAGAGATCAAAGAATGACTCTGCTCTAGGATTGGGTCTCTTTTCTCAAGCAGCTAATCTGATTTTTTCTTTGTTTGTACAGATTCTTAAAAACAGTTATGTGATTCCATTGAGGGTCCTTTTATCTCCCTCTAGTGGCTTTCTGTTTAGTGTTAAAATATCTATTTTTTGGTACCAAATACCTATATTTTTTTTGCTTATTCGATTTTATGCAAATTCCAATTGCCTACCTTTCTTATACCATGTTTTTAGTGGGGTTATCTTTGTTAGCCCAGGTAAGTAGCTCAATAAAATGAAGGGGCACTTTATTTTTCTCCTGTTCTCTATCCTGTTGTCCTTTGCATCCTGCCCTTCCCAAATTCTCCTTTGTTTTATTTGTTTGTCATTGGTTACTGAGTTCATAATGTCAGGAATTGTTTTTTTCCGAATATTGTAAACATTGATTTCCTTGTTCAGTTTTAGGGTTTTTTAACTTTTATTTCTTTGGTGTGGTTATGGGCAGTTTTTGTTTCCTGAGTTTTGGTCCCCAACAAGATTCTTAATGTTGAACTCAAACTCAATTCTGGATTTTTCCGTGCTCATCTTTATGCCCTGTTTAAAAGACATCAAGGAATCTTTGAACTGTTGCTTGAATTTTCCTTCACTTGATAGTTTATGCTTGATTTTGCTCGAAACGAGGATCTGGCTTAAACTGCAGTATTTCAGGTATTGACGGCCTCCCCCTATTCATTGGGACCAAAGGTTACGTTCTTTAAACAAATAGATCTTCACAAGAATTAACTTTTACCACAAAAATAAAAATAAAGAAGTGAAGCTTGAATTCGAGATAAAGACAGTGAATCTTGAGTTTTAAACCTCAGACAATTTATGCTGTTAATGAGGACACTGATTTATATGTTTAAAGGGGAAAAAACATGAATGTGCTTTTTTTTTTTTTAGATCTTGAGGAAGTGAGCTTGTTACATTTCTCACCATTTTTTGTACTCTCTTTTCTGTTATTGCCGATTCAAATCTATCATGTTTGTTTAATATGTGATGACTTCTAAAATCAATTTGTTCAACACTGCACTCTGTTGAAATAATCTTTTACTGCCAAAAGTAATTTGATCATATGGAGCTTTGTGATTTTCTTTTAGCTCGTGATATTATTAAATTGGTATACAATGGAACTGAGTTCTGTACAAATTCTTATGTGGGATGAAGGTCTACACGGAGCATCTCCTGGATCCACTTCTGCAGACGATATTTGGCTTATCAGGACCTAGGACCACAATCATGGTAATCTTTTTCCAGCAATTCAATGCCTTGAATTTTGAAAGACACATTTCACTGATTTGAAGTTCTTTTCATTTTCTTTAAATCACATTTTTAGCTCTACTTGCACAAATTTTGTTTTAGTTGGGCTATGAGATTCGGTCAACAACTGTTCATAAAAAGATGCTAGAGATGTGGAAAAACAACTTTGAGGTGAAAACCATTCCAAAAACAAAGGTACCGGTCTTTTCCTATCTGCATGCAGTTTTCTTATTTTCTTTCCCTCTTTTAGATACATAGTAATTCTATGATGTGATGTAGATGGACAGTAAATATCAGCATGACAGTATCCAGCTATTCATTATGGGTTTAAAAAATCAAACCGGGGTTCCGCAAAAACAATTACCAAGTCATGCTGAAGAAGCTGGGTTGAAGCATGAAAATGATGCGGATGAAGAAATCTCTGAAGACCTTGCTGGTTCGATTGATTATAACAGCAACGAACTTTCTGAACTTTCAGAGATTATAAGAAAAAAGAATATGAAGCTTAATGACTGGGAAGCAAGAAGAATGGGTTCTGTGGCAGCTAGGCTTCTTCAAAATGTGAAGATAACATGATACTTCTGTATTAGTAGGCTGTTTTGTACCTGAAGCTAGTATATTCGAGACCATATCTGAGCTGGGTTGGTAAACTATCTAGGACTTTCCTATTGTATCTTGACACTGAGCCACAATCTTGTGCAGGAGACATACTAGATTGAGCTGAGCTTCAATCACTGTTACGTAGAGACCTCATCTTGAGATAGTTCGTTCACATTGTGTAGAAACTCTCTGAAAAAATGACCTGATCTTGACCACCTAAGATAACTTCGAGGGTGGCATTAGCATATCCTAAAAAGGTGCGCATATGTTAATAAATGAAAAACGAAATTTCCTGGCATGAGGCTGGTGACACATAATCATATCCGAGGTATTATTAAAAGGAATGAGATCTGTTGCTGCGTAATCGTAGTATGGTTTTTGTGTCCGTGTTTTATAGTATATTATTGTCGATAGTGATATTTTATAATATATTAAAATACTGAAATTTTTGTGACATTTTACCAATGTTGTTTGACCTGAATCCTTGGATTTGGATAAGCCGAAGAAAATGGTTTTGCTTTAGGAATTCGTTGGGATTTTCAATACCCAGCCATTAAAAGCTCATTCAAACCTGGATAATTTGTAATTACATAAAAAATTTTAAGTTGACGTTCACAACATAAATAATCAAAACTATGTTCTATTTGAGTTTATAAGTAAACCTTTAAGGGCTGGAGTTGCTTCTATTGGACCAGCGTACCAATCCCTGCCGGCATGCAATCAAAACAATTAGCAAAACCCTTAGGAAGGGATCAATCTTCAATTCGCGTAAAGTTCCGAAGAAAACAAAATGTGTTGGGACAAATCGCCATTTGCTTTCTCTCCAAGATTTCATGATTCTTTATATTGGTATAATATCTGTTCCATTTCTTTAGGAGTAATTCAGAGGGAACGAGAGTGTGTGATAAATTTTTGAATCCATATTTGAAGCCTCCAAGAACGACAGGAAAGATCAGAAAATCAAGTATGCTGAAGATCATGTAGAATTACTGATCATAAGAAGATGAATTTCTCGAGCAGAGTCTATAATCAATCGGCCATCAGTTACAGCGAATTTCTCGGCCAACACATCCACAAACTGTCCTTCGAGGAACAAGACTCGCCCAAGAAGAAAAGGGACGGAAGAATATCGACGACCAAAGAGTGGGTGCTTCGATCTTTCTGTTCCAAATCCAAAACTTCTGAAGATAACCTCAACTCTGCTTCAGCCGTCCTGAATCTGGAGCATGCTTCGGCACCGTCGACGACGCTGGCCGCCGTCGAACAGAAATCAGGCAATAATCATCGACCGGAGAAAATTCCTGCAGACAGGCGCGAAGGTGAGCCGGCGGTCTTCTTCAGGCAGTCTCTCATCGATTCACGCGCGGACAAGTTCAAATTCTGCCTCGTTGGGAAGTTCTCTGGAGCGAGGCCGAGTTTGGTCTTGATCAGGAATGGGTCGGTAAGCAATGGAAGCTCACGGGCGAGTGCTCGGTCACTTTGCTGGATTCGTCTCATATTTTGATCAGGTTAGACAACCAAGCGGACATGCTCTACGTTTGGACGAAGAGAAGATGGTTCGTAGGGGGCGTATGCGTTCAGTGATGAAGGTTTTGAAATGGACCCCTGTTTCAGACCCTCCGAGGAGAGCCCTCTTTGGCCGCGCTCTGGGTCTCGTTTCCTCTCCTCCCTCTCGTCTTCTTCCAAGAAGACCTTTTGTTTTCGATTGCCTCAGCAATAGGGAGTAATAAAGTCTTCACCATGGACGAACCCACCAGAAACTTGACGAGGACAAACGTGGCGAGGGGTCTGTGGAAGTCGATCTTTGAAAGAGCTTCCGAAGAGGGTGTGGATAGGGATCGGGGACGGAGGTTTCTGGCAACGATTACACTACGAAAAACTGCCGTCTTACTGCAAAATATGCCGGCTGCAGGGGCACTCTGTCAAGACATGCAAGGCTCGTGGAGGCGGTGATGACTCTCAAGGGAAGCAAAAGAATTCTGCAGGTTCTAGTCTGAGGAATCCATGTTCCAAAGGTAAGAAAAGTGGGTGTCAGGTGCAATTCAGTTTGGGGAAGGGGACGAAATCAGCCTTCGGAGCTGCCAAAATAGAGATGAAATTAGTAGTGGGTCGAGGAGAGAAGGCTCATCTTCTCTCAGAAATGCTCTTAGCGAATCCGGGGAAGATAAAGGATCGGGAACTATTGTGGCCAAGGGAGAAGCCTCCTCCTGTTCATTGACCACAGAGAAGCAAAGTCCTCATGATCATCTCCCAGCTGCAATTAATGAAGTACCGAATGCGGTTGTGTTGATCAGCCGAGATGAGCTTGAGATCAAAGCAGAGGAATATCTACACGAAATAATTGGAGCTGAGAAAGTTGAGATGACTGAAGAAATCTGTCAGGCAGCTGCAGGTAACTGTCTCTCAGAAGATATTCCAAATGACCACGATGTTGACGAAAGGAAGGAAATCTGTGAAGTACTGCAGAACCAGCAGCAACAGCAGGAAGAATTGGAAACAGTCTCGTGCAAAAATATTAAGGAAAAAGCTTCAAAAGAAAGAAAAGGCGGGGCTGAAATAGGGAAAAAGGCGCTGCGAAGCCTTCTGAAGGATGAGGATAAGGAAGTTTTGAATCCCATTTTGATCAGCAAAAGCAGCAACAAGAGCTCGGAAAGAGGATCTCCATCCACTACACCTAGAAGGCACGACTACTTTCCCATTACCATTTGAAAGAAAGAAAAAAAAAGAATGTTTCATCTCTATATTTTCGTTTTGCTGCGTTCCGATCAGAAAATTAAACCAATTGCGTTTTGTCTTACGATATATGTCATTAAATTTCTTGTGCAGGGTGGCCTCATCTAGGAGATCGTTCTTTTTCTGGGAGAGAAAGGCAAAGCGAAATCAATCCCTGGAAAGCAGTCCAGAGTCGTCCAACGTTCGACATTCGTCTCTTACAGAATTCAAGTATTCCGAGATGAAGAAGATAACAGGATCCTTCAGCAACATACTAGGCCGAGGAGGGTCCGGTACCGTTTACAAGGGAGAGCTTCCCGACGGCCGTCCGGTGGCGGTGAAGGTCGTTCGGTTCTGCTCCGCGAGAGCAGAAGAGGAGTTCGTGAGCGAGGTCACGATCATAAGAAGGACTCGCCACCCAAACATCATCAAGCTTCTGGGTTACAGTCTAGAGGGCTCCAATGGCGCCCTCGTCTACGAATTTATCCCAAACGGCCCCTCGACAAGTACATCTACTCGGATCAGTACCCCAACTCGCAGGGATTCGAGAAGCTGCTCAACATCGCAATCAGGGTCGCCAGAGGCCTCACATACCTGCACAGCGGATTCAACATCCCCATCCTTCATTTCGACATCAAACCCAGCAACATCCTCCTCGATGAGGAATTCGTCCCCAGAATAGGCGACTTCGGCCTCGCCACGCTGTGGAATGTGAACAACTCTAGCAGTACTACCTCACGCGTCAGGGGAACAAAAGGGTACGTTGCTCCCGAACTTCTGCACGGGAAAGTCTCCAACAAGTTGGATATTTACAGCTATGGAGTCATGCTTCTGGAAATGGTGGTGAGGAAAAAGCCGATCGATGCCGAGGCGGCCAGTATCAGTGGGAAGTATTTACTGGAGTGGGTTTATGGAAACGCAAACCGACAAGCAGAAACAGGGCTCGGCAGAATTGCAGGAGTTGCAGAGGACGGATGTGCTCGTAAGCTCATTCTGGTGGGGCTCTGGTGTGTACAAGCCATGCCCATAGATCGGCCTTCGATGAGTGAAGTGTTGCAGATGCTGGAAGGGGAAACGGACGATCTGAAAATGCCCCCGAATCCTTTCAGTTCGGGATTCTATAAGGACATTGAGGGACGCCATGATGTGGCTTCGGACACCAAGTAGCTAGCTAGTTCCTCCTTGCCTGAGAATTATATTAGATCGATCGATCAATCTCTGATAGTTTCTATGTATCTTATTTCGTGGGAAAATCTGTCCAAATTCCGTGTATCATGTGCTTGATCTAGTTGTAGACTTATAGTCAAAAGGGTCTTTTTTATTTTTTATCAAATAAAGTAAAATTATATGTGTGAAATATATAACCGTATAGTAACAAAGAAGACGGACAAAGATCATTCTAGGAAGACTTTCTTGGGTCCTTGCTTCCCGGAGATGAGGAAAACTTGATTTTTTTATGCTTTCCCTGTGGAACAGAACTTGGTATCAAAGATCAACGTTTGCAGCCACTGGTTTGGTAGGAATTTTCTGGCGAGATCAGCTGAAAACTGCGGGGGGCCAGCTCCTTCAGAGGAAGTCGTTTGACAATTGTGAAAGTTGGGGTGATTCAGCGGCGAAGAAGCTTCGTCGCAGGCGCCTGAACCATGTTTGGGAACGAAGATTCAAACCCAGTTTCGCCGTCCCGGACCTGCAGGTATGACTCCTGGACCGTCGCCGTCCCGGACGAAGACACGGATCGGAACTCCGGCGAAGAAGACCCCAGATGGTAAAGGTGAGCCTTCGATACACTTCGCCGAGTCTCTCGTAGATTCGCGAGCCGAGATGTTCAGATACTGCCTTGTCGGGAGGTTCCCGGGGTCGAGACCTCCCTTGGCTCTCATTCGAGAATGGTTTCGGAACCAGCTGAAGCTCAAAGGCGAGTGGTCTGTGACACTGTTAGATCCTTCCCATGTGTTTGTGAGATTGGAAAACCAGGAGGATATGGTCCGTGTTTGGGCAAGGAAACGCTGGTTCATCAAAGGGAGTCTAATGAAGGTTTTCAAATGGAGCCCTTTCTTTAGGACCTCTGACAGGGAGGGCCCATCTCTGGCTGCAGTCTGGGTCTCTTTCCCTTCCCTCCCCGTAGTCTTTTTCCAAGAAGAATTTCTCTTCTCCATTTCTGCCTTGGTCGGAAATGTCCTAACAATGGACGAACCGACCAGAAAATTGACTCGAACGAATGTTGCCAGAGTGTGTGTCGAAGTCGATCTTCTCAAGGAGCTGCCTCAGAGGCTCTGGATTGGAATTGGGAAGAGAAGCTTTTGGCAAGAAATCGCCTATGAAAACTTGCCTTCCTACTGTACTCATTGTCTTCTCCAAGGACATTCAACAACTAGATGTCGTTTAGTATCCAAAGACGCGAAACAGAGTCCAAAATCTAGTCTGAAACTTCAAGGAGATGAATCCCATGAGCAATTTAGCCAGGGGAAAGTCAGTTTTGATCCTCCTGTAACTGAAGACCGCCAGAGCGTCGACACCCACACCAGTGTAAAAAGTTCGCCTAAGCTACCGCCAGAGGGAGCTTCTGATGATGAAACGAAGAAGACTAAGGACAGGGGAGGATTAAAGCGTAAGCAGAGGAACCAGCTGAGTGTTTCAGTCAGTGGGACAAACGTGGTAGCCACAAAAAAGGAAAACGTGTCCGGAAGAACAAATGATAAGGTAGAAACTGGAGCGGAGAAAGTAATCTCACAGAAACATGGAGGTAGTTCGGATCAAAGCAGCAAGAACGAGGTGAGCGACGGGAACGAAAAGTCTGAAAGGCTTCAACAAGGTGGGGAAAAACCACCAAGCTACAGCGCTAATAGCAGCAGCTCAAACAGCCTCAGCAAGAGATCCCACGCAAGCAGGTAAGAATTTGGGTTCTATCAGAAATTTCTATGAAAGTAGACATTTTTATCTCTGATTTTAGAATGTCTTCAATCTCCTAATTTCACAGGAGTGTCTCGTCTGCAAAGCGGTTCTTCTTCTGGAAACGGAGATCAAAGCAAACCAGAGTTGTGGAGAGATCAAAGCAAACCAGAGTTGTGAAGAGAATTTCAGAGGTGATTGGACGTTTTGGTCTGAAACAATAAAAGTATTCTGAGATCAAACAGATAACAGGATCTTTCAGCGACGTCCTGGGAAGAGGAGGATTCGGCACCGTGTATAAAGGGAGACTTCCAAACGGCCAACTTGTGGCCGTCAAGATCCCTCTATCCTTGGGTGATGAAGAAGAGTTCGTAAGCGAGGTGGAAATCATCGGGAGGACTTACCATGTTAACATCGTCAGGCTTCTGGGTTTCTGCTCGGACCGTTCTCGCAGGGCTCTCGTGTACGAGTACATCCCGAACGGCACTCTGGACAGATTCATCTACGCGAATGAAGGAAACCGCCTGGAATGGGGGCAACTACTGGACATCGCTGTCGGTGTGGCCAGAGGTCTCCAATACTTGCACCAGGGTTGCAACATCTGCGTGGTGCATTCCGACATTAAACCCAGAAATGTTCTCCTCGACGAATTCTATCGCCCTAAAATCAGCGATTTCGGGCTCGCCAGAGCGTGG
The DNA here is from genome assembly GCA_022405105.1 of Aristolochia contorta. NCBI lineage: Eukaryota > Viridiplantae > Streptophyta > Magnoliopsida > Piperales > Aristolochiaceae > Aristolochia > Aristolochia contorta. The sequence continues at coordinate 26,280 of JAHZSQ010000013.1, forward strand.
GGCGGCGATTCCACAAAGTCGACATACATCAGGGGAACCCGCGGATACATCGCCCCTGAAGTTTTCCTGGACGGGAGAGGCACCTCGAAATCGGACGTTTACAGCTACGGGGTGCTGCTCCTGGAAATGGCCGTGCGAAGGAGTCCTTTTGAAGCCGAGAATCTCGGAGACGAGTCCTTGCCGGATTGGGTTCGCGAAAAGGTGATTAGGGAACCCCGCCATGGACTTGGATTGGGGGGAATCGCAGGTGTTGCTGAGGGAGAGGAGGCTAGGAAGATGGTTCTGGTGGGTCTGTGGTGCGTTCAAGCTGAGCCCCGCGAGAGGCCTTCGATGAACCAAGTGGTGAGGATGCTGGAAGGAAGAGTGAATGAACTGCAAATGCCCCTTCCGACTCGGAAAGAATTCAATACCCCCAACTGACGAACCAATGGAATCCCGTCCTTTTGGGGCTCTCCGTGAGTAACTTAATGCCCCCCCTGCAGAATTTCTCTGAACCTGTGAATCGAATTCAATTACAGCAGTCCTCTTCAGTTCCTCCATGTGCAGCGATGCAATTCTTGAAACGTGGGAGTCAAAAGCCACGGCACAAACTTACTGGAAATTGAACGTAATGTGAAAGTGATCGTTTAAAATCAGGAAACGCGGCGAGGGAATTCGCCGGAAAAGACCAATAAGACGAAGGTAAAACGGTAAGGGACCTGCCAAACGCAGTTGACTTGAGATAGTGGTTGGCGACTTCAATCAGTGAGCAGTCGGAAAACGTGAAGCTACAGTTTTCTGTTTCCCCGTCTGCTATCTATCGTTGCAGAGCTTCAAACACCCGACCCGAGCTTCTTCCCAATCAGGGGTTTGCGACAAGCATCGCTCGTAAGACAAGGAGAGAGCATCAACAATTTCTTTTTAGAAGACGAAGGTATGGACTTCTCGAGCAGAGTTTACAATCAATCAACCATCGATTACTCCCAATCCAGGAAGATCCCCATTAGAACGCCCTCTTCCCACGAAAATCGGAAAAAGGGTAAAGCCTCGACCAGGGAATGGGTGCTCAAATCCTTCTACGGTAAACCCAAAGCCGTCGATGTCCGTTCTGCATCTGCTTCTCCGAATCCAAAAACGCCGCCATTCAAGACCACTACTCGGGTCGTGACTCCAGCCCGGAAAACCCCAGATCGCAAAGGTGAGCCTTCCATATCCTTTGCCGAGTCTCTTGTCAATTCGCGAGCAGACAAGTTCAAATTCTGTCTCGTGGGAGGTTCATGGGATCTAGACCTCCCTTGGCCATCATCAGAGAATGGTTTGGAGCTCAGCTGAAGCTCAGAGGTGAATGGTCGGTTACTCTGTTAGATCGTTCTCATGTGTTTGTGAAATTGGCAAATCTGGAAGATATGGTCCATGTTTGGACTAGACACCGGTGGTTCATCAGAGGCAGTCTAATGAAGGTTTTCAAATGGAACCCATTTTTCAGGACGGCCGACGGGGAGGAGCCGTCCTTGGCTGCGGTCTGGATTACATTCCCCTCCCTCCCCGTAGTTCTTTTCCAAGAAGAATTTTTGTTCGATATCGCTGCCTTGGTAGGGAAAGTCTTAACCGTGGACGGAGCAACCAGAAACATGACTCGAACGAATGTCGCCAGAGTGTGCGTTGAGGTCGACCTTCTCAAGGAGCTTCCTCAACGACTTTGGATCAGAATTGGAAAAAAGGCTTTCCGCAAGAAATTACCTATGAAAACTTGCCTTCCTACTGTACTCGCTGTCTTCTCCAGGGCATTCTTCAAACACATGTAAGAGAGGAGTACCTAAAGACGGCGTCGGAGAAGAGAGTCAAGAGCAATTTAGTCGGGAGAAAAAGAAAACGACGTCAAAGAAGGAGGATCGTCTGAGCTGAGACTTACAGAAGATGAAAGGAGGAAGAACAAGGACAAAACAGAAACTGAAAACAGAGGAAAATCATCAGATTTGCAGATAAGCAAGCAGACTCCCTCGGTTAGTGCGCCAAATATTGAAGCCAGTAGCAGGAAACCGATATCAGAAACAGCAGAAATTACGGAAGAATTAGAGAAAGATACATCAAAGAAAGGCAATAGCGACAAAGAAAACAGTACAGAAGAGGTGAAGGGGAAGGAAGAATCGGAAAGCCTTCTGAAATCGGAGCTAACGGAACCAATCACAATTAGAAACAACTCAGAAAGTCATAGACGCAGGTACGCACAGATCCTTGTCATACAAAAATTCAAAATCAAACTCTTTATTCTCCGATAAATCTAGAGGGTTAACATCTTATATATATATATAGACATCACAATAACAAGATTAAGTCAGTTTGTGAACGTTTCTCTGGTGAAGATCACATGTAACAGGGTAAAGTTGCAAGAAACGCTTGTAGTAGATGAAATTGCTTCTTTTAAAGTACAAGTAGAGCAGTGTTAAATCACCTGTTAAGAAAATGAGCATCGCAAGCAGTTCTTGTTCCAAGTTTCTAACGAATTTCCCTTCGCAGGAGGTTTATCTCTTCAAAAAGCGGTTCTTCTTTTGGAACCGGAGATCAAAAGAACCTCGGGAAATGAGTTTACAAGAGGCTATTGGACCCGTTGGTCCGAAACGATACAAATATTCAGATATCAAGAACATGTCGACATCCTTCTCCGAAGTCCTGGGGCGTGGAGGGTTTAGTATCGTATACAAGGGTAGGCTTCAAGACGGTACTTTGGTTGCCATCAAGATACCCAACTCTGTAGGTGGTGAAGAAGAATTCATCAGCGAAGTGAAAATCATTGCGAAGACTCACCATGTTAACGTTCTGGGGCTTCTGGGTTTCTGTTCGGAGCGTTCCCACAGGGCTCTTGTGTACCAGTACATGCCGAACGGATCCCTGGATAGATTCATCTACGCAGAGGACGAACATCGCCTGGGTTGGGTCCGGCTACTTCAGATTGCAATCGGTGTCGCCAGAGGCCTCCTATACTTGCACCACGGTTGCAGCATTCGAATTGTGCATTCCGACATAAAACCCAGAAACATTCTCCTGGACGAAAACTTTAACCCGAAAATCAGCGACTTCGGGCTCGCTAGAACCTGGCAGTACACCAGCTCAAAGACATCGATTATCAGAGGAACAATGGGTTACATCGCTCCTGAACATCTTTTGGGGGAGAAAGGCAGCACCAAATCGGACGTTTACAGCTACGGGGTGCTGCTGCTAGAAATGTCCGTGCGAAGGAAGCCCTGGACAGGACAAGCGAAGATCCCCGTGATCGATATATGTTAGAATGGGTATACAGAAACGCGAATCGACACCCGCGTCCTGGACTGGGACTGGGAGGAATTGCAGGCGTTGCAGAGGGAGAGGAGGCGAGGAAGATGATTCTAGTGGGTCTCTGTTGCATCCAAAACGACCCCTCCAAGAGGCCTCCAATGAATGAGGTGGTGCAAATGTTGTTGGGGGATGTTGATGCGTTGCAAATGCCTCCTGACACTGAAAGAAACTTCTACTTTTCCGCAATCTCATCCCGGTTTTCTGTTAATTCAGAAACCTTGAACGGTAAGGAGGCCGAGGCGTCGGAAGTTCATGATTCAGACTCTTCCCTACTGCAGGGAAGGTGACTGAGCTCCTTTCTTTCTCCGCCGTCTGAGCCGTCTCACAAATCTATTGGAAGGTCATTTTGTAAATACAAACTATTATTTATGAATTTCTTCTATGTGCGTATTTAAGTAGGGAAGCTTACAGAATACAGATATTAATCTAAAATAAAATCCAGTGCTTGGTTCAAAGTTTGAGCCAGGTTCCGGTTGAAGCAGTCGCCGATTCAACTAGCTAGACGAACTAGGGTTTGGTTATCGGTCTCACAATGAACGATTAATTTTAAAAACTATACCAGGCTTCAGAAATTTGAACTAATAATATCTAAATTCCCTAATAATAACACCAAAAATTCTTATTGACTAATGTCAATAGATTACATGCAATTATGAAGTTTAGAACTTGATCGTTGATACGACAATTGGACCTTTTAACTCACCAACCCACTCATCTCAACCTCGACTAGAATTAATTATAGCCATTACAATGTTATAAATACAACTACGGCTTCGCAATATTGGTACCAAAAGTCGTGGCGGCAACTTTTGCGAAATGGCTCACCTAAGGAACGACAGCAACAACTAAAGAAAACTGCTGTTACTGCGTTGAATGCTACTAATGCCGAACAAATTGTCTGGTGTCATCTCCCTTCTGCCTCCCATAAGGATTGCTAGCATTGATTCCGTGGCGGCTACCCTCAATTTTCCTGGTCTTTTTTCTGAACTTGGAGGCATTGCTCTCTATATGCAGCTCCACCTTTGGGGGGTTGGTGAAGCAGAATGAAGCAGCAATGGCCTGGAGTAACAAATAAGAACAGAAACCAAACAGCTCATTATGCGCCCGATATCAAAAGAGAAGAATTTACTGACAGAAGAATATGCTCATACCTTGACATCAAGCTGATGAACATTAAAGATATCCTTCATAGAGTGCGAATTATACGCCAGTATATAAGATCTGTAGGCCCTTTTGCTGACTTGTTTAAATAATAATTTTTCGCTACCAAGTTTTCCTGCATTTTTCGCCTTAATGTCAAACTCAAGGAACTGTACTTTACGTTAAGGAGAAAGAAGCAAAACGGAACATACCAGGTGGGACTGCACATTTGCTAGTTTCTTTTCATCAAATTCATATTCTTTCACGGGCACTTTCTCTGCCTGAAATTACAAGCAAATGAAACAACCAAAAAAGAAGGAATTTCATTATGATCCTCTGAAAGTCTTAAATGAGGAAGTCGAGTAGACTAGGACACTTTCTACAACCAAAATGCACTTTTGGACACTCAACCTTTAAGTATCGTAGAAACTGAAGTTCCTCTGGCATCAAAAATAGCAACGCATGTCCTTTCCCACCTTCTCCTCTTGCAGTCCGGCCAACCCTATGTATATACTCCTGAACATATTACAACAAAGGATTTATTAAAAGCACATTCATCAAAAACTAAAAGGAGCCATTCATTAATAAAAGAAATGAACAGAAAAAATTAATATGCTCTATCTAAATCAAAAATATCTGATACACACCTTAGGCTCATCTGGAGGATCGTACTGCACAATCCAGTCCTACAAACGGATAAACAGAATATGTACAGTCAGTTCATATTGAGAAAGTTATTTCCTTAGAACAAAATATAAAACAAGACGTCAGAAAGAAAGCATCCAACTCATTGGCTCAAGGTTCAAGCAGAGAGGCCTAAACCGACAGGTAAGTAAGGTTGAGAATCACTCTACAACCCATTTGGAAATATTCTCAACAAAAACACAACCATGTTGCTCAGAATCTCCTGGGATTTACACGCTATAAATTGCAAAGACAGAAGGAACTAATCAGCCATAAGAATGACTCCACATATTATTTTCAAGTCGAAAGAAGGTCCTCAAAAAGATATGTTGTATATGCTATTACACTTTCTGCAGTATTTTCTATGGGGTCAAAAGACTGATATCCCCACGAAAGGCATTTCCAAGAAAACAAATAAGTATCTTCTTGAAGAGGAATAAGAAAAATAGTATAAGGTTTAAAGAAAATATGTACCACTGCTGGAATATCAAGCCCACGAGCAGCTACATCTGTACACAACAAGATCCCTTTTCTGCCTTGCAAAAGTCAAAAAGGTGGAAATACGCTTCTGTTGCTTTTGCTTTCCATGGATATCAAAACACTCTACGTGAATGTACCTTAAAAGCTCTGAATGGTACTTGACAGAGTTACATGAAGAGAAAAAAACCATAACCTTCTTTGAAAGGTTTCTCTTCAGGAAGGAGTACAAAAGTATAAATCTCCCAGCAGCAGGCACGACACAGTAGCCTTGCTGCAACCCATCTACTGTAACCTGCATAATCCTTTCTTAGTCAGTCCAGTTTTCTGCATAAATAAATATGGGCAGCTTCTAAAATATGCACTAATTTCTTATAAACAAAAAATAAAGAATGATACCTTCGACCTTCCATCATCAACTCCAATATAAACTGGATCTTTCAGTGATAAGCGAGCAAGATCTTGGACCTGCAAAATAAGGACAAGATGGATAAGTACTAATAAGAAGAAACACAGATAAAGACGCAAACAAGAATCATCTTCGCTTTCTGAGTATGGGTGGTTTGCATTAGAATTGATCAAGTTTTTACCAGTAAAAAAGCACTCAGAAAAAACTTATGCCATTTCAATTTCAATCTCAATTTTATATTCAAACACTCTTTAAAGTGTCATATTTGAATGAAACTGCACACCTGCTGTGTTTGTGTAGCAGAAAATAGAGCTGTCTGCCTCTTCTGCACATAGAACACTTCTCAATGAGTAAAACAACAATTACCAAATCGAAGAACTTCATAAAGCAAACAGTTTTTAAGGATAACTGAGAATAGTGCATTCATAAAGAACCCGAAACAAGATATAGTACAGCAATGGGGCCGGAGCCCCAAAAAAAGTGCATAAAGCAAACATACTGCCATAAAAGATTAGAAATAAATATTAGTTACTAGAAAAGACTGAAGCCACTGAATTGTTATAATATGGAATTACTGCCAGAGTATGCAGGTAATTTACTTGCCTTTGGGAGAATATTGAGAATTTGTTTCATTTCTTCCTCGAAATTTGCCTCTAGAATCCTGTCAGCTTCATCTATCGTGAAGACACTGCATGTTGGACAGATTCTTCAGCATACAAATTAGTGTCACTCTACTAATTTTCAAGAAAAGAACATCTGCGTACCTTTAAATTTTTATAAATAAAACCCTTGGTGTTCTGAAGATGGTCGAGAAGCCTCCTGGTGTTGCCACTAAAAGATTTACACCCTTTACCAATCTCTCTGCTTCCCCTTCGAGCAGCACCTCCAATAACTAAACCTAATGTCTGAGAATGGTACTTGAGAAGATCCTTTGCCACAGCATGTGTCTGAAAGAAAGAAAGGATGTTCGATATAGAAAAGTAGAAAGGTGCATCAGAATACAGTCTTTCAGAGAAAGATAAAGTAATGTAATAATGGAACCGAAACAAGTATTACTTGTATAGCAAGCTCCCTTGTTGGGCAGATGACAACTACACCAGTTCCATTACGAGCAGTAAACTGGATATGATATAGTAACTCAATAGCCGGTACTAAAATGCAAGGGTCTTTCCAGCACCTGTCCTTGCTGCCCCAAGAACATCTTGACCTGCCAGAAGTGGTGGTATCGATCTTGCTTGGATCTGCAGCAAAGGCCAGTTTGATTATATTACTTGAACACCTTAAAATCCATTCCTCTGTCTTATAGAGTAGAAATTAGATCAGGCTTTTCACTACTTGTTCTGGGGTTTGCCTAGCTATGCATCCAAGCATCAAATATTCAGACATTGAATCTACCTCATATTCTGCCAAACATTAAATAGAATAAACAAAAAATCCTACATATGATGATATATAAAAGTTAACTTCATCGAAAAAAATATAAATAGATAAATATTAACCACTTGATACACAGCTATGAAATTCCTGAAAGTCATAAAATTCTGTAGATAAAGGAAAGGATACATCACAAATGAGAAAACAACTTTTACAACAACCAAAACAAAACATTTTCTCAATAGTTTTGTGATTCGTGACACAAAACGAGCATTAACATAGAATTCCACATGTCAAAAGGTAACAAATCTTCAGCGGTGCACTTACCAGGATCCCCTGACTTAACCTTCTCTTCACTTTTATGAATCTCTTATGATCCCACATTAGAATGGGATTCGAGCCATTGAATCAATATTCGCAAGTCCCTGTTTTCAATATTGAGGGCTTGGATCACTTCTTTTTCTTTTTTCTCTGACAATCGGGGCAAAAATACCAACAAAGTGCTAGAATAAATTCCCCACTACCCTAGCTCCACCCAAGTAATGGCTCGAGGATGAAGTTCTAAACACTTAACAATAAAATGAAGCTATAAAGATCGAGAGAATGTCATTTTCTTCTATTAAAAAGTCCTCTTCATTGAATGAAACAAAATGTATGACAGTCTCACAACTTCAGAATTCGTTAGTACACCAAAATAACTATTAAGAGTTCATTTTCTTCATTTCCTAGTACGCCTACTGTGAATAAAGTAATATCTCCAAAAAAATTCATAAATAAAAATTCTAAACAACTACCTTGTTTAATTCACGAGAACATAAGATTATAATGGAACGAAATTATTAGATAGTTAATTGATGATAGAAGAAGCGCAAACAAGAAAACAAAAAATAACGGCACTAGGCACCTGAGTCATGTTTACAAATCCCATCTCTCCAATGGCCTTCATGGTTAGCTCGGACACTTTCAAATTCGAAAAAGGCTCCGAACTCATTATGCCGGATCCAGTCTGAACCTTCCGTTTCTTCACGACGCGCCCCTCCGTCTCCGCCTCTTCCTTATCTTCCTCGGATGGCTTTCCATTCTCATTGAGCTCTTCATCGGACCCGTTTTCGTTCCGGAGTCCATTCGTCTGAGCTTCAGAGCCGGCTGCCACATCGTCCTTCTCACTCACATCTTCCTCAGACTGCTTCCTCTTCTGCTTCTTGCCCTTCTTCTTAATCTTCTTCAAAAGTCTAGGGTTGGGAGCTTCTTCTTCTGCATCCGACATGGCTATTTTCCCGCTTCTTTCTCCAGTGAACCTTCCCGACTCTCTTTAGCTGCGATGCTCTTGACTCAAAGCCCTAAAGCGAGAGAGACTGGACCGAAGGGTTTATCGACTGCCGATTGTCTGACTCGTGAGTTGAACGGTTCATAGTTTTCCAACCAAACCGGTCTGACTCGGTCAGTCAGACTCGCGAGTCCTTTGACAATGGTTCCCAAATCCCAATACGGACCACGTGACAATGGTTGACTTTTTGTTTTTTTTTTTTAAGTTTGTTTTTTCTCTCTCTAATCTGTCAATAAATGAAAAATTACCGAGAGGTCGGTACTATTACTGCAAGTAAACTCTGGGATGAAGACATGGTTTATGGTTCATATTCATCACACATGCCGGCGTTTAGCGCCCGGTAATCCCGGCACGTGCCACTAGACGCTTCTTTTTTACTGTGTCAAGGTTTGGCTTTTAGTACTTTTCCTTTGATAAATAAATGATAACTCGACCAAATAGATTTATATGTTAAATTAATTATATGAAGTTAGGTACACTCATGAAGGGACTTGTGAAATAAAATGCAAGTGCGTCATATAAATAATCTAGTTATAATTTTTGAAGCGAAAGTTTATTTTCGTTGGTGGGTCGGCTAGGGAGGTTAAAATGAGGGAAAGATTCCGGTTCCGAATCGGGTTCGGTCTGATCGGTGCATTTATTAGTAAAATCCGAGAATGCTTCTTTTTAAGTCACAGGGCTCCTCATTTACGGTCGGATCTGGCGGTAAATTAAAATAACATAAACGGGAGAAAAATCGAATAAACAAAACCGAAGGAAATAACGAGACGTTGGTGGGGAGGTGAGATGTCGGCTGTGGCGAAATCGAGGGTTTGTTCTGTGTTCTTCGGTTTCCTTCCTCTCTGATCGATCGGATATTCTCAAATTCGGGAGGTGAGTCGCTTTTTCTACCTTACGTAATCTATTTCGGATCGATTGCCGGGTTTGGAGGGTAGAGGGGGTTGCCATTTTGGAGATTTTTCTCTCCTCTGTTTTAGTTGCAGGGCGCCCTAAGGGCATTAGATCTTGCTCGCCCCGAGCTTCTTGTACGAGGACTCTGTCATTTCAACCTTCTTTCTGTATTTATAATTGTAGATCCGCTCCTTCTGACGCGGAAGGTTTGTGATTTTTCTTGTTTCCGATCTGGGTTGTGTGTTATTTCGTTAAACGAGACCATTTAGATCATGTATGAAGTTGGCAGCAGGGATTGGCTTCCACTCGTGGCTCTAGGATGCGGCAATGATAGGCTTTGAAGTCTAATTCGTCCGGCTTTGGGTGAATTCTGTTGAATTTTCGTGTAAGTACTACGGCAATCGAAGCTAGGAAGGTGACTTTTCAGGCGTTAGGGTCTTTACTGCAATTCGATGGCAACTCCTCCATTTCAGGTGGAGGATCAAACAGACGAAGACTTTTTTGATAAGCTCGTGGATGACGATTTTGGAATCACAGATTCTCAAAGCAGTTCAACAGAAGGCATTATTGAAACCGACGGTGTAAAGGCCTTTTCAAATCTAACCATTGGAGACATGAGCCCAATATTAGAGGATGTGTCTGAAGAGGATCCATCAAATAATTTGGTGCCTCCTCTGAGGTTACGGAAACTGACATTTCGGTTGTTGCAGAAGAAACCGTCACTTACGTTTCTTCCAATCCTGTGACTGTTGACACTGTAGTAGAATCCAATGACTCATCTGTCACACCAGAAAAAAATTTAGATTTGTCTACAAATGAAAGTGGTGGATCTCCCACAACCAACATAAAAGAAGTCCAGTGGAGTGCTTTTAATACTGATCTGAGCCAGCAAAATGATAACCCATATGGATCATTTTCAGATTTCTTTAGTAGCATACCTGAGAGTTCAGTGGATGAGCGAAAGGGCAATGAAGAACCCTTCACTGAATCAATAGAAAAGCCGATATCTAATTCAACTGCATCTTATACTTGTGATCAAAATGCACAAGCTTCTGGGGAAACGGTGGCACATACAACAGATGCGCTGTATGCCAACAACAATCAGTATTGGGAAAATCTTTATCCTGGGTGGCGATATGATGCAATCAGCGGTCAATGGCATCAAATTGATGGATACAACACAGTAGGAACTTCCCAAGAAGATTTTCATGACAAGACCCAGATGGGAGATGGATTTGTTGCTTCCAATCAGCAATCAGAAGTTTCTTATTTACAGCAGACAGCCCAGTCAGTTGTGGGGGCCACGATTGATAGTGGAACCACTGCCAGTGTCTCTAACTGGAATCAATCTTCTCACGGATTTAATGAGTACCCAGCACACATGGTGTTTGACCCTCAGTACCCTGGCTGGTATTATGACACGATCGTGCAGGAATGGCGCTCATTGGACTCTTATCGCCTGCTGCTCATGCAGATTCTACGACTAATAACCACCAGATGGGAGTTCTTGATACTTCTTCAGGTGTAGCACATGGTGAAATAAGTCAAACGGAACAGTATGATTCCCAGGGTCAGGATAGTCAAGGTCATACTGGGAATTGGAGTGATTCTGCCAGTTATTATGGTCAGAAAACCTGGGAATCTCAACAAGCTGTGTCAAGTGGCACTGTACCAGCAGGGAATTTCTATAGTACAACAGTGCCCGCAAACAGCTATGAAGAGCAGCAGATGGTTTTTAAACCTGTTGAAAGTAATTTGATGTATGGACAAGTGAATCATGGTCTAAACACTAGTGGAACAGGATTCCAAAACTTTACTTCTACTGATAAGAGATACCAGTTCAGTCAACAAACTGTTGAACAAAACCAGCCAAAACATTTTTCCCCAGATTACCAGGGTAATCAAATGTCCGTGAGTTATCCTCAGGAGCAATATCAGTCTGGAATAGCTGCTTATACTCACACATCTTATAGTCCTATTGAAGGGAGGTCTTCTGTTGGCCGTCCTCCACATGCGTTGGTTTCATTTGGATTTGGAGGCAAACTTATAGTCATGAAAGCTGACAACAATTATTCTTCAAGCTCCACGTATGGTAGCCACCAGGTAAAAACTCTGGGTCCTAATATCTATCCCATTGAATTCATTGGTGCAGTTTTTGTGTTCTTTTAAGGTCTTGATTTATTTCTGTTCCACGTGAAGGACTCTGTAGGAGGCTCCATTTCTATACTCAACTTGTCAGAAGTTATTATGAATAAAACCGCAGTTGCAAGCCCTGTCCTTCATGAATGTGATTACTTCTCTGCATTGTGCCAACAATCATTTCCAGGCCCGCTTTGTCGGTGGGAATGTTGCCAACAAGGAATTAAATAAATGGATAGATGAGAAGATAGCAAATTGTGCCTCTGCTAATTTGGATGCTAGAAAGGCTGAACATACTAGACTACTTCTTTCTTTACTGAAAATTTCTTGTCAGAAGTATGGAAAACTAAGGTCTCCATATGGTGTTGACTCCTCATTGCTGGTAAGATAGGCGGCTTCTGGTAACGAGCCTTTTATTTGATTTTCAACTGCTGTGTTCTCATTGATTTTTCTATTGACTAGTTTAACAGTTGGCTTTTCTGCTTCCCTGCGTCCATCTGTCTACTTGGCAAGAATTAAATTATGGGTGGTGATCTGAATTCAATGCAAATGCTAATTGATTTTGTTAATGCAAAAAATTGAAAAGAAATTATTTTTTTTGATATTTCAGTTTATGAAAATATTAGTCATCTCATTAGTTTCTTGATTTGTTTTCACTCTAAATAGGAAGCTGACGGTCCTGAGTCGGATTTAACAAAGCTCTTTGCCTCTGCTGGGAGTAATGCTGCTACAAATTGTTTGCAGAATTTGCCATCTGAATCACAGATGAGGGTATCATCTGTTTGATTACTTGTTATTTTGTGCTCTAAACAGTAAATGACAGGAAGTAATACTTATGAGCTGTCTCAGGCAACAGCAGTTGAGGTGCAAAAGCTTCTGGTGTCTGGTAGAAGGAAGGAGGCTCTTCATTGTGCAGCAGATGGTCAGTTGTGGCATCTTGCCCTTGTTCTTATGCGTTACAACTTGGCTTAACAGGTTCAGTAATATGTTATTATTTAATGAAGTCTTTACGATTAAGTCTGGAAAATGTGTATTATTCTTTTTCGCGATATCGAATTACATTCATTTATATTTTACTCTTCTTGCTTTTCCACCTACTTTCTAGGCTTATATTGATACTTTGAAGCAAATGTCTCATCGGCAACTTTTAGCTGGGACACCTCATGGACATTATTCTTACTAATTGCTGGACAACCTGGGGATGTGTTCTCTGCAAGCACTTCAGTTAATGCACACTTTCAGGGTGCTGTAGCTCCTTCTCATCTGTCCACACAGGTGGTTGCCAGTTATTTGAATTACAAAGACCATTAAACAGATTAGATATTTTGCATTTGAAAGCTTTTGCTATTTTCATCATTTGCCTTGATTTTTCAGTTGCTGCTCTAAGACATGCTAGTTATTGTTTCAAAAATTAATGTGTGTTGGTTCTAATACTGGGTCCTTGCTTACTGATTTTAACGATAATCTGCATTCTATTCTCTTGGTGTCCTGTTGTTTCTTTCATCTGGGCTGTTCTGGTTGAGATTCTATGACAAAATTGGATTAATTTTGGACTTCTATAAGTTGTCTAAGGTGCATGCAGTCAGTGAGGGCCTACTGCTTAGATGCTTCATCTAATGATAAAAAAGCCATTATATCTCTTTGTTGGCCCAAAGGCTTGTAAAATGAGCAATCTCGCACACTCTCCTTCTCTCTCTGATTTAGTGATGCACCTTCAAGTTCGGAAATTCTTTATGTAGCTACTGCATAGCTGGCTCTTAAAATGCTCTCTCCGTCTGTATGTGATAATTAATTTTGGAATTTTAAAATTTATATTCTCGAAATTTATCTTTCCTTCCCCACCACTTCCCCTCCTTCCCCCTCTTAAATGAGCTCTCTGAAGTGTTTATTCCTTCTGATTAGATGTATATGAATGGTATGCTGGATGATTGGGAAGAGAACCTTGCTGTAATTACTGCCAATAGGACCAAAGGTGATGAGCTTGTGATTATTTGTCTTGGGGATCACCTATGGAGAGAAAGAGGGGAGGTTTGACTTCCTGTTCCCTATTCTCTATCTTTTCTTATCATTATTGATTTATTTGGCTTAGTACCTGCATAATTGTAATTCTCATATGATAGTGTCATGATGCAGATAACTGCTGCTCACACCTGCTACTTAGTGGCAGAAACAAATTTTGAATCATATTCTGACAGTGCAAGACTGTGTCTAATTGGTGCTGACCACTTGAAATATCCACGTACTTATGTGACCCCGGAGGCTATTCAGGTTCAGTTATAAACTGTTTGTTTTTTGCTTTTTATTTTTTGGGAAGGATATTTTTTATGTTTGCTCATATAATTGATACACTCTTCTGCTGTCAATGCAACCATCACCCATTCCAGTTCCTCTTGTTAAAGTTCTCCCTAGCTAATTCTTGCTAGAACTGTCTGACACCTGCTGATATAATTGTGATGTTATGTTATGGGCTTAGAATTAGCTGACATATAGACGATTTTGACAGAGGACAGAGTTGTTCGAATATTCTAAGGTGTTGGGAAATTCTCAGTATATCTTACCACCGTTCCAGCCTTACAAGCTTATTTATGCATATATGCTGGCTGAAGTGGGAAAAGTTTCAGATTCATTGAGGTAGCTAACTTATGATGTTGTGTATTCAGTTAAGTTTTGTTCTAGTTACTTAGCTGATATTTTCCAACTTAGGTACTGCCAAGCTATGTTAAAGTCCTTGAAAAATCCTGGCCGTGCTCCTGAAGTGGAATCATGGAAATCCTTAGCAGCATCTCTTGAGGACCGTATTCGTACACATCAGCAGGTATTTTTCTGATTGGCCATTTCATAACAATCTCCTTCATTTATACCAATTGAGTATTGATCTCTGGTGATATGCAGGGTGGATATAACCCAAATTTAGCTGCTGGAAAACTGGTGGGGAAGTTATTCACATCTATTGATCGGTCCATTTCCCGCATGATTGGGGTTCCACCGCCTGCTCCTTCAGCTTCTCAAAATGGTGTCCAAGGCAATGAACGTGAAACCCACTCTTTGGTCCCCAAGGTAGCCACGAGCCAGTCCAGTATGGCCATCTCTTCATTGATGCCATCAGCCTCAATGGAGCCTATCAGTGGGTGGACAGGTGATAGCAGTAGAAAGACAATGCACAATAGGAGCATTTCAGAGCCAGATTTTGGTACAAGTCAAAAACAGGTTACCTCTATAGCATACCAACTTGGACTCGGCTATGTTCTCCTTTCAGTACATGATCAATGAACTCAGTAATAAATTTGTCAGTGTAGTCTTAAGCTATCTTCTTATTTTCTGTATATAGGTTGACCACTCAAAAGAAACATCATCTGGTGGTAAAGGTTCTGTTGCTGGTGGTCCATCTCGATTTGGACGTTTTGGCTCACAACTCCTACTGAAAACAATGGGATGGGTCTCAAGATCTCGTTCAGATCGTCAGGTACTTTCAATATTTATTATTTTGTTTTACGAGCTATATTTTTTCTTTAACTATAGAGTTTCACTCTGCTTTGGTGCTGCAGGCAAAACTGGGTGAGACGAACAAGTTCTATTATGACGAGAATCTTAAGAGATGGGTGGAAGAAGGTGCAGAACCCCCAGCAGAGGAAGCTGCTCTGCCACCCCCTCCCACCACTACCGTATTACAGAATGGTACATCAGATTACAACATAAATAATGCTATAAAAGCCAGATTCACGCTTCACCTGCTAATGGTGCGCTTGAATCTAAAAGTGCAAATCCTTCCGATCATAGTTCGGCGGTTCCACCTATTCCCCCTTCAAACCAGTTTTCTGCTCGTGGCAGGATGGGTGTTAGATCAAGGTAAAATTTCCTTTTTTGTTTTCTTAGTAAGCATCTTGATTCTTGGGTGAATTAATTTGTGGAGGAAGCCCCATACCATCTCTTTTTTCAGGTATGTCGATACATTTAACAAAGGAGGAGGGACTCCGACAAACTTGTTCCAGTCACCTCCAGTTCCTGCAACGAAACCTGTTGGTGGTGCTAAATTTTTGTTCCAACGCCCACAACATCTGCAGAGGTCAGAAGTCTAGATACTCCTCCATTAGAAGACTCTCAAGAAGTTTTCATGCGTGAGAATTCATCTACCTCGGGAGTCAAAGAACCATCTTTTATATCTTCATCCGCTCAGCCAATGCAACGGTTCCCAAGTATGGACAATATCACTCCACAGGTGAACAAGAGACTAGAGCCTTCCGGCAATGGCATTGGGTCTCTTCATTCTCGTTCACGAGCAGCTTCATGGAGTGGAAGCTACGACATGTTGAAAACAATGGTATCACCGAAATAAAGCCTCTTGAGGTGCGTTGGGCTCACTGCCTTCTTCCTTTGTGCCACGTGAACCTTCGTTGCATCAGAATGATGCATCATCATCCTTGCGGAGGAATGGTGGTGGCAGTTTTGGGGATGATCTTCATGAGGTTGAGCTCTGAGTCGGTGCAGATGAGAAATGTATTATATCATATCCATCACAATTCTGGTTTTATATGTCAACCGCTTCTTATTCGGCATTTTCCCAGTTTGCCTCTGTCCGTCCCTCCCCAAAGCAAGGTGGGTGTGCGAGCGATGGAGTAATATTTTGCAGAAGGAAGACTTATAGAAGAGGGAATGCTGCTGTGTGATGAAAACGGTTTCATTGTTCTTTAGAACCTCGTCCAGGCTTGTACGCCTGGTGAACCGTGGCGAGCCTGTGTTGGGCCTCACAATTTTCTCTTTCTTCTTTTCTGAAGGCCGGCCGACCGAAAATGTAGGCGCCATTGTACAGTTTCATTTGTTGATTTATTGGAGAAAATGGGGTTGCCATCAATAGGATGCTTTGGGGTTTTGTCCATGATTAAAATGAGGAGACCCTATAATAAATTGTGTCCAGTCTCGTCGGGCAGGGTTCAGAACTGCAAAATAGGGCCTATGTTGCCTTACGTATCCCGAGAAAACTGGTTATCCGAAAGATGTTTCTTTAGATGCATTAGAGAAATGTTTAACATTTTCTCGTTAGCAAGTGTATAACATGTGTTGGTTCAAGTCTTTCAGTCCCCAGGGGAAAGTTTGATCCAGTGGCAAGGAATGTATGTACCCACCGAGTTTTTCGTGCCATCTACCTACAATGCTTTGTACAATCCCTAAGTTCATCTCTTACAGTTGGATTTAATTAGTAGTTTCTGTTCATATGGTGCAGTCAGCTCTGTCATATATTATAGTCAACGTGACCTGGTCAGGTTAAAAGCGGTTCAACCAAGTTGAGTGACAAAATTAATAACATCGTTATTTTTCTTAAAACAAATACAAAAGTTAGAAGTTGCAGAAACGGTAAGTGTGAGCGTAATACTGCCCTTCTTCCCCTGCCTCAGGTATGCACATGGGCTTTTTGCTTCTTCTTTGCTGCTGTGTGGAACTTGAGGAGGAGGGGCCGTCGACCGCTCCACCTCCCTTTCTCTTTCCCCTTCCCAGGCATTGTTCCTCCTTGTTTCCGTCTTCTTTCTCTCTCTCCTCTCTCTCTCTCTCTCTCTCTCCCTCTCTTTCCTCTCTCCCTCCCTTTCCTCTTGCGCATTTCCCATGGGAATAAAGAGAATAGTGAGGCAGGGACTGTGGAAGTAATTTAATAGCAGACAGCTACCGACTCAGGTTCCTGGTTACCAATTAGGGCTGTTCCGTAGGTCCATTGTTCATCAGTCAGATCGTTTGAAACGTAATCTTCGTAGAGTTTGGACTTTTTTGGGTACCTGCCACAGGTGTCGTTGAATGGAATGGATGTCAGTGTTTCAACCTTTACCAGACAGATTTGTCATCAATCAGTGTTTCAACCTTTACCAGACAGATTTGTCATCAATCAGTGTTTCAACCTTTACCAGACAGATTTGTCATCAAAACCAGTTATTTTCAACAGTTTGGAGACATACGCTGATACCCATGTAAAATTTAAGCCTTCTCTTGGAAGACCGAAACGGGCACCGCGACGCCGGAAGAGGGATATGATCCGCACAGGAGTTTAAAATCAATCGGCCATTTCATACTTTGAATGAAAGAAACTCCAAGCCATAAGTGTCCGCTGATGCCATATCCACTCCGCAGAAACGAAAGGATGATGTGAGACGATCGACGAAGAAGTGGGTGTTGAAACTTGAAAGCTTTTATTTCGATTCAGGTGCTGCTAAAACCTGCCTATCTCCGATGCCCTAGATCAAAAACAACTTCCGACTAATTATCAGCTACAAACGCGTTCCATTAATAAGCTGATCACCAGGGAAACTGGATTCGTAACACGAATGGGCGCTCAAAGGTAAGTGGTCTGTAACTCTTCTGGATCCTTTCCTCCCTGTTGTCTTTCCTTTCCCCAGGACACACGAATGGCGTTCACCACAAATGTTTACAATCATTCGGCCATCTCTTATTTTGAGGCACAGAAGCTCAAAGAGAAAGATAATCTCTGCAATTTGTCCCCTGATATGCCCAAGATACAAAATAATGACAGGCGATCTACAAAAAAGTGGCTCTCGAAAGCTTTTTATTCCGATTCGGGAGGTGCTAAAAACAGTTCTATTCGTGCCGGAAAAGATCGTAATCCTTCGGCTCTATCTACTTCTGCTGTTCCTGATCATCGAAAGCAGTCGGCTCCATTGACCGATAATAGTCAGGTCCAGAGTAACCAGACGGATAAGTTCACTCAGGGAACTAGACCGCTGCTGTCCATTCGCTTTAACGAATCCCTCATCAGTTTGCGTGCTGACAAGTTCAAATTCTGTCTTATTGGGGAATTCACTCAGACGAGACCCAAGCTCTCGCTGGTGAGAAGATGGGTTCGTGAGAAATGGGCGCTCAAGGGTAAATGGTCCCTAACTCTGCTGGATCCTTCTCATGTCCTCATTAGATTAGAGAACGACGAATACATGCTCTTGATTTGGACGAAACAAAAGTGGGTCGTCCAAGGCCATTTGATGAAGGTCTTTAGGTGGTCTTCCAATTATCTGTCGTCTTCTGGAAGGGAGACATCTTTAGCTACTGTATGGGTCTCCTTTCCTCGGCTGCCCCTTGTCTTCTTCGAGGAAGATCTGCTACGCTCAATAGCTTCCTTAGTTGGGAAGGTAGTTGCAATTGATGATCAGACCAGAAAGTTCAAAAGAACAGACGTAGCCAGAGCGTGGGTTGAAGTCGATCTCGGTAGAGAGCTCCCAAATAAACTGTGGATTGCAATTGGAAATAGCGGCTTCTGGCAACCAATTAACTACAAGAAATTGCCTTCCTACTGTAGTAAT
The DNA here is from genome assembly GCA_022405105.1 of Aristolochia contorta. Classification (NCBI taxonomy): domain Eukaryota; kingdom Viridiplantae; phylum Streptophyta; class Magnoliopsida; order Piperales; family Aristolochiaceae; genus Aristolochia; species Aristolochia contorta. The sequence goes on from JAHZSQ010000013.1 coordinate 45,325, forward strand.
TGCCGCTTGCAGGGACACACCACAAAAAATGCAGGTTTAACAACATAAAATCTCGAGACACTGGAAACAGGCTCTTGGACGATGACGATCGCAATAGCGGGAAGTGGGCACAGTTCCGTTCTCTGTTCCTTGATGCTGAGGAAGATGCTTCTTTAGGAGCTCCATCACCCAATTTGCTGACAGGAACGTCCATCAGAAACGGAGGTGAATTGAAAAGGAGCAAAACGAGTAAAACAGTTTCAAGCGGAGCATTCTGCGAGAGGAGAGCAGAAACTTTCATTAATGGAGAAGAATGTGCCGTTGCAACAAAGGAACGCCAAAGACCTCACTCGGGTATACAGGAACAGGGGCCATTTCAGTCACCTTGTAACTTGGAAGAAATTGAAACAGCGAAGACGGTATCAGAGGCACAAAACCGTACCAAAGTTGGGTTCGGTAATCGGAATGACGAAGGCAGACAAGATCTTCAAGTAGAAAAACGAGATGGCAGAAGTTATATAGGAAAGAAGAATCTCAAAAGCTCTTGGGAATCAAAGAGTATAAAGACGGATCATCAGGTGTTCCAGTCCATTGCGGAGGAAAACAATGACAAAATCCGAGAAGAAATTACTCCAAGCAGGTATGGTTCAGATTTTTCACATCCTCCCAGAACTAACATATGTAAAAAGGTACCCATTTAGAACACAATTTATATTAAGCAAAGGATGTTCTTTCAATATTTGATGGAATGTTATAGAAAAAACAGAGCTGTTCTGAACGTTTTTTTTTTTCTCTCTCTTGCCTATAAGAAGACTAGACATTTTCAAAAACATTACCCTGAAAAGGTTATTAACCGTTGAAGGCCATCTGAACTCTTCTTTTACAGGAGTATCTCGCCTGAGCAGCAAATCTTCCCCAAGAAATGAAAGTGAAAGAGAGGAAAGAAAGGACTCCTCTCAGGTGGATGAACTCCTCACAAACAATATTAGTCTACCAGAGCATATTCAATATATGGGAGCTGCAATCAATTCTGAACCTCAAGACATTAAAAGATACAAGTTTTCCGATATCAAGAAAATGACGAAGTCCTTCCGCACAGAAATAGGTAGGGAGGGTTTGGAACCGTATTTCGGGGAAGCTTCGTGACGGCCATCTGGTTGCAGTTAAACTTCTCCACGTCGAGGGAGCTGAGGAGGATTCAATAAAGAGATTAAGATTATTGGGAAGACTCACCATGTTAACATAGTCAAACTTCTGGGTTTCTGCTTAGAGAGTTCGAAAAGGGCTCTCATCTATGAATTTATGCCAAACGGGTCACTTGACAAGTTCATCGACTTGCCGAATTCATTGGATAGCAAGCAGTTCCACCAAATTGCAGTTGGCGTAGCAAGGGGACTGCATTACTTGCACGGGAGGGCTCCGAACACTTCAGTTCTGCATTTGGACATAAAACCAGCAAACATTCTTCTGGACCAAGATTTCTGTCCCAAAATCTGTGACTTCGGTCTAGCTAAAGAATGGAAAAGAGGCGAAAGACAGTCATTTGAAGCTACCAGAGGGACACATGGTTACATTGCCCTGAGCATTTTAACGGTTCCGGTATTTCGAGCAAATCAGACGTGTACAGCTATGGAGTAATGCTGCTAGAAATGGGTGTGGAAAGAGGATACTCAGTCACAAGCGACTTGATGTGATCAACTGGGTACGTGAGAATTTACATCATCAACAGCATCAGGGAATACAGAAAGACGATACTGCAAAAAAGCTGATTGTGCTAGGCCTGTGGTGTGTGCAAGCTGATCCAGAGGACCGACCTTCCATGGACAAAGTGGTGAAGATGCTTGAAGGGAGAATCGAAGATTGGTTACCTAAGAAACATCTCTCAAATTTCTGTTACTCTCCTGGAACAACCCTCTCTTCGACCAGAATAAGAGCTACGCCGCGCCCTCAGACGTTGTCGAGATCGCTATCATGGAGATAGCTGAGCAGGCCAAGAGGCGGGTTGAAGGAGCAAGGTAAAAGAATATTTTAACACTATAAAACCATTAACCATTTTTTTCTGTTTGTATGGTTAAATGAACATTTACAATAACGTGTTATATATAGGCTTCGGAAACTGCACACATTCAAAGGCCATGTGGAATCACTGACGAAGAAGAAGAGGCTTGACATGGATATCATCGAGCATCAGTACAGTATCTGAGAAAGAAGCAAATGATGAACGAAAAGAAAAGTGTATTTATATATCTTAGAAAATTAATGTGTACATGAGTGGTAATTAAATATATAAAATCCTTTTCATATATACAATTTTGCAGGATACGCCAATTCATAGTTTCTCTACTCAGATCAAGATAAAAAACAGCCCTCCTCTATGAACTTTCCAATTCACTAGGAAGCAAGCAGCTAATTGAGAGAAAGACCGACTAGGCAAGTTCCGGGAAGGAGGACTGAGCTCAGTCAACAAACACGCGTAGCACAGGTAATTGAGAGAAAGACCGATAATGGAGTGAAGACGAAAGGAAGACCGAGTATGTGGTGAAGAAGAAAGGAAGACCGAGTATGTGGTGAAGAAGAAAGGAAGACCGACTATGGGGTGAAGACGAAAGGGGAAGGTCCAAAGAAAAACAGTTAACACATGTTTACTCTGCTAATTAAATGCCAAGTGCAGACTGAAACTGGAGGAGCATCCCCCGGATAGAGGAATGGCGTTCACCACAAATGTTTCCAATCATTCAGCCATCTCATATTTTGAGTCACAGAAGCTGCTCAAAGCGATAGATGGTGTCTGCTATTTGTCCTCCACTACCAAACGCTCACCCAAGAAACAAAACGATGAAAAGCGATCTACCAAGAAGTGGGTCTTGAAAGCTTTTTATTCCGATTTTTACTTGGTATTTATATCTTCTTTAGCTCTCACCTTTCCAAACCAACAAATACATTTTTGCCAACACTATTACTGCGCTGAGTACTGTTCCATAATCACCTATGAGGGAAAATTTAATACTACCCAAAGTTTATGCTACTGATATTGCTTCCTTCTCCTTTGAAACAAACATTATTACTGAATTTCCTATTTGCACCTACTAAAAACATGGTCACTAACGCTCTGGTCGTCCGGTCAAGCTTCTAAATTTTTAGACTATCCTTCCAATGGACGCATCCGTCTGCATAATTAATAAAGAAAACGGCTTCCACATTCAAAATGTCACCATAAAGATTTTAGCTTCTACATTTAGCTACTCACACGTCTGTTCAGCTTCAAGACATTTAGCCTCAATAGTTTCATTACTGTCACTACTTCAGCAATGCTGCATAAATGGCCTATACAAATCACACCCTTCACGTCATCGTATTTGATTTAATTATAGCAGGAGATTCAAATAGCCACTCGCAGTTATCCCAGCACAATTAAGTTCATTATAACCAAAAACAAAAACAAAAACACAAATAAAATTATATTATACTATATAAATTATCCAAAACACTCTTTATGGTTGTTTTTTTCCCGGCTATATCTCTTTGACTCTTTAAGTATCCCAACAAATTTGAATATCAGGTTCAAAGACAGATCTCGTCTACGAATTTATCAAATTCATTGGGAAGCAAGCAACTACACCAGATTAGCAAGGAGACTTGATAATACCACTTCAACTTAATTTTGTACACAAAATTCCTCCATAAGATCGGCCGCATCAAAGCAAAACTTCTTTCTCCTCCTCTTATGAACTATCTTCTTTTGAATAGTATTAGAAAATGTAAATTCCACTGTAATATAAACTGTTAAATCATTTCTTATGTAGTTTTACCACGTCAAGGATGTTTACTGATGAGAAGTTAAATTAGTTAGATTAGCACGGGCTTAACAACTTTCCTCTTCAAAGAAAGTACTGCAGATTAAATAGTACGTACTAACCAAGCCATGACGATTGATTGTAGGTGGAATCCAATTAGTGAATTAGGCAGGTGAAGTTATGACTGCAGACTTGTTATGAATGGGACTTTATAATATTTATCAAGCGTTGGGTGACTCTATGGTCCAGATAAATGAAGCTCAAGGAAAATTCCAAGGAGCACTAGGCTCGATCGGTCAAATTAGACGCACACCTTACGGAATTAAGAGAAAGACCGACTATGGGGGGAAGACGAAAGGGGAAGCTGAGGGGGAAGGTCCAAGAAAACAGTAACGCTTCTCTACTCTGCTAATAAAATGCCAAGTGCAGACTGAAGCCGAAGAAGCATCCCCCAGGACAGAGGAATTAATGGCGTTCACCACAAAAGTTTACAATAATTCGGCCATCTCATATTTTGAGGCACAGAAGCTCAAAGAGAAAGATAATTTCTGCAATTTGTCCTCCGATGTCAAACGCTCACCCAAGAAACAAAATGATGAAAGGCGATCTACAAAGAAGTGGGTCTTGAAAGCTTTTTATTCCGATTCAGGAGCTGCTAATAACAACAGCTCTATTCGTGCCGGAAAAGATTTAAAATCTTCGGCTCCATTGACGGATCATAGTCAGGTACAGAGTACCCAGACGGATAAGTTCACTCAGGAAACTAGAGCGCAGCCGTCCATTCGATTTCAAGAATCCCTGATCAGTTTGTGTGCTGACAAGTTCAAATTCTGCCTTATTGGGGAATTCACTCAGACGAGACCCAAGCTCTCGCTGGTGAGAAGATGGGTTCGTGAGAAATGGGCGCTCAAGGGTAAATGGTCCCTAACTCTGCTGGATCCTTCTCATGTCCTCATTAGATTAGAGAACGACGAATACATGCTCTTGATTTGGACGAAACAAAAGTGGGTCGTCCAAGGCCATTTGATGAAGGTCTTTAGGTGGTCTTCCAATTATCTGTCGTCTTCTGGAAGGGAGACATCTTTAGCTACTGTATGGGTCTCCTTTCCTCGGCTGCCCCTTGTCTTCTTCGAGGAAGATCTGCTACGCTCAATAGCTTCCTTAGTTGGGAAGGTAGTTGCAATTGATGATCAGACCAGAAAGTTCAAAAGAACAGACGTAGCCAGAGCGTGGGTTGAAGTCGATCTCGGTAGAGAGCTCCCAAATAAACTGTGGATTGCAATTGGAAATAGCGGCTTCTGGCAACCAATTAACTACAAGAAATTGCCTTCCTACTGTAGTAATTGCCGCTTGCAGGGACACACCACAAAAAAATGCAGGTTTAACAACATAAAATCTCGAGACACTGGAAACAGGCTCTTGGACGATGACGATCGCAATAGCGGGAAGTGGGCACAGTTCCGTTCTCTGTTCCTTGATGCTGAGGAAGATGCTTCTTTAGGAGCTCCATCACCCAATTTGCTGACAGGAACGTCCATCAGAAACGGAGGTGAATTGAAAAGGAGCAAAACGAGTAAAACAGTTTCAAGCGGAGCATTCTGCGAGAGGAGAGCAGAAACTTTCATTAATGGAGAAGAATGTGCCGTTGCAACAAAGGAACGCCAAAGACCTCACTCGGGTATACAGGAACAGGGGCCATTTCAGTCACCTTGTAACTTGGAAGAAATTGAAACAGCGAAGACGGTATCAGAGGCACAAAACCGTACCAAAGTTGGGTTCGGTAATCGGAATGACGAAGGCAGACAAGATCTTCAAGTAGAAAAACGAGATGGCAGAAGTTATATAGGAAAGAAGAATCTCAAAAGCTCTTGGGAATCAAAGAGTATAAAGACGGATCATCAGGTGTTCCAGTCCATTGCGGAGGAAAACAATGACAAAATCCGAGAAGAAATTACTCCAAGCAGGTATGGTTCAGATTTTTCACATCCTCCCAGAACTAACATATGTAAAAAAGGTACCCATTTAGAACACAATTTATATTAAGCAAAGGATGTTCTTTCAATATTTGATGGAATGTTATAGAAAAAACAGAGCTGTTCTGAACGTTTTTTTTTTTTTTCCTCTCTCTTGCCTATAAGAAGACTAGACATTTTCAAAAACATTACCCTGAAAAGGTTATTAACCGTTGAAGGCCATCTGAACTCTTCTTTTACAGGAGTATCTCGCCTGAGCAGCAAATCTTCCCCCAAGAAATGAAAGTGAAAGAGAGGAAAGAAAGGGACTCCTCTCAGGTGGATGAACTCCTCACAAACAATATTAGTCTACCAGAGCATATTCAATATATGGGAGCTGCAATCAATTCTGAACCTCAAGACATTAAAAGATACAAGTTTTCCGATATCAAGAAAATGACGAAGTCCTTCCGCACAGAAATAGGTAGGGGAGGGTTTGGAACCGTATTTCGGGGGAAGCTTCGTGACGGCCATCTGGTTGCAGTTAAACTTCTCCACGTCGAGGGAGCTGAGGAGGGATTCAATAAAGAGATTAAGATTATTGGGAAGACTCACCATGTTAACATAGTCAAACTTCTGGGTTTCTGCTTAGAGAGTTCGAAAAGGGCTCTCATCTATGAATTTATGCCAAACGGGTCACTTGACAAGTTCATCGACTTGCCGAATTCATTGGATAGCAAGCAGTTCCACCAAATTGCAGTTGGCGTAGCAAGGGGACTGCATTACTTGCACGGGAGGGCTCCGAACACTTCAGTTCTGCATTTGGACATAAAACCAGCAAACATTCTTCTGGACCAAGATTTCTGTCCCAAAATCTGTGACTTCGGTCTAGCTAAAGAATGGAAAAGAGGCGAAAGACAGTCATTTGAAGCTACCAGAGGGACACATGGTTACATTGCCCCTGAGCATTTTAACGGTTCCGGTATTTCGAGCAAATCAGACGTGTACAGCTATGGAGTAATGCTGCTAGAAATGGGTGTTGGAAAGAGGATACTCAGTCACAAGCGACTTGATGTGATCAACTGGGTACGTGAGAATTTACATCATCAACAGCATCAGGGAATACAGAAAGACGATACTGCAAAAAAGCTGATTGTGCTAGGCCTGTGGTGTGTGCAAGCTGATCCAGAGGACCGACCTTCCATGGACAAAGTGGTGAAGATGCTTGAAGGGAGAATCGAAGATTGGTTACCTAAGAAACATCTCTCAAATTTCTGTTACTCTCCTGGAACAACCCCTCTCTTCGACCAGAATAAGAGCTACGCCGCGCCCTCAGACGTTGTCGAGATCGCTATCATGGAGATAGCTGAGCAGGCCAAGAGGCGGGTTGAAGGAGCAAGGTAAAAAGAATATTTTAACACTATAAAAACCATTAACCATTTTTTTCTGTTTGTATGGTTAAATGAACATTTACAATAACGTGTTATATATAGGCTTCGGAAACTGCACACATTCAAAGGCCATGTGGAATCACTGACGAAGAAGAAGAGGCTTGACATGGATATCATCGAGCATCAGTACAGTATCTGAGAAAGAAGCAAATGATGAACGAAAAGAAAAGTGTATTTATATATCTTAGAAAATTAATGTGTACATGAGTGGTAATTAAATATATAAAATCCTTTTCATATATACAATTTTGCAGGATACGCCAATTCATAGTTTCTCTACTCAGATCAAGATAAAAAACAGCCCTCCTCTATGAACTTTCCAATTCACTAGGAAGCAAGCAGCTAATTGAGAGAAAGACCGACTAGGCAAGTTCCGGGAAGGAGGACTGAGCTCAGTCAACAAACACGCGTAGCACAGGTAATTGAGAGAAAGACCGATAATGGAGTGAAGACGAAAGGAAGACCGAGTATGTGGTGAAGAAGAAAGGAAGACCGAGTATGTGGTGAAGAAGAAAGGAAGACCGACTATGGGGTGAAGACGAAAGGGAAGGTCCAAAGAAAAACAGTTAACACATGTTTACTCTGCTAATTAAATGCCAAGTGCAGACTGAAACTGGAGGAGCATCCCCCGGATAGAGGAATGGCGTTCACCACAAATGTTTCCAATCATTCAGCCATCTCATATTTTGAGTCACAGAAGCTGCTCAAAGCGATAGATGGTGTCTGCTATTTGTCCTCCACTACCAAACGCTCACCCAAGAAACAAAACGATGAAAAGCGATCTACCAAGAAGTGGGTCTTGAAAGCTTTTTATTCCGATTTTTACTTGGTATTTATATCTTCTTTAGCTCTCACCTTTCCAAACCAACAAATACATTTTTGCCAACACTATTACTGCGCTGAGTACTGTTCCATAATCACCTATGAGGGGAAAATTTAATACTACCCAAAGTTTATGCTACTGATATTGCTTCCTTCTCCTTTGGAAACAAACATTATTACTGAATTTCCTATTTGCACCTACTAAAAACATGGTCACTAACGCTCTGGTCGTCCGGTCAAGCTTCTAAATTTTTAGACTATCCTTCCAATGGACGCATCCCGTCTGCATAATTAATAAAGAAAACGGCTTCCACATTCAAAAATGTCACCATAAAGATTTTAGCTTCTACATTTAGCTACTCACACGTCTGTTCAGCTTCAAGACATTTAGCCTCAATAGTTTCATTACTGTCACTACTTCAGCAATGCTGCATAAATGGCCTATACAAATCACACCCTTCACGTCATCGTATTTGATTTAATTATAGCAGGAGATTCAAATAGCCACTCGCAGTTATCCCAGCACAATTAAGTTCATTATAACCAAAAACAAAAACAAAAACACAAATAAAATTATATTATACTATATAAATTATCCAAAACACTCTTTATGGTTGTTTTTTTCCCGGCTATATCTCTTTGACTCTTTAAGTATCCCAACAAATTTGAATATCAGGTTCAAAGACAGATCTCGTCTACGAATTTATCAAATTCATTGGGAAGCAAGCAACTACACCAGATTAGCAAGGAGACTTGATAATACCACTTCAACTTAATTTTGTACACAAAATTCCTCCATAAGATCGGCCGCATCAAAGCAAAACTTCTTTCTCCTCCTCTTATGAACTATCTTCTTTTGAATAGTATTAGAAAATGTAAATTCCACTGTAATATAAACTGTTAAATCATTTCTTATGTAGTTTTACCACGTCAAGGATGTTTACTGATGAGAAGTTAAATTAGTTAGATTAGCACGGGCTTAACAACTTTCCTCTTCAAAGAAAGTACTGCAGATTAAATAGTACGTACTAACCAAGCCATGACGATTGATTGTAGGTGGAATCCAATTAGTGAATTAGGCAGGTGAAGTTATGACTGCAGACTTGTTATGAATGGGACTTTATAATATTTATCAAGCGTTGGGTGACTCTATGGTCCAGATAAATGAAGCTCAAGGAAAATTCCAAGGAGCACTAGGCTCGATCGGTCAAATTAGACGCACACCTTACGGAATTAAGAGAAAGACCGACTATGGGGGGAAGACGAAAGGGGAAGCTGAGGGGGAAGGTCCAAGAAAACAGTAACGCTTCTCTACTCTGCTAATAAAATGCCAAGTGCAGACTGAAGCCGAAGAAGCATCCCCCAGGACAGAGGAATTAATGGCGTTCACCACAAAAGTTTACAATAATTCGGCCATCTCATATTTTGAGGCACAGAAGCTCAAAGAGAAAGATAATTTCTGCAATTTGTCCTCCGATGTCAAACGCTCACCCAAGAAACAAAATGATGAAAGGCGATCTACAAAGAAGTGGGTCTTGAAAGCTTTTTATTCCGATTCAGGAGCTGCTAATAACAACAGCTCTATTCGTGCCGGAAAAGATTTAAAATCTTCGGCTCCATTGACGGATCATAGTCAGGTACAGAGTACCCAGACGGATAAGTTCACTCAGGAAACTAGAGCGCAGCCGTCCATTCGATTTCAAGAATCCCTGATCAGTTTGTGTGCTGACAAGTTCAAATTCTGCCTTATTGGGGAATTCACTCAGACGAGACCCAAGCTCTCGCTGGTGAGAAGATGGGTTCGTGAGAAATGGGCGCTCAAGGGTAAATGGTCCCTAACTCTGCTGGATCCTTCTCATGTCCTCATTAGATTAGAGAACGACGAATACATGCTCTTGATTTGGACGAAACAAAAGTGGGTCGTCCAAGGCCATTTGATGAAGGTCTTTAGGTGGTCTTCCAATTATCTGTCGTCTTCTGGAAGGGAGACATCTTTAGCTACTGTATGGGTCTCCTTTCCTCGGCTGCCCCTTGTCTTCTTCGAGGAAGATCTGCTACGCTCAATAGCTTCCTTAGTTGGGAAGGTAGTTGCAATTGATGATCAGACCAGAAAGTTCAAAAGAACAGACGTAGCCAGAGCGTGGGTTGAAGTCGATCTCGGTAGAGAGCTCCCAAATAAACTGTGGATTGCAATTGGAAATAGCGGCTTCTGGCAACCAATTAACTACAAGAAATTGCCTTCCTACTGTAGTAATTGCCGCTTTGCAGGGACACACCACAAAAAATGCAGGTTTAACAACATAAAATCTCGAGACACTGGAAACAGGCTCTTGGACGATGACGATCGCAATAGCGGGAAGTGGGCACAGTTCCGTTCTCTGTTCCTTGATGCTGAGGAAGATGCTTCTTTAGGAGCTCCATCACCCAATTTGCTGACAGGAACGTCCATCAGAAACGGAGGTGAATTGAAAAGGAGCAAAACGAGTAAAACAGTTTCAAGCGGAGCATTCTGCGAGAGGAGAGCAGAAACTTTCATTAATGGAGAAGAATGTGCCGTTGCAACAAAGGAACGCCAAAGACCTCACTCGGGTATACAGGAACAGGGGCCATTTCAGTCACCTTGTAACTTGGAAGAAATTGAAACAGCGAAGACGGTATCAGAGGCACAAAACCGTACCAAAGTTGGGTTCGGTAATCGGAATGACGAAGGCAGACAAGATCTTCAAGTAGAAAACGAGATGGCAGAAGTTATATAGGAAAGAAGAATCTCAAAAGCTCTTGGGAATCAAAGAGTATAAAGACGGATCATCAGGTGTTCCAGTCCATTGCGGAGGAAAACAATGACAAAATCCGAGAAGAAATTACTCCAAGCAGGTATGGTTCAGATTTTTCACATCCTCCCAGAACTAACATATGTAAAAAGGTACCCATTTAGAACACAATTTATATTAAGCAAAGGATGTTCTTTCAATATTTGATGGAATGTTATAGAAAAACAGAGCTGTTCTGAACGTTTTTTTTTTTTCCTCTCTCTTGCCTATAAGAAGACTAGACATTTTCAAAAACATTACCCTGAAAAGGTTATTAACCGTTGAAGGCCATCTGAACTCTTCTTTTACAGGAGTATCTCGCCTGAGCAGCAAATCTTCCCCCAAGAAATGAAAGTGAAAGAGAGGAAAGAAAGGGACTCCTCTCAGGTGGATGAACTCCTCACAAACAATATTAGTCTACCAGAGCATATTCAATATATGGGAGCTGCAATCAATTCTGAACCTCAAGACATTAAAAGATACAAGTTTTCCGATATCAAGAAAATGACGAAGTCCTTCCGCACAGAAATAGGTAGGGGAGGGTTTGGAACCGTATTTCGGGGGAAGCTTCGTGACGGCCATCTGGTTGCAGTTAAACTTCTCCACGTCGAGGGAGCTGAGGAGGGATTCAATAAAGAGATTAAGATTATTGGGAAGACTCACCATGTTAACATAGTCAAACTTCTGGGTTTCTGCTTAGAGAGTTCGAAAAGGGCTCTCATCTATGAATTTATGCCAAACGGGTCACTTGACAAGTTCATCGACTTGCCGAATTCATTGGATAGCAAGCAGTTCCACCAAATTGCAGTTGGCGTAGCAAGGGACTGCATTACTTGCACGGGAGGGCTCCGAACACTTCAGTTCTGCATTTGGACATAAAACCAGCAAACATTCTTCTGGACCAAGATTTCTGTCCCAAAATCTGTGACTTCGGTCTAGCTAAAGAATGGAAAAGAGGCGAAAGACAGTCATTTGAAGCTACCAGAGGGACACATGGTTACATTGCCCTGAGCATTTTAACGGTTCCGGTATTTCGAGCAAATCAGACGTGTACAGCTATGGAGTAATGCTGCTAGAAATGGGTGTTGGAAAGAGGATACTCAGTCACAAGCGACTTGATGTGATCAACTGGGTACGTGAGAATTTACATCATCAACAGCATCAGGGAATACAGAAAGACGATACTGCAAAAAGCTGATTGTGCTAGGCCTGTGGTGTGTGCAAGCTGATCCAGAGGACCGACCTTCCATGGACAAAGTGGTGAAGATGCTTGAAGGGAGAATCGAAGATTGGTTACCTAAGAAACATCTCTCAAATTTCTGTTACTCTCCTGGAACAACCCCTCTCTTCGACCAGAATAAGAGCTACGCCGCGCCCTCAGACGTTGTCGAGATCGCTATCATGGAGATAGCTGAGCAGGCCAAGAGGCGGGTTGAAGGAGCAAGGTAAAAAAAGAATATTTTAACACTATAAAAACCATTAACCATTTTTTTTCTGTTTGTATGGTTAAATGAACATTTACAATAACGTGTTATATATAGGCTTCGGAAACTGCACACATTCAAAGGCCATGTGGAATCACTGACGAAGAAGAAGAGGCTTGACATGGATATCATCGAGCATCAGTACAGTATCTGAGAAAGAAGCAAATGATGAACGAAAAGAAAAGTGTATTTATATATCTTAGAAAATTAATGTGTACATGAGTGGTAATTAAATATATAAAATCCTTTTCATATATACAATTTTGCAGGATACGCCAATTCATAGTTTCTCTACTCAGATCAAGATAAAAAACAGCCCTCCTCTATGAACTTTCCAATTCACTAGGAAGCAAGCAGCTAATTGAGAGAAAGACCGACTAGGCAAGTTCCGGGAAGGAGGACTGAGCTCAGTCAACAAACACGCGTAGCACAGGTAATTGAGAGAAAGACCGATAATGGAGTGAAGACGAAAGGAAGACCGAGTATGTGGTGAAGAAGAAAGGAAGACCGAGTATGTGGTGAAGAAGAAAGGAAGACCGACTATGGGGTGAAGACGAAAGGGAAGGTCCAAAGAAAACAGTTAACACATGTTTACTCTGCTAATTAAATGCCAAGTGCAGACTGAAACTGGAGGAGCATCCCCGGATAGAGGAATGGCGTTCACCACAAATGTTTCCAATCATTCAGCCATCTCATATTTTGAGTCACAGAAGCTGCTCAAAGCGATAGATGGTGTCTGCTATTTGTCCTCCACTACCAAACGCTCACCCAAGAAACAAAACGATGAAAAGCGATCTACCAAGAAGTGGGTCTTGAAAGCTTTTTATTCCGATTTTTACTTGGTATTTATATCTTCTTTAGCTCTCACCTTTCCAAACCAACAAATACATTTTGCCAACACTATTACTGCGCTGAGTACTGTTCCATAATCACCTATGAGGGAAAATTTAATACTACCCAAAGTTTATGCTACTGATATTGCTTCCTTCTCCTTTGGAAACAAACATTATTACTGAATTTCCTATTTGCACCTACTAAAAACATGGTCACTAACGCTCTGGTCGTCCGGTCAAGCTTCTAAATTTTTAGACTATCCTTCCAATGGACGCATCCCGTCTGCATAATTAATAAAGAAAACGGCTTCCACATTCAAAAATGTCACCATAAAGATTTTAGCTTCTACATTTAGCTACTCACACGTCTGTTCAGCTTCAAGACATTTAGCCTCAATAGTTTCATTACTGTCACTACTTCAGCAATGCTGCATAAATGGCCTATACAAATCACACCCTTCACGTCATCGTATTTGATTTAATTATAGCAGGAGATTCAAATAGCCACTCGCAGTTATCCCAGCACAATTAAGTTCATTATAACCAAAACAAAAACAAAAACACAAATAAAATTATATTATACTATATAAATTATCCAAAACACTCTTTATGGTTGTTTTTTCCCGGCTATATCTCTTTGACTCTTTAAGTATCCCAACAAATTTGAATATCAGGTTCAAAGACAGATCTCGTCTACGAATTTATCAAATTCATTGGGAAGCAAGCAACTACACCAGATTAGCAAGGAGACTTGATAATACCACTTCAACTTAATTTTGTACACAAAATTCCTCCATAAGATCGGCCGCATCAAAGCAAAACTTCTTTCTCCTCCTCTTATGAACTATCTTCTTTTGAATAGTATTAGAAAATGTAAATTCCACTGTAATATAAACTGTTAAATCATTTCTTATGTAGTTTTACCACGTCAAGGATGTTTACTGATGAGAAGTTAAATTAGTTAGATTAGCACGGGCTTAACAACTTTCCTCTTCAAAGAAAGTACTGCAGATTAAATAGTACGTACTAACCAAGCCATGACGATTGATTGTAGGTGGAATCCAATTAGTGAATTAGGCAGGTGAAGTTATGACTGCAGACTTGTTATGAATGGGACTTTATAATATTTATCAAGCGTTGGGTGACTCTATGGTCCAGATAAATGAAGCTCAAGGAAAATTCCAAGGAGCACTAGGCTCGATCGGTCAAATTAGACGCACACCTTACGGAATTAAGAGAAAGACCGACTATGGGGGAAGACGAAGGGGAAGCTGAGGGGAAGGTCCAAGAAAACAGTAACGCTTCTCTACTCTGCTAATAAAATGCCAAGTGCAGACTGAAGCCGAAGAAGCATCCCCCAGGACAGAGGAATTAATGGCGTTCACCACAAAAGTTTACAATAATTCGGCCATCTCATATTTTGAGGCACAGAAGCTCAAAGAGAAAGATAATTTCTGCAATTTGTCCTCCGATGTCAAACGCTCACCCAAGAAACAAAATGATGAAAGGCGATCTACAAAGAAGTGGGTCTTGAAAGCTTTTATTCCGATTCAGGAGCTGCTAATAACAACAGCTCTATTCGTGCCGGAAAAGATTTAAAATCTTCGGCTCCATTGACGGATCATAGTCAGGTACAGAGTACCCAGACGGATAAGTTCACTCAGGAAACTAGAGCGCAGCCGTCCATTCGATTTCAAGAATCCCTGATCAGTTTGTGTGCTGACAAGTTCAAATTCTGCCTTATTGGGAATTCACTCAGACGAGACCCAAGCTCTCGCTGGTGAGAAGATGGGTTCGTGAGAAATGGGCGCTCAAGGGTAAATGGTCCCTAACTCTGCTGGATCCTTCTCATGTCCTCATTAGATTAGAGAACGACGAATACATGCTCTTGATTTGGACGAAACAAAAGTGGGTCGTCCAAGGCCATTTGATGAAGGTCTTTAGGTGGTCTTCCAATTATCTGTCGTCTTCTGGAAGGGAGACATCTTTAGCTACTGTATGGGTCTCCTTTCCTCGGCTGCCCCTTGTCTTCTTCGAGGAAGATCTGCTACGCTCAATAGCTTCCTTAGTTGGGACGGTAGTTGCAATTGATGATCAGACCAGAAAGTTCAAAAGAACAGACGTAGCCAGAGCGTGGGTTGAAGTCGATCTCGGTAGAGAGCTTCCAAAAGATCTGTGGATCGGAATTGGAAATAGCGGCTTCTGGCAGCCAATTAGCTACTCGAAATTGCCTTCCTACTGTACTAATTGCCGCTTGCAGGGACACTCCACAAACAGATGCAAGTTTAACAATATAAGATCTCGAGACAGAGGAAACAGACTCTTAGAAGACGACGATCGCAGTAGCGGGAAGTGGGCACAATTCCGTTCTCTTTTCCAAGACGGGGAAGAAGATACCTCCTTTGGGACTCTGTCAGCAGATTTGCTTACTGGAATGTCGGCCACAGAGGGAGAAGAATCGGAGAAGGGCCAAAGGAAGAAAATATTCTTAAACGAAGCTTTCTACCATAGAGGAGCGAATATTTTCAGTGAAGAAGAGGTAGCAGAAGATGGTGCTGCTGCAACAGAGGAATACCAAAGAGCTAACTTAGGAGTAGAGGAGGAACAGAGGCTATCTGAGGCGCAAAACTGTAAGAAAGTAGTCTTCGATGAGCAGAGAGAAAAGGGTAAACAAGCACTAGTAGGAAAAGAAGGTGACCACAGTGCCATTGAAAAGAAAATACACAAGAGCTCTAGTGATAAAAAGCATAACAAGCCGCAGCAGGTGTTCCAGCCCATTATGGAGATAAACAGTGACAAAAGCCTAGAGGAAACAGCTCCAAGCAGGTAAAGTGCCGATTTACCCCTTCTTTTTTTCTTCCCCTAAATCTAACAAATAAAGATGAGTGCCCTCCGGTTAAACAGTTAAGACCGTGAGGTGGTCCGCATCTTGGATGCAAACAGAGGCAAAATTAGTCGTTTTGGGTTCAATAACATCAGTCTTACTGGTTGTAATCCTTAACGCATGGTTTCCCTTCCAGGAGTAGCTCACGTGAACAGCCAGTTTGGTTCCAAGAAAGAAAAGAGAGTGGAAAAGGGGAATCCTCTGATCTGAAAGAGGACGTCTCAGACGTTAATGAAATCCCAATGCAGGCTAATTATGTTGAGACTTCAAATGCTTGTGAACCTCAAGCTCCAATCAGATACAGCGCCTCAGAAGTCAAGAAAATGACCAAATCCTTCAGCAAGGAAATAGGTCGAGGAGGTTTTGGAACTGTATATGAAGGGAAGCTCCGTGACGGTCGTCAGGTTGCAGTGAAACTTCTTCACAGCAAGGGAGCTGTGAAGGAGTTCGATAGAGAGGTTAGAATCATTGGAGGGAAGCACCACGAGAACATTGTGAAGCTTCTGGGTTTTTGCCCAAAGGGTTCGAAAAGGGCTCTCATCTATGAATTCATGCCAAACAAGTCTCTTGACAAGTTCATGGAGTGGCCCAGTTCACTGGATAGCCAGCGGCTCCACCAAATTGCAGTTGGCATAGCAAGGGGTCTGGATTACTTACACAAAGGTCCAAGCAGAAGGTCAGTTCTGCATTTAGATATAAAACCAGCAAACATTCTTCTGGACGAAAATTTCTGCCCCAAAATCTCTGACTTTGGTCTAGCTAAAGAATGGGCAATTGGCGAAAAGCAGTCATTCAAATCAATCAGAGGTACCCTTGGTTATATCGCCCCATAGCATCTTGATGGTTTCAAACCTTCGAGCAAGTCAGATGTTTACAGCTACGGAGTAATGCTGCTCGAAATGGCTGTCGGAAGGCGCGCACGCAATAGATTGGATCTTTTTGAGTGGGCTAAAGAGAACGTAAATCATCAAAGCTTGTATCGAAGAATAACAAAAGATGACACTGGACGAAAGATGATTGTTGTAGGCCTTTGGTGCGTACAAGCTGATCCCGAGGATCGAGCTTCCATGAGGAGGGTGTTGAAGATGCTGGAAAGTAAAGTTGAAGACTTGAAGATGCCTTCAAGATTAAGAAGATTTCCTACCGATCCTTCCGGTCCAGTGGACAGTCTTGACCTGTATTTCGATAAGGAAAGTTGGTTCTTTGGAGAAGATGGACAACTCCACAACTTATGGGTATCTAGTCGTTGGTGATATACCAAGATTATAAAGGAAAGAAGAGAAAAGTCAGGTGTTTGACTTTGAGTGTTTAAGCTTCTAAAGTTTTTGCCAATGCTTTATATAGACGCATCTCGACTGCACTACAACGAACTGGGGCGGCGTCCACATGTAAATTGTCAAGCCACAGTGATCTTAGCTTACATTCGGCTTCTCACCCATCTATTCAGCTTCTAGACATTAGGGTCAAATAGTTTCAGTCTGGCATTACACAGTAACTACTTCCACAATGCTGTATAAACGATCTATACAAAACACACCCTTCACAGCAAGAGATTCAAATAACCACCCACAGTTATCTCAGCACAAGTTCATTATAACCCAAAACAAAAAAAAAAAAAAAAACAAATATATTATATTAATATAAAATATCCTTGATAAAAGAATGAATGATAACTACCCTCACTAAAAATGTCAAAACTTACTGATAAACTTGGAATGTAAAACCAAGTTATCAGTTTGCAGCTCCTCATTCCAACGTTCTGCCCTTCATATCATACAATAAAACAGATCTCTGAGTTACATGTGTCCATTTAACTTAATGGTCTTTCGTCCATCTGCACTCTTTTAAGGCTGTCTTTTGCCCTGACTTTCTCTCTTTGGCTCTGTAAGCATCCCAACAAATTTGAATATTTGGCCATTTATCCTAGGGTAGTTCCCAGGAACAAAGTAAATCTGGGCAGCAGAACAGTTTTTGACATTTGTCTTCATCGTCTGAAGTTTTGAAAGTGATTTTTGTTGACTTCGGAGCATCTACAGAAATTTCCTTGAAGTGGGCCCCATAAAGCTTGGATTCCTGCAATTAAGATTGAACTAATACCGAGTATCACATCATGATATAAAACGTGTATGAGCCAACACGCCCACACAAAACATAACTCGCCAATTAACAGAATCCAGTTCAAGTTGTAGCAAATACTCATGATGATAACCCAAGCCTTTCTTTTTGTCCAACATATCAACAAGCCTTTTTCTTTTTTCCAATGTATCACCCAAACCACATCTCAGGAAATTAAAGTACCAACCAAGCCTTTTTCTTTTGTTCAATATATATCACCCAAACCTTGTCCAACCTTTTGGAACCATGCACTAGAAACCTTTTCATTCTTATCCATGATTCCTTGACTCTATTTGTTGTGCCATCTTGCAGTCAATATTTCTCCACAGCCTCTATCTATGACATTTTTGTCTTTACACTTTGTAAAACAGAGCCCAACTGCCTACCAAACATGTCTAGAAAAAGGAACGAGCTTTTTTCAAGTCAATATAAATGTAAGGAACTTCTTAAAACAATGTAGGATCCTAGGGAGGCTCTCCAGGTATTAGACACACTGAAATTATGAAAATTGCACAAAAAACAACGAGTTAAGGCCTTTTTCCAAAGGAAAGGAAAAAAAAAACTATGAAGCTGAAAAATTTTCGGAGATGATCCTACTATCAATTTATAACTACTTGAGTTCCATTAGTTCATATTTGGGGTAAAAAAATGAAGAAAAAATAAAACTAGAAGTTTCACAAAATAAACATACAATTTATTATAATCATATCCTTAACTTATGACTGTTTGGAGCATTTCCTTCATGAGACCATGACTTATATACCTACCTTACACTCACATCCCGTGGTACTTTGAATTTGATGCTTCCTTTTAGTTCTACATTTCGAGCGTGAATAGTTTCCATCTTCTTAAAAAAAATTGATTTCAGATTTTTATCATCGATCCTCAAATCTGTCCTAGTTTATATCATTCATAACAGAGGCAAATAGAATGTAAAAGGAGAACTGTACCAGTTTTTTTTTTCACACGAGTGCCATGAGTGGAAATGAAAAATATATAAAATCCTTTTCATGTATACAATTTTGCAGGATACGCCAATTCATCAAGTTTCTCTGCTCAGACCAAGTTCAAAAACATCCCTCAATGAAATATCCAATTCATGGGAAGCAAGCAGCTAATTGATCAATGGGACCTCTATAACGTATATCAAGCATTTGGTGACTTAATTTGTGGTCCAAATGATTTTGGAGGCCATCGAGGAGGGGGTTCAGGGCGTTTACTTGCAAATTTCGGGAAGGAGGACTTAGCTCGGTCAACAAATCAATAAAGATCAACTTCAGGGTAGCGACTCGGTAGCAACCTTTAAACATCAAATTCTCTATGCACTAAGCCCCCAAAGCTTGATCCAACCCCAGCTTTTTGTGGCCTAAGTTTTCTGTCGTGGAAAAGGAACTTTCAGGTACAGTTTTGGAGGAAGAGGCATCAAGCAAGCTTCACATTTCATCGAGGATAAGTAAATGTCCACAAGACTATGGATTGACAACGATTTATATATCAATGGATGAAAATGAAGATAACAGCAAACCGGAGCCGGTAGTACGAAAAATTTTGAGATGGACTTAGAGCATATATATATAGCATTTTCATTTAAATGGAAGCTTCTAACACCACAACATATGATCTTTTACAAGGCTCTCCGAAATATCCATCAAAAGTACTGCTTGGGAACAGGAACCTTCAGGTACCGTTTTGGGCGAAGAGGCATCTGAAAAATGAAACTGTTAATTCATTTTTTATGTAGTAATACAAAGTCAAGGATGTTAAGTGATGAGAATTTAAATTAGTTAGGTTTGCACGGACTTAACTACTCTCCTCTTCAAAGAAAGTACTGCAGATTGAATAGTACGCACTAACCAAGCCATGCGATGGATTGTAGGTGGAATCCAAACGAAGTTATGACTGGAGACTTGTTATGAAAGGAGTTTAAGAAAAATTCCGGGATGTTGCTGGGCGGGCAAATTCCGGGATGTTGCTGGGCGGGCAAATACCGGGAAGGAGCACTGAGCTCGGTCAACTTAGACGCATATTAGTACCACACGGAATTGAGAGAGACCGACTTGTTTACTCGCTAATTAAATGCCAAGTGCAGACTGAAACCGAAGGAGCTCCCCGGCCGACAGAGGAATGGCGTTCACCACAAGTGTTTCCAATCATTCAGCCATCTCATATTTTGAGTCACGAAGCTGCTCAAAGCGAAAGATGGTCTCTCCTATTTGTCCTCCGATGTCAAACGATCGCCCAAGAAACAAAATGATGAAAAGCGACCAACAAAGAAGTGGGTCTTGCAAGCTTTTTATTCGATTCGGAGCTGCTAACAACAGATCTAATGGTGTCGGAAAAGATCGTAAACCTTCGGCCCGTCTACTTCTGCTGCTCCTGATCATCAAAACACCCGGATCCATTGACGGATCATAGTCAAGTCTGAGTAATTATCCGACGGCTAAGGTCGCCGAGAAACTAGACCTCAGCTGTCCATCCGCTTCCAAGAATCCCTAATCAGTTCGCGTGCGAGACAAGTTCAAATTCTGCCTTATTGGGGAATTCGCTCAGACGAGACCCAAGCTCTCACTGGTCAGAAGATGGGTTCGTGAGAACTGGGCGCTTAAGGGTAAATGGTCCCTAACTCTGCTGGATCCTTCTCATGTCCTTGTTAGATTAGAGAACGATGATGACATGCTCTTGATTTGGACGAAACAAAAGTGGGTCGTCCAAGGCCATTTGATGAAGGTCTTTAGGTGGTCTTCCAATTATCTCTCGTGTTCTGAAAGGGAGACGACGTCTTTGGCTGCTGTGTGGGTTTCATTTCCTCGGTTGCCCCTTGTATTCTTCGAGGAAGATCTGCTACACTCGGTAGCTTCCTTAGTTGGGAAGGTAGTTGCAATTGATAGTCAGACCAGAAACTTTAGTAGAACAGAGGTCGCTAGAGTGTGGGTTGAAGTTGATCTTAGTAAAGAGCTCCCAAAAGAATTGTGGATTGCGATTGGAAATGGCGGCTTCCGCAACCAATTAAATACTGAAATTGCCTTCCCATCTGTACTAATTGCCGCTTGCAGGGACACTCCACAAACAGATGCAAGTTCAATGACATAAAATCTCGAGATAAGAGAAGAAAACTCCCCTTGGGAATCAAGAATATGGATTCTGATCATCAGGCTGATGAGAACTGGGAAGACAATACGGGCAGTTACTCCAAGTGGGCACAATTCCGTTCTCTTTTTCATGACGCGGAAGAAGATACCATTTCAGGGGAGAAACAGAGGCCAGTTGACAGAGTGTCCAACATCAAACAAAATGTCATGGGGAAAACAATAATATCTGAGGTGCAAAACTGTGATGAAGTAGTCTTTGATGAGGAGAGAGAAAAGGGTAAACAACAAGTAGCAGAAAAAGAAGGTGACCGCAGTGTTATGGAAAAGAACATACCCAAAAACTCCAGTACTGATCAGAGAAAGAATAAGAGGCCACAGTTCCAGCCATTATGGAGATAAACAATGACAAAATCCTAGAGGAAACAGCTCCAAGCAGGTAAAGTGCCGATTTACCCCTTCTTTTTCTTTTTGCCCCCCTAAATCTAACAAATGAAGGTGAGTGCCCTCCGGTAAAACAATTAGACCGTGAGGTGGTCCGCATCTTGGATGCAAACAGAGGCGAAATTATTTGTTTTGGGTTCAATAACATCAGTCTCACTGGTAGTAATCCTTACACATGGTTTCCCTTCCAGGAGTAGCTCACGTGAACAGCTAGTTTGGTTCCAAGAAAGAAAAGCGAGTGGAAAAGGGGATTCCTTTGAGCTGAAAGAGGACGTCTCTGACGTTAATGAAATCCCAATGCAGGCCAATTATGTGGAGACTTCAAATGCTTGTGAACCTCAAGCTCCAATCAGATATAGTGCCTCAGAAGTCAAGAAAATGACCAAATCCTTCAGCAAGGAAATAGGTCGAGGAGGTTTTGAACTGTATATGAAGGGAAGCTCCGTGACCAGTCGTCGTCAGTTGCAAAGTGAAACTTCTCCACAGGACGGGAGCTGTGAAGGAGTTCGACAGTGAGGTTAGAATCATTGGAGGAGGCACCACGAGAACATTGTGAAGCTTCTGGGATTCTGCTCAAAGAATACGAAAAGGGCACTCGTCTATGAATTCATGCTCTCTTGACAAGTTCATCGATTTCCCCAATTCACTGGATAACAAGCAACTCCATCAAATTGCAGTGGGCGTAGCAAGGGGTCTTGATTACTTACACCGAGGTCCAAGGACAAGGTCAATTCTGCATCTAGATATAAAACCAGCAAACATTCTTCTGGACGAAAATTTCTGCCCCAAAATCTCCGACTTTGGTCTAGCTAAAGAATGGGCAATTGGCGAAAAGCAGTCATTCAAATCAATCAGAGGTACCCTTGGTTATATCTCCCCAGAGCAATTGAATGCTGCCGAACCTTCGAGCAAATCAGATGTTTACAGCTACGGCGTGATGCTGCTCGAAATGGTTGTCAGAAGGCGCGTACGCAATAGATTGGATCTTCCTGAGTGGGCTAAAGAGATAAATCAGTATACAAGAATAACAAAAGACAAAGACGACACTGGACGAAAGATGATTGGTGTAGGCCTTTGGTGCGTACAAGATGATCCTTGGGATCGACCTTCTATGAAGACGGTGTTGGAGATGCTGGGAAGTAAAGTCGAAAAATGTATTTGAATTGCGATAGTTGGTTCGTTCGAGAAGTTTAGTAGTACTCGTTGTGTTGGGTTTTTGGGTTACCCCAATATTTAATTTTGAATTTGAGGCCTATTTATGAGGGCCCATTGGGGCTTAATGTATACCTGGTCGAATTCCACTTTAGCAAAAGAGTGAATGTCGTTTTGAGAGAGAAGGTTTTTCACGATTTTGTGCATATCAGAATCAGAGTTTTGCAGTTTACGGATTATTTACCAGTTGGATGGTGCTGAATATTTTGGTACATGTTCGTCTTCTGTAGTTAGATATTCTTAACGGTGGAGATCTAGTTTTGAGGTTTCAAGGAGTTATTGCAATTCGAACAAAAATGTTTTCAACGGAAAATCCAGTACTGACCAGTCTGGCATTTCTTGGCAATCGGAGGATCATTCAGTGCCCGATTGGGCTGATATTTTGTGACCTTGTTCGTAGCACTTTATTCAACATTCGGAAAGGTGGAGATGGAATTCGGACGGTTGGATTGTTCGTATTAATTCGGACAAAACTGAAATTTGGTGATATCTTCTATTACCATTTTATCTCTTTGTAATTTAATGTTGAATGAGATAATTTTTGAGTTATAAATTGTAATGGTGAATTGTCCTCTGTAAAACATTGATCTCATAGTGGATTTCACATTTGGACCGAGATAGGTCCCGCTTTTTTTTAACTCTCTCACATTGAAGGAGTTTTTTCAGCGTTACCAAATTGTTGTGTGATCTTTGTGACTGATTTGTACTAAAGCATTTTTTAATTGTATTAATTTGCTTAAGAAATTGGGATTATGAAGGATTTTATAGGTTGATTATTATCCATTCGCGCCTATCCTTGCCTGTTTTTCCTAATGTAGTGGTATCGAGCTTGGTTAATTGTTCTGATTTGTCTTGAGTACATATGGATATTAATACAAAGAGAATGATTTGTTTGAATGGTACAAATTATCATTTATGGAAAAATAAGACGAAAGATCTCTTATTTGTGAAGTCACTGCATCTTTTTGTTTTTGCTAGTCAAAAGCCAGAGTCAAAAAATGATGATGATTGGAACTTTGAAAATGAGCAAGTGTGTAGGTTTATTCGTCAGTTTGTTGATGATAATGTTTATAACCACATTTCAAATGAATCGAATGCTAAAACTTTGTGGAACAAATTGGAATCCTTATATGCTTCAAAGAGTGGTAACAACAAATTATTTTTGTTGAAGAAAATGATTCAATCGAAGTATAAATATGCTAGTTCTATGGCTGATCATTTGAATGAGTTTTAAGGGACTATAAATCAGATGTTCAGTATGGGCATTAAATTTGATGCTGATTTTCTTGGTCTTTGGTTGATTAATACTTTACCTGATTCTTGGGAGACTTTTCGTGTTTCATTTACTAACTCTGCTGCTAATGGTATTGTCTCATTTGAGGGTGTTTAAGGTGGTATTTCAAATGAAGAAATGAGAAGAAAGTCTCATGGTTCTTCTTCACAGTCAGAGGTTTTAGTCACAGAGAATAGGGGGAGAAGTAAAAGCAAAGGTCAAGATCACAACAAAGGTAAAAGCAGGAGTAAATCCAAGTCTAGGTATAAAACTCTTGAATACCATCATTGTGGTAAAACGGGTCACATCAAGAAATATTGTTACAAGAGGAAGAAAGAGAACAAAGGTGACAGAGGTAAGTAAGAAAATAAATACAATGATGATAACAGTGATCGTGTCAACACTACAGTTCAGGTGATTTAATTGTATGTTATGATGATAATGTAGTTAATTTTGTTAGTAATGAAGTAAGTTGGGTGGTTGACACTAGTGCATCTTTTCATGTTACACCTACACAGGAATTCTTTTCTTCTTATACTTCTGGTGATTTTGGGGTGTTGAAGATGGGTAATGATGGACTGGCAAAGGTAGTAGGCATTGGAACTATTTGTCTAGAGACTAGCAATGGTACAAAGTTAATCCTTAAAGATGTTAGACATGCACCTGATATTAGATTGCATTTAATCTCTGCTAGTAAGCTTAATGATGATGGTTATTGCACTATGTTATGTGATGGACAATTGCGGCTTACTAAAGGTTCTCTCATTGTTGCAAGAAATAAAAAGTCTTCTGGTTTGTATTGGTTGCAAGCTTTTGTATGTAATGGATTTGTTAATGCTTTTGAGATTGATAGATTCTCTGAATTATGGCATAAGAGATTGAGTCACATTAGTGAGAATGGACTTAATTGTCTAGCTAAGAAAAATATGTTTTCATGATTAAAAGGCGTAAAGTTAGACAAATGTGAACATTGTTTGGTTGGTAAACAAAGAAGGGTCTCCTTTGAACACCATGGTCCTTCAAGGAAAGCCGAATTACTTGAATTGGTACATTCAGATGTTTGTGGTCCTTTGAAGGTAAAGACTTTTAGTGGTGGATTATATTTTGTGAGTTTTATTGATGATCACTCTAGGAAGCTATGGGTTAAAGTTTTGAAGTCAAAGGATCAAGTAGTTGATGCATTTATTGAGTTTTATGTTGCTGTTGAGAGAGAGACAGGGAAGAAGCTTAAATGTATTCGCACTGATAATGGAGGTGAATATTGTGGGCCATTTGATGTATAGTGTAGAAAACAAGGTATCAGACATCAGAAGACGCCTCCTAAAACTCCTCAGTTGAATTGCTTGGCAGAGAGGATGAACAGAACACTAGTAGAGAGAGTCAAATGTTTACTTTCAGATGCAAAGTTGCCTAGATCTTTTTGGGGTGAGGCTTTATATATTATTGCGCATGTAATTAATCTAACTCCCACTGTTGTTATGAATGCAGATGTTCCTGACAGGGTGTGGTATAGTATGGATGTCTCCTATGACCGCCTACGTGTCTTCGGTTGCAAATGTTTTGTTCATGTTCCTAAAGATGAAAGATCCAAGTTAGATACTAAGACGAGACAGTGCATATTTATCGGCTATGGTCAAGATGAATTTGGCTATAGAAGTTATGATCCTATTGAGAGGAAGCTTGTCAGAAGTCGTGATGTGATCTTTGTGGAAGATCAAACTATTGAAAATATTGACAAGACAGAGAAATTAAAAGCTCAAGATGATGATTTGATTGATTTAGTTCCAGTTCCTCATTCAGGTGTACCTAATGCTGTTGAGAATGATGATCTACAAGAGCCTCATGTTGAGGAACCTGAAATTTTACTTAGAAGATCCACTAGAGATCGTAGGCCTTCTAGTAGGTATCCTCCCAATGAGTATGTACTCTTGACAGATGGTGAGGAACCTGAATACTATGATGAGGCTATTGAGAGTGAGCATAAGGCTCTTGACTGTTAGTAGATTTTTGTCTAATCCAGGTAAAGAGCATTGGAATGCAGTTAAATGGATTTTGATATATCTCCGTGGTACTTCTACTTTGAAGTTATGTTTTGGATCTAATGAACCTCTTCTCATAGGTTACACAGATTTTGATTTGGCAGGAGATAGATTCTAGAAAATCTACTTCTGGATACCTGATTACTTTTGCAGGGGGAGCTGTGGCATGGCAATCTAGATAGCAAAAATGTATAGCACTGTCTATTTCAAAGGCTAAATTTATTGCAGCTACTGAGGCTTGTAAAGAATTGCTTTGGATGAAGAAATTTATGAATGAGCTAGGACCAATTCAAAAGTGATGTCTTATATTGTAACAGTCAGAGTGTTATTCATCTTGGTAAGAATCCAACTTTTCATGGTAAGTCTAAATACATTGATGTGAGATACCATTAGATTAGAGATGTTTTGGATTCTAAGTTGATTGAATTAAAAAGATCCACTGATGATGATAATGGTGCAGATATGTTTACAAAACCTCTACCAAGAGCTAAGTTTGAGACATGTTGTTTAGTTGTCGGATTGGCAAATTCTTCCACATAGTCGGGAGAGGGAGAATTGTTGGGTTTTTGGGTCCCTCCTATGTGGAAAACCCAAATATTCAATTTTGAGTTTGAGGCCCATTTATGGGGCCCATTAGGGCTTAATGTATACCTTGGTCGAATTCCACTTTAGCAAGAGAGTGAATGTCTTTTAGAGAGAGAATGTTCTTCGCGATTTTGTGCATACCAGAATCAGAGTTTTGCAGTTTACGGATTATTTACCCGTTGGATTGTGCTGAATATTTTGGTGCATGTTCGTCTTCTCTAGTTAGATATTCTTAACGGTGGAGATCTAGTTTTGAGGTTTCAAGAAGGAGTTATTGCAATTCGAACAAAAATGTTTTCAACGGAAAATCCAGTACTGACCAGTCTCGCATTTCTTGGCAATCGGAGGATCATTCAGTGTCCGATTGGGCTGATATTTTGTGACCTTGTTCATAGCACTTTATTCAACATTAGGAACGGTGGAGATGGAATTCGGACGGTTAGATTGTTCGTATTAATTCGGACTAAACAGAAATTTGGTGATATCTTCTATTACCCTTTTATCTCTTTGTAATTTAATGTTGAATGAGATAATTTTTGAGTTATGAATTGTAATGGTGAATTGTCCTCTGTAAAACATTGATCTCATAGTGGATTTCACATTTGGACCGAGATAGGTCCCGCGATTTTTTTAACTCTCTCACATTGAGGGAATTTTTCCGCCTTACCAAATTGTTGTGTGATGCTGTGACTGATTTGTACTTAAGCATTTTTTTTAATTGTATTAATTTGCTCAAGAAATTGGAATTAGGAAAGATTTTATAGGTTGATTATTATCCGTTGCGCTTATCCTTGCCTGTTTTTCCCAACATGTTGGTAATATACCATGATTATAAAGGAAAGAAGAGAACAGTTAGGTATTTGACTTTGAGTATTCAAGCTTCTAAAGTTTTTGCCCAAGCTTTATATGGACGCATCTCGACTGCATTACAACGAACTGAGGTGGCGTCCACATGTAAATTGTCAAGCTACAGTGATCTTAGCTTATATTCGGCTTCTCACCCATCTATTCAGCTTCTAGACATTAGGGTCTAATAGTTTTAAGTCTGGCATTACACAGTAACTACTTCAACAATGCTGTTTAAATGATGTATACAACACACACCCTTCACAGCAGGAGATTCAAATAACCACCCACAGTTATCTCAGCACAAGCTCATTATAACCAAAAAACAAAAACAAAAAAATATACAAATATATTATATTAATATAAACTATCCTTGACAAAAAAAATGAACGATAACTACCCTCACTAAAAATGTCAAAACTTACTGATAAACTTGGACTGTAAAACCAAGTTATCAGTTTGCAGCTCTTCATTCCAACGTTCTGCTGTCCATTTAACTTAATGGTCTTTCGTCCATCTACACTCTTTTATGGTTGTCTTTTGCCCTGACTCTCTCTTTGGCTCTGTAAGCATCCCAACAAATTTGAATATTTGGCCATTTATCCTAGGGAAGTTCCCAGGAACAAAGTAAATCTGGGCAGCAGAACAGCTTTTGACATTAGTCTTCATCATCTGAAGTTTTGAAAGTGATTTTTGTTGACTTCGGAGAATCTACAGCAATGTCCTTGAAATGGGCCCCATAAAGCTTGGATTCCTGCAATTAACATTGAACTAATACTGAGTATCACATCATGATATAAAACGTAAATGAGCAAACACGCCCACACAAAACATAACTCGCCAATTAACAGAATCCAGTTCAAGTTCTAGCAAATGCTCATGATGATAACCCAAGCCTTTCTTTTTGTCCAACATATCAACAAGCCTTTTTCTTTTTTCCAATGTATCACCCAAACCTCATCTCAGGAAAGTAAAGTACCAACCAAGCCTTTTTCTTTTGTTCAATATATATCACCCAAACCTTGTCCAACCTTTTGGAACCATGCACTAGAAACCTTTTCATTCTTATCCATGATTCCTTGACTCTACTTGTTGTGCCATCTTGCAGTCAATATTTCTCCACAGCCTCTATCTATGACATTTTTGTCTTTACACTTTGTAAAACAGAGCCCAGCGCCTACCAAACATGTCTAGAAAAAGGAACGAGCTTTTTTTCAAGTCAATATAAATGTAAGGAACTTCTTAAAACAATGTAGGATCCTAGGGAGGCTCTCCAGGTATTAGACACACTGAAATTATGAAAATTGCACAAAAAACAACGAGTTAAGGCCTTTTTCCAAAGGAAAGGAAAAAAAAACTATGAAGCTGAAAAATTTTCGGAGATGATCCTACTATCAATTTATAACTACTTGAGTTCCATTAGTTCATATTTGGGGTAAAAAAATGAAGAAAAAATAAAACTAGAAGTTTCACAGAATAAACATACAATTTATTATAATCAAATCCTTAACTAATGACTGTTTGGAGCATTTCCTTCATGAACCATGACTTATATACCTACCTCACACTCACATCCCGTGGTACTTTGAATTTGATGCTTCCTTTTAGTTGTACATTTCGAGTGTGAATTGTTTCCTTTTTCTTAAAAAAAAATTGATTTCAGATTTTTATCATCAATCCTCAAATATGTCCTAGTATAATCATTCATAACAGAGGGAAATACAATGTAAAAGGAGAACTGTACCTTTTTTTTCACACGAGTGCCAAATTTGGTAAGTGCATTAGGCAATCTGTCCAGTTTCCCTGAGAACATTTACAAGCTCTCCAGCCTGCCCCCGCAAAAGGTAAAACATTAAAAAAAATCCTGGTTGATACGTTTAACCACGTTAAATGGAGATACCACCTTGTTTTCATGCATGAAGAAGGTATGGGTGACACCCTTTTTACCAGAACGTGCTGTCCTGCCTATCCTGTGAACATAATCCTCGGTGGTAAGAAGAAAGCTGTAAATGATCACTACTTCCACATCAGGAATATCCAGGCCTCTTGATGCTATGGTGCTAGAAGGAAAATGCAAGATTTGTATTTGTTTTGAAGCATCGTCCCAACCCTCTAAAAATAGTCTTTGATGAACAGAGCAAAAAGGGTAAACAAGAACTAGTAGGAAAAGGGTGACCACAGTGCATGGAAAAGAAAATACCGAAGAGCTCTTGTGATAAAAAAACATAAAAAGCCGCAGCAGTTGTTCCAGCCCATTATCGAGATAAACTGTGACAAAGCCTAGAGGAAACAGCTCCAAGCTGGTAAAGTGCCGATTTCTAGGCCAAGAGGCGTGTTGAAGGAGCAAGGTAAAAGGAATATTTTAACACTATGGAAATATTCTGAGAGAAAGAATAAGAAGCCGCAGCAGGTGTTCCAGCCTATTATCGAGGAAAGAGCTCCAAGCAGGTAATGTGCCGATTTCCCCCCTTTTATTTGTCCCCTAAATCTAACAAATAAATATAACTTTCATAAAAAAAATCTAACAAATAAATGTGAGTGTCCTCTGGTAAAACAAGACCGTGCGGTGGTCCGCAGCTTGAATGCAAACACATGCAAAATTAATCGCTTTGGGTTCAATAAGATCAGTCTTACTAGTTGTAATCCTTACACATGGTTTCCTTTCCAGGAGTACCGCACATGAACAACCAGTTTCCTTTCAAGAAATTAGGAAAGAGAGGAAAAATAGGCAACCCTCTGAGCTGAAAGAGGGCGATGTCTCAGGTGTTAATAATCTCCCAATGCAGGTTGATTATGTGAAGACTTCAAAAGCTACTAAACATTACGCTCCAAAGGGATATAGAGCCTCAGACGTCAAGAAAATGACCAAATCCTTCAACGAGCTGGAAATAGGCCGAGGAGGTTCCGGAATTGTATATAAAAGGAAGCTCAGTGACGGTCGTCAGGTTGCTGTGAAACTTCTCCGCAGGAAGCAGGGAACTGGGAAGCAGTTCGATAGAGAGGTTAGAATCGTTGGAGGGTTGCACCATGACAACATTGTGAAGCTTCTGGGATATTGCTCAGACAGTTGGAAGAGGGCTCTCATCTATGAATTAATGCCCAATGGGTCTCTTGACAAATTCATCCACTTGAGCACATCACTGGATAGCAAGCAGCTCCACCAAATTGCAGTTGGCGTAGCAAGGGGTCTTGATTTCTTACACTAAGGTCTAAGCACAAGGTCAGTTCTGCATTTAGATATAAAACCAGCAAACATTCTTCTGGACGAAAATTTCTGCCCCAAAATCTCCGACTTTGGTCTAGCTAAAGAATGGGCAATTGGCGAAAAACAGTCATTCGAATCAATCAGAGGTACCTTGGTTATATCGCCCCAGAGCAATTTAATGCTTCCGAACCTTCGACCAAATCAGATGTTTACAGCTACGGCGTGATGCTGCTCGAAATGGCTGTAGGAATGCGGGCACCAAGTGGCTAAAGATTGGATCTTTGGGCTATAGACAACTTATATGATCAAATCCTGCATCAAGGAATAATAATAGACGACTCAGCACGAAAGATGATTGGAGTAGGCCTTTTGTGCATTAAAGCTGATCCCGACTTTCGACCTTGCGTGTCTAGGGTGTTGAAGATGCTGGAAGGGAAAGCTGAATGCTTGGAGTTGCCTTCAAAATTAAGAAAAATTCTTACCGATCCTTGCGGTCGAGTGGACAGTCTCGAACTGTATCTATAACGGTAAGGAAAGTTGGCTCTTTGGATCGGATGTACGAATCCACTACTTGGGGTTAATTAGCAGGAATTACTGAAATGATGTTACAAATCCACAACTTTGTCTCCAAACCACCTTTTCTTTCGAAAGTTGTGTATGGAATTTCCATTAGCCAATTTGTCGATAGAATTAGAAATTACAACACAAACATGTAAGTTGCACAATGTCTTCAATCTTCATCGACGGCATGTTATAGAAAAACTCTTCTAAACGGTACCTTCAACGTACTAACCGCTCATTTAGGAACATATCATGGCATTCAAAAATCCAGTGGAAGGATCAACGTCCACCAGTCGTAAATATACGAGAGCATGCTCGTTGCAATCTTTTAGGACAACCACAATTCCACGGTGGTGCTAGAAAAGGATGTAGGAAAGCGGGCAATATTGAGAAGCCAAAATTTGAATCCTTTTGACTGGGATAAAGAGATTAACGTAAAACCATCATCAAGGAATAATAAAAGACGACACTTGCTCGAAAGGTGATTGTAGTAGGCCTTAATTTGGTGAATAGAGGCTAATTAATCCCGAGTTTGGGCCTAATTCCATGTCTAGGGTGTTGAAGATGCTGGAAGCTGGAATACTTGAAGACTTGGAGATGCCTTCAAGCTGATTAGAATTTCTTCCTAATTACACTACATACGCACCATTGGATAGTCTCGAGTAATTGTATAAAGGTGTCTAAAAGTGTGTCGTGTCCACCAAAATTATTAACCAAAGTTAAGTTTATTTCCTATTAATCAGTCAGGATTTTTACTTGGTATTTATTTTTTTACTTTGGTGGAGCTTAGATGGATTGTTGATGTACCAAAATTACGAAGAATGAAGAGAAAAGTCACCGTTCTATCATCTTCTCTAGCTTACTGTTCCATACTCAACTAAGAGGCGAAAATTTAATACTGAATTTCTTATTTGCACCTAAAAACGTGGTCACTAACTCTCTAGTACTCGTCTGACTTTGACCGGTCAAGCTTCTAAAATTTGACGTCCATGCTTTGAATCAGTGTTTTAAAAACCGAACCAAACCGAACCGGCTGGTTTGACTGGGTTCAATTGGAACCGGGACTTAGAAATAGTAGAAAACCGATTGACAGGCCTGTTTTTAGCGGTTCAACCGTTGAACTGGAAATCGGATCGGACCGGTTGAACCGTTTTACTTACCTTTTTAGTATTTTAATAGTTTTCTGTATTTTTTATATATAAAAACCTTATTATGTATTTTTTAAAGAATAATGCTAGTTACACTTAGCCCACGCACCTATCCCACCCACTTGTTAATCTAAACCATTGATGCCTAGGGTTTATCTTCTAGAAAATAAGATTTTATAATAAAAAAATATTTTTGAGGGCTTAGATTAACATGTACGTCAGATAGGTGCGTCCGCTAGGTGCGTCTAGCATTACTTTTTTTTTAATTAGAAAAAACTCATACCGGTTGAACCCGATTATTCGAGTTGAACCAAAATCGGAGGCTCCAATCACTGGTTCGGTATCCGATATTTATGTTAATTTAAGTCCATATAAAAATAATTTTTTTTTTAAATCCTATTTTGTAGAGGATAAACTCTACGGTGGTTTAGATTAATAAATGGGTGAGATATGTCTAACTAGTATTATTTATTAAAAAATATGTATTCCCAGGAAAAAATGTTGACTCGGTGGGTCAACATTTTACGAAGTCGGGTGTTACCGTGTTACTTCATTATTTAAGACTCGTCTAAAGAGCAGCAGTGTTTTGGGGTTGGCCTGACTTGACTGGGATATGTTTTTATTTTATAAAATATAATTTTTATTTAGAAATATTAATGGAGGTGTACTTAAATTTGTATTTAAATAAAGAAACTCAAAACCATGGTCAAATTAAACTTGAAGAAATGTATATAAATACCTCCATCATCTTGGCAACATCAAAGAAAGGTCTCTAAAGTTCACATGGATTAAGATGATAGTTGGCATGCATGAATTCCGCGTACTAGTACTGATAAGAACTCTTCCAGGGTGCGCCGCATTTGGAGACCAGCTACGTACAGTGGCTTCTTCGATTACCACAAACCACCTTTTTTAAACGTTCTCAAGGTTTAGGGTTTCCGTATCTTATGCTTTTATTTATTCTAATCAAAGTTCATTTACTAAAACATCCAAACACAGGCTCTTTGTCTAATGCCTTCAGACGTTGTCGAGCTCGCTATCATGGAGATAGCTGAGCAGGCCAAAAGGCGGGTCGAAGGAGCAAGGTAAAAAGAATATTTTAACACTACAGAAATCATTAACCATATTTTCTGCTTGTATGGTTAAATGAATATTCAAAATAACGTGTTATATATAGGCTTCGGAAACTGCAACATATTCAAAGGCCATGTGCAATCACTGTCGAAGAAGAAGAGGCTAATTGGCATGGATATCATCGAGCATCAGTAAAGTATCTGAGAAAGAAGCAAATGGTGAACGAAAAGAAAAGTGTATTTATATATCTTAGAAAAAGTGTACATGACTGGAAATTAAATATATAAAATCCTTTTCATATATACAATTTTGCAGGATACGCCAATTCATTAAGTTTTTTTGCTCAGATCAAGTTCAAAAACAGCCGTCCTCTATGAACTATCCAATTCACTGTGCTCGGTCAACAACCACGCGTAGCACACGGAATTGAGAGAAAGACCGACTTTGGAGTGAAGGCGAAAGGAAGACCGAGCTGTATGTGCTGAAGAAGAAAGGAAGACCCACTATGGGGTGAAGACGAAAGGGGAAGGTAAGGGGGAAAGTTCCAAAGGAGAAACAGTTACTCTTGTTTACTCTGCTAATTAAATGCGAAGTGCAGACTGAAACCGAAGGAGCATCCCCCGGATAGAGGAATGGCGTTCACCACAAATGTTTCCAATCATTCAGCCATCTCATATTTTGAGTCACAGAAGCTGCTCAAAACGAAAGATGGTCTCTGCTATTTGTCCTCCGATGTCAAACGCTCGCCCAAGAAACAAAACGATGAAAAGCGATCTACAAAGAAGTGGGTCTTAAAAGGTTTTTATTCCGATTCCGGAGCTCCTAACAACAGATCTAAAGGTGTCGGAAAAGATCGTAAACCTTCGGCTCCGTCTACTTCTGCTGCTCCTGATCATCGAAAACACTCGGCTCCATTGACGGATCATAGTCAGGTACAGAGTAATTATCCGACGGATAAGGTCGCTCGGGAAACTAGACCTCAGCTGTCCATCCGCTTCCAAGAATCCCTAATCAGTTCGCGTGCAGACAAGTTCAAATTCTGCCTTATTGGGGAATTCGCTCAGACGAGACCCAAGCTCTCACTGGTCAGAAGATGGGTTCGTGAGAACTGGGCGCTTAAGGGTAAATGGTCCCTAACTCTGCTGGATCCTTCTCATGTCCTTGTTAGATTAGAGAACGACGATGACATGCTCTTGATTTGGACGAAACAAAAGTGGGTCGTCCAAGGCCATTTGATGAAGGTCTTTAGGTGGTCTTCCAATTATCTCTCGTCTTCTGAAAGGGAGACGACGTCTTTGGCTGCTGTGTGGGTTTCATTTCCTCGGTTGCCCCTTGTCTTCTTCGAGGAAGATCTGCTACACTCGGTAGCTTCCTTAGTTGGGAAGGTAGTTGCAATTGATGGTCAGACCAGAAAATTGAGTAGAACAGACGTCGCTAGAGTGTGGGTTGAAGTCGATCTCGGTAAAGAGCTCCCAAAAGAATTGTGGATCGCTATTGGAAATGGCGGCTTCCGGCAGCCAATTAACTACTCAAAATTGCCTTCCTATTGTACTAATTGCTGCTTGCAGGGACACTCTACAAACAGATGCAAGTTCAACGACCTTAAATCTCGAGATAAGAGAAGAAAACTCCCCTTGGGAATCAAGAATATGGATTCTGATCATCAGGCTGATGAGAACTGGGAAGACAATACCGGCAGTTACTCCAAGTGGGCACAATTCCGTTCTCTTTTCCATGACGCGGAAGAAGATACCATTTCAGGGGAGGAACAGAGGCCAGTTGACACGGCGTACAACATCAAACAAAATAAGATGGGGAAAACAATAATATCAGAGGTGCAAAACTGTGATAAAGTAGTCTTCGATGAGGAGAGAGAAAAGGGCAAACAAGTAGTAGAAAAAGAAGGTGACCGCAGTGTTATGGAAAAGAACATACCCAAAAACTCCAGTACTGATCAGAGAAAGAATAATAAGAGGCCGCTGCAGGTGTTCCAGCCCATTATGGAGATAAACAATGAGAAAAGCCTAGAGGAAACCGCTCCAAGCAGGTAAAGTGCTGATTTACCCCTTCTTTTTCTTTTTGCCCCCCTAAATCTAACAAATGAAGATGAGTACCCTCCGGTAAAACTATTAGACCGTGAGGTGGTCCACATCTTGGATGCAAACAGAGGCAAAATTAGTTGTTTTGCCTTCAATAACATCAGTCTCACTGGTAGTAATCCTTACTCATGGTTTCCCTTCCAGGAGTAGCTCACGTGAACAGCTAGTTTGGTTCCTAGAAAGAAAAGAGAGCGGAAAAGGGGATACCTCTGAGCTGAAAGAGGACGTCTCAGACGTTAATGAAATCCCAATGCAGGCCAATTATGTGGAGACTTCAAATGCTTGTGAACCTCAAGCTCCAATCAGATATAGCGCCTCAGAAGTCAAGAAAATGACCAAATCCTTCAGCAAGGAAATAGGTCGAGGAGGTTTTGGAACTGTATATGAAGGGAAGCTCCGTGACGGTCGTCAGGTTGCGGTGAAACTCCTCCACAGGGACGGGAGCTGTGGAGGAGTTCGACAGAGGTTAGAATCATTGGAGGAGGCACCACGAGAACATTGTGAAGCTTCTGGGATTCTGCTCAAAGAATACGAAAAGGGCACTCGTCTATGAATTCATGCCCAACGGCTCTCTTGACAAGTTCTTCGATTTCCCCAATTCTTTGGATAGCAAGCAGCTCCATCAAATTGCAATGGGCGTAGCAAAGGGTCTTGATTACTTACACGAGGTCCAAGCACAAGGTCAGTTGTGCATTTAGATATAAAACCAGCAAACATTCTTTCGGGACGAAAATTTCTGCCCCAAAATCTCCGACTTTGGTCTAGCTAAAGAATGGGAAATTGGCGAAACGCAGTCATTCGAATCAATCAGAAGTACCCATGGTTATATCGCCCGCAGTATTTTCGTGGGCTGGGAGAACCTTCGAGCAAATCAGATGTTTACAGCTACGGAGTAATGCTGCTTGAAATGGTTGCACGGCAGCGGGCACCGAGGATCGAAAGCTTGAATTATTTTAAGCGGGCTCAATATTATTATGAGCAAAGAGAAAGCAGCGACACCGCTCGAAAGATGATTGTGGTAGGCCTTTGGTGCGTACTAGCTGATCCCAAGGATCGACCTTCCATGAGGAGGGTGTTGACGATGCTGGAAGGGAAACTTTCAAGATTAAGAAGATTTCCTACCGATCCTTCCGGTCCAGTGGACAGTCTTGACCTGTATTTCGATAAGGAAAGTTGGTTCTTTGGAGAAGATGGACAACTCCACAACTTTTGGGTATCTAGTCGGTGGCAAGGTTTGCCTTATCGATACGTATCGGGCGAATCCGTTTCCATATGTGAATCCGTTTTCGAATCCGTTTCCATAATAAAGGAAACATAAAATGGGGGTAATTTCTTTTTACCAAAAACAGAGACCCGGTTTACTCTCTTATTGTTTTTGTTTCCTAACTTATCCAGGAATCTGGGCAATTTTGTGACTTTTTTTTCTCTTGTTTTTTATTCAGTCCTCAGAAAAAAAAAAAATGAAGCATGTCTTGTTATTTCTGTTATTTCTGTTTATTATAACCTTATTGCCAAGTGGCCATCACGCTTTCTCTCTCTTCTACATTGGTGTTTATTCCATCACGTTTTATATTTCTTATGCTTGACAATCCTAAAGTTTTATTGGACGAAAATTAGTTATTATAATTTTATAAATTTTTGTGGCAGATACTTAATTTTGTTGGCCGAATTGGTTAAGATTGGATTTAAAGATTCTGGTTCAAAATAATTAAAATCTCAATTTTTTGTTCTTCAATAGATCTAAAAGTATATTTTTGTGGTATCTATGATATTGTGATCATACCACACAAGATAATGTTGCAAGTGTTATGTTTTGGGTTGTTATTTTGTTTGATTTTTCAAATACTTGAATAAATAAGAATATTATGTTTTTATATTAATATTATTAATGAAAAATTATATTTTTCATATTTTAATAAGTTTTCCTAAAGCATCCATACTTATTACATGTGTTTCTTAACGTATTCATGATACGAAGAGAAAAGTCAGGTGTGGTAGTCATCCTTTCAGTTTTTTCCGGGTCATGCCAATGGGGATTGTAGATAAGGATTCACATTAGGATGTCGGTCATATGTGTCAGATATCAAAAAAATACTATAGATATTTAATATATTAGTTTTGGAGGTCTCAGGGCCATGCATTTTTTTGAAATTTCTAATATATTATAATTTTTACCTAGTAATTCAATTTATCATCCTTGAGTTATTTGTTTGTTTCCAATTCATTGTGCAAAGAAAATGTATTAAGATTTTTTTAGATAATTAAAATAGGCAAGAGAACTAATTTTTGCTGCCTAATTTATTATTGTCCGGCATTAGTTATCACCCTTTTGCGAAAAATATGTAAAAAACATTAAAATCACACTCTGGCAGTGTAGGAACATTGATGTACAACTTTCGTAGGATGGAATTTGTCGGAAATACTGAAATAGAGACTTCAAATAGCAAAGACAGTAATGTGGACCTCCTCTTTGCTTTTTGGACAATTGTGCTTGGTTGAAATAGGGCGCGACTTCCTTATACCAAAATATGCGATATGCATGGAACACAGACATGCGACAAGGGTGGACGCACACACTAATGCGCAAGACCAACTATCATCCGATGACGAGGCGGATGACATGACACTCTTATGACGTGGGACATGAGGTGGCTCGTGACTAGGCAAGTGAGGTGGCATGCATGAGTTGGCAATGAGTTGGCAAGCACTATGAGGGAGTGCTTTCTAGTTGGCAACAACTCATACAGTTAGTGGAAATCTATGGGTTGGTATGAGTTAGCATTGGTTGGCAAGCTGTTAGAGAAGTGTTTCATAGGTGTCACTGACCATGAGGGGGTGGGGGGTTGCAATCTTTAAATAACCATATACAAAGGCTTGTAACTTCCTCATTCATTTAATAAAAGTATTTTTTCCTCCCAAATTACGAGTCCTCCTTTGTGCTTGAGTTTTGAGAGAGTTCTAGCACCAAGAACTGAGTATTTTTGTGCTAAACTTCTTCCAAGAGGCTAACTAGCCTCTTGGAGGCTAGGCCAGACGTTATTAAAAGGCAAAATTATGATTTGCATATTTTAGCTGCGTAACACTCGTACTCAGGGAGATTTCAAATTTTTTTTTTTAAGCTTTTTGTGTGGATGAACTTATCTTCTTTGGGCGGTCCACTACTTTGAAATTTTCAATCTTTTATGTAAAATGTGCAGCTTTAAATCTGATCCTCCACTCACCCTTGTCAAGAATAAATATCTCCCTCTCCTTGCTTGTCAAAAAAGAATTGAAAAGAAAAACAACGCCGATAATTAGGGATTGTTGTAAATTTCATGGCTCGCGTACTACCAGTTTTACCTTTTTCTTTTATTATTATTATTTTTTAATTGTGATACTTTGACGGGTCTGGCCTGCTTCATTTTTAGCACAAGAAAAATGTTATATTCATTACTCTCAGCACAAATAGCAGGTGGACGTGTCTTGTCTTATCCGAACTTTATTATTATATAAATGCTTCGATCCAGAAAAGTCTTATCCCACTCGTTCATTCATAATTCAGTTCTACTCCGTTGGGGACTGGTTGGATAATTTTGGACTTTAGAAAGACATTCGTGTCCCGGCCAATTTAGTGGCATCAGACCGAATGGGCAGCCAATTAAGTAGTCCTAATATTTTAGTAGATCAGTTGTTTTCAAATTTTTAGAACCCACACGTTTTAAAGATGAGTAAAATTACAAAAAGATAACCGGTCAGACATTAAAAACTAGTTATCCAATTATATAATTGAAAAAAAAAAAGTAGATTGCGCGTGAAATTTTAGTACCTTACACCCTACTAATTTAAAGCTATCTAACTTGGCCCCAACTCGAAGACTAACTTAATAGCTGATAAATATTTGCGGTTTATCCAATAAGACGCATGTAACCACCATATGATAAATTGTTACGTAAAACAACGGTCAGCAACATACAAGAGAGTCGGTATAAAAAATAAGCTGTCGAGTTTATACCAAAAGAATAATATATGAACTAGCTTACAGTAATACGATCTTGAGAACATCCGGGGGCCGTTGTAAAGTTTGAAGCACGTGCCCGTTATGTTTGATCCTCGTTTATTAGTGGATAAA
This sequence comes from Aristolochia contorta, assembly GCA_022405105.1. NCBI lineage: Eukaryota > Viridiplantae > Streptophyta > Magnoliopsida > Piperales > Aristolochiaceae > Aristolochia > Aristolochia contorta. Next base: position 85,129 of record JAHZSQ010000013.1, read on the forward strand.
GTGGTCAGCTCCTTTCCTATTCTTTGTATTATCGAAAGAGTAGCAAAAGGCAAAGAGCGTCTTTCTTCCGTGCTCGTAACTACAGCTCCCGACATGAATGCGAGTTTTTTGGAACTCCTAATTTAAAAAAAAATTACTTCTTTATTAATACTTTTTCTCCTTTTCTAGAAAACTTCTTTCGTCCGACTCGTATCTTCCGTGGTTACTTTGATCATTCCAGGTAAGGTTCTCAAATTCGTAATTGTATTTTTTTTAAAACACAGTTGTTTTTTTAAAGGAGGGAGTCTTTAATGATAGCATACTGGTTTGATATGGATATGATTGCGTAATGGAAGGTTTTTCTTAATTTTATTGAATACACTCATGAAAAGGTGCGATACTTTTGTGGGAGAATTATTCATCAAGTGTAAGATAATGAAACATTAAATTTGTAAATCTAGAAGCATTAGGTTTTGGGGTTTTATTCTTGAAGTTTGTTTCTTTTTGCATGTGCTTGGGCATTTTTTGATTTTTCAGTCTTATCTCTTCTCCTCCTTTCATGAGAGCTTTCACGAGATTTTGTCTCTTCCAATTCTTAGTCAACAGACTGTATTCATTTAGAACAGTATGTTCTGCTTTTCTATCATTATCTTTTTCATCTCTTTTTTCTTATCTTATTTTTATGGATATCTCTTTTTCCTTATCTGATCAAACTCCCGGCATGCTATTTCGTAAGTTAGAACCGAGATTGTAACTAGCTCAACCGCATTGAATCTGGTCCGTATGTTTTTGTTAAAAAAAAAAACTCTGTTTTCAGGAAAATACAATTACAAATTTGAGAGCCTTACCTAGAATGATCAACAAGTAACCACGCATTCGTGTCGGGAGTTGTAAATACGAACACAGACGAAAGAAGTTTTTTGCCTTTCGCGGTTCAGGTTTCTCGAGCATTTTCGAAGGAAAGATTTGCCGTCGATTTTGCACTTCAGGCTTCCGGACTCAAACTCTGGTTTTTTCTGGACCGGAGAGGAGGAACAAGGAAACAGAAAGTTTCCCGCGTCTCTCTGAACGGACGCAAGCCCTCTAAACTTTTTCACGGGCGGGAGTTCTATTAACTTTTTCACTGTCGAACCCGATAGACCCGACAGACTGGTTCACGATCCAACTCATCCTTTCAAGTGGATGCCAACTGTGACATCCACGTCGGACACTGGTCCGACGTGCGCGAATCATTATTCTTCTCCAATTTACCCTTTGGATTTTACGGTCTTTGTATTACTTTTTTTTTTTTTTTTTAAAGTTACGGTCTTTGTATTACTTGTAATTTAATATAAGAATGAAAGAGAGAGAATGCACGGGCGTTTTGAGGTAACTTGGAAGCGCGTTTCCCTCTTGTGTTGGGTTCTTTCCGGGCGGTAAAATAACCGGGGTCCGTCCCGATGCATTGGTCCTCCTTTAACTTTGTCGTTTTTGTTAGCTTGCTATGACTTTTACAAGTAAAAATTACAGAGGGCCGGATCGACGAGAAGGTGGTCAGTGTCAAGGCGAGTACTCTTTTGCTAGCTGCTTCATCGAGCCGGCCGGTCATTCGGGTATCCTATTCATTATTAATCCATTAATTGATTATTTACTCCACTTTTTCATAAATATTGCTATCTTTTTTTCTTCCTTTTCTTTTCCGCAACGTACAGGTGAAAGACGGCTTGAACGTGAATGGCTTGGGGTACGCGTATAAAGACAATTGTTTCAACCCGCGAACGGTGCAACGACGAGCGGCGCCGATCACCAACCCCAAGTTGATCAGCGATTTCGGCCCAGCGCCGCGTCCCCTCACCGAGACCATCCGAGCCTCGGTCACCCGGCCGGCCAAAAGCCTCTCGCACGCCATCGGAGAAGGCGGCCATGGCAGAAGTCCTCTTCGTCGACAACATTGAGATCGTCGACCCGGAGCCGATCACCTTCGACGTCTACGTGAACAAGCTCTTCCAGGACAAATATAAAGCACATACATAGCAAATTAATTAGGTGAAAACATGCCTCTTCTCCACATAGTTTTGATTTTCCAATATTCCAGTGCCACGTATTTAACATTCATAAGTCGCTCAATATATACACTCTCAACGTTCATGGTTGAGTCAATATATACACTCTCAGCATTCGTAATTCACTCAATATACACACCCTCTCTCTTCTTTTAGGATTATTATAAGAGGAAAGACTTAGATATTTGTGTAGGTCGAAGATATCACTTATCGGAGTTTGATATGCCTTTTCTAGTGACGGAGCACTCGTTTCACAAGTGAATAAATAAAAATCTTTTTGGTTTTGAACCCCATGTGGGTAAATTGCACAAAGATCCACGATAGCACCCACCAAAGAATTGAATACTACAAAACATCGATCGATATCAAGAAAATGATAAATTCACGTGGAAGTGGTGCGAATCGCGGGAGTACCAATTTTCCAAATTTGAAACTCCCCCTGCTTTAGTGGTTAATATTTAATAGTATTAGGTCGTGGTCCACTTGCAATAGAAAAAACGAAATTTGAAGACTCAACAGTCGTCTACCGATCTTTGATGGTAACGAATACACCTAAATGTTAATAAATTTACTTTGTCTATAGATCGACGGATAAGATCCGTAAGGAAGAACCAAAAGTTCCCGTCTCACCAACTCGACTTAATTTCCACATTGTCTTTTCAATGCGCCGAGTAAAAAGAGAGAAATTATTAGTACCACAAAAATCACGTGACGCGAGGACAAGGGTCACTACATTTTCCACAAATACTGTACATGACAAAGCGGAAGCGGGACTGTACCCATTATTTATGAAATGCCATTTTTAGTCAGTCAATAACTGATCGACGGTATGCGCCAAACATATTTATCTGCGTTAATATTTCCCCGTAGTATCTCTTCTCGCCTATAAATATGTCAAAAAATGTTGAGAGCATTACAAGCCACTCGACTCTTTCAACCTAAGAATGGCTCGGTTCAGTGCTTTTCTTGTTCTTGTTGCCGTCCTCTATGGCTCTGGTTCATTCGCGCAAGATCACACCCTCCTTAACTTGAAGGTCTGTCTCCCTCTCTCCTCTGTCTCCTCCTTCTCTTCCTCTCGCTCTGATCTTCACCTCAAGTATAAACCACCGCAATGATTCGGTGATTCCCTCCGAGAGGGAAACTAACCGTAAGAAATATTACCTCTTACCCCTGAGAAGCAATTAGTAAAAAATTAAGGGCGGACTGCGGGCTTGTTGTGCCTGCTTCTCGAGCTCAGAATCTTCAGACGGACGAGACGAGCTGTATTGTTCTGAAGAAAAAGATGTTTGCTTCTTTCGTGTTTATGCTTGATATTTGTTCCCGCACTGAATTTTTTGTTTGCGTTTCAAATTTCGCAGTGGCCTGGTGGCATGTGCAGCGGAAAGAACAAATGCTGTTTCCCGTGCACGATGAGCGAACCAAATGACTTCAAGATTGATTATCTTGCTCGTAATTTTCAGCAGGGCTCCCCGTCATGCAATACCGAGCCCTTTTATGTCAATTCGGTAGGCCCTTCTTCTCCCACCGCTATAACTCCATACCTTTCAGCAACTGGTCATCGTTAACTAACTTGTACCAATTATTAGTATAAAATGGATTATCTCAGGCAGCTTTTTAATTTATTGTGCACGCCTCCATCTTGACTGTTTCAACCACTGATTCTTCAGATTCAATCCTATATTTCGGATCTTTACCTGAACTGGCCGGGCTTAAGGTGCCCAGCAGAGACCGGAGTATTGGCTTGGGAAACTGCTTGGGATGATAACGGGTGTGCACCGGATTGACCCAGTACAACTATTTCATAAAGACTCTGACTCTCTTTAAATCTACCAGGTTGCTTCAAGTGCTCTCTGCCAAGGGTAAGTTCTCTTTTTTTTTTTTCTTCTAGTTACAATACTTTAATTTTTATTTTGTTAGTTAATTTACATGTAGAAGTGGTACTATAAACTCATGCAACTGTATATGACGACATAGTCGATCTCTAATGCCTGTAGGTATTATCCCCTCCAATTATGGGACCTACAAACAATCGGAGGTGGTGAATGCTATTAACCAAGGGCTAGGAGCCAGGACTGCCCTAATCCATTGTGGCTCGAACAGCAGTGCCATCATCAGAACTGTTAGACTCTGTGCCGATATAACTGCTTCCAGGTTCATTGATTGCCCCAACCCATTGCCTTCAACCTGTGCACAAGACGTTCGACTCCTACCAGTCCCCACTACCGGAACTCGAGAAGAAGCTGCGGCTCAAAGTAGCTCAGGCAAAATCGAAATGGTTGTTAATTAGAGCTCTGTCAGTTCTGAAGTATCCTGGGTAGTTAACTATGCTGGGTCTGTATATCTCGGAAATATATGAGAACGTTAATAAACAGTTGGAACTAGTTTTTAGGAGTCATTATATATATGTAAGCAGTTTTAGCTGTTTTCAAGGAATTATTGAGGCATAGCGCTTTCTTTGTAGGTATCTACAATCTACTGTAATCTTTTTCTTATAAATGAGCTTGACTTATGTAATAAAAGATAAACAGCTACGACAAGGTTTCAGCCATTGATTGATTGAGAAAAGTAATATGAAGTAGAATTAGTGAATAAAATAAGGACACTACTTAGTTTGTTTCTTAAAATTGGAATTTTGATTGCTTGCCGTGGGTAGAATTTCTGAATTTATCCCCCTTGCCTGATCCAGGTTCTCATTGACAAATAACCGTGCCTTGCCTATCCGAGTACCTGCCAGGCAAGATAAGGCTCTGGTTAACGATCGATGACCGGTTGCATGGGAAGCTGGCTGGATAACGGACTATGAATCCTTCGTAGATTGAAGAGTTCCCGCTCCCTTATCCAATTATCCTTGAAACGACCCACTCCCAAGCCTCTATTTTGATATCGAATGATGAGGAGGAAGAATAAAGAATATCACCAAGCAACTAGTTACCTTCGCTTGGTCATCGTTCACGCTCATCCTCTTATTGCTTTAATAAGGCATCTTGATCTGTATTTTGTTAATAGATTAATAGATTAACACATGTAGCCAGTACAATTACTTTGTGGAATAAAACTCATTTTGGGTATTTCTCCAACTTAATTAGTGCCACTACCTCTCAAATAACAAAACTCATTTTGGGTATTTCTCCAACTTAATTAGTGCCACTACCTCTCAAATAACAAAGTAAGTCCAATTGGTTGCCACTGTGTGAGGCCAACCCCTATACTATTGACCCGAGGGCAACAATGTCAATCAAGGCTCATTACATTGTCCCAAATATAACAAGAACACTTCTTTCGGCAAACCCATTAAAATTACTTCAAAATTACTTAAAAATGGGTGATGAAAACAAAAGCTTTTCCTCGGATGGCTCTACTTTAAGTGAATTGAATGATATTAGGAGGGAAACAGTTAGGTTTTTCTGAAATTTTTATTTTGATTAAAAGCCCCCATTAATTTTGTTTGAAAGTAGCGATTTTTCTCCCATGACCCAAGTGTAAGTGCAGAGTAGAGGAAGAAGAAAGGAAAAAGCAAGAAATCTGTGATGTTGGTGACGAAACAACCCCTTTGTGAGAATATCTGCTATTTGATCAGTTGGATAAACTTGACAATGAGAGCACCATGCTGAATTCCGATTCGGGAGCTGCTAAAAGCAGCTCTATTCGTGCCGAAAAAGATCGTAATCCTTCGGCTCTATCTACTGCTGCTCCTGATCATCGAAAACAGTCGGCTCCATTGACCGACAAGGTCCCTCCTGAAACTAGAGCTCACCTGTCCATCCGCTTTAACGAATCCCTCATCAGTTCTGCGTGCTGACAACATCAAATTCTGTCTTATTTGGAAATTCACTCAGACGAGACCCAAGCTTTCGTTGGTGAGAAGATGGGTTCGTCAGAAATGGGCGCTCAATAGTCCCTAACTCTGCTGGATCCTTCTCACGTCCTCATTAGATTAGAGAACGATGATGACATGCTCTTGATTTGGACGAGACAAAAGTGGGTCGTCCAAGGCCAATTGATGAAGGTCTTTAGGTGGTCTTCCAATTATTTATTGTCTTCTGGAAAGGAGACGTCTTTGGCTGCTGTATGGGTCTCCTTTCCTCGGCTGCCCCTTATCTTCTTCGAGGAAGATCTGCTACGCTCAATAGCTTCCTTAGTTGGGAAGGTAATTTCAATTGATGCTCAGTCCAGAAACTTCAGTAGAACAGACGTAGCCAGAGTGTGGGTTGAAGTCGATCTCAGTAAAGAGCTCCCAAATAAACTGTGGATTGCAATTGGAAATAGCGGCTTCTGGTGTTTATATTTTCCTTTGGAGGAGATGGATTGATGATGTACCAAAATTACGAAGAATGAAGAGAAATTAAAGTCGCCGTTCTATCATCTTCTTTAGATCTCACCTTTCCAAACCAACAAATACATTTTCGCCAACAATATTACTGCACTGAGTACTGTTAATACTACCCAAAAGTTTATGCTACTGATATTGCTTCCTTCTCCTTTGGAAACAAACATTATTACTGAATTTCCTATTTGCACCTACTAAAAACATGGTCACTAACGCTCTGGTCGTCCGGTCAAGCTTCTAAATTTTTAGACTATCCTTCCAATGGACGCATCCGTCTGCATAATTAATAAAGAAAACGGCTTCCACATTCAAAATGTCACCATAAAGATTTTAGCTTCTACATTTAGCTACTCGCACGTCTGTTCAGCTTCAAGACATTTAGCCTCAATAGTTTCATTACTGTCACTACTTCAGCAATGCTGCATAAATGGCCTATACAAATCACACCCTTCACGTCATCGTATTTGATTTAATTATAGCAGGAGATTCAAATAGCCACTCGCAGTTATCCCAGCACAATTAAGTTCATTATAACCAAAAACAAAAACAAAAACACAAATAAAATTATATTATACTATATAAATTATCCAAAACACTCTTTATGGTTGTTTTTTTCCCGGCTATATCTCTTTGACTCTTTAAGTATCCCAACAAATTTGAATATTCGGACATTTATCTCTTTGACTCTTTATGGTTGTCTTTTGCACGACTCGCCGATTCATTAGGTTTCTGCTAAGATCAGGTTCAAAGACAGATCTCGTCTACGAATTTATCAAATTCATTGGGAAGCAAGCAACTACACCAGATTAGCAAGGAGACTTGATAATACCACTTCAACTTAATTTTGTACACAAAATTCCTCCATAAGATCGGCCGCATCAAAGCAAAACTTCTTTCTCCTCCTCTTATGAACTATCTTCTTTTGAATAGTATTAGAAAATGTAAATTCCACTGTAATATAAACTGTTAAATCATATCTTATGTAGTTTTACCACGTCAAGGATGTTTACTGATGAGAAGTTAAATTAGTTAGATTAGCACGGGCTTAACAACTTTCCTCTTCAAGGAAAGTACTGCAGATTAAATAGTACGTACTAACCAAGCCATGACGATTGATTGTAGGTGGAATCCAATTGGTGAATTAGGCAGGTGAAGTTGACTGCAGACTTGTTATGAATGGGACTTTATAATATTTATCAAGCGTTGGGTGACTCTATGGTCCAGATGAATGAAGCTCAAGGAAAATTCCAAGAAGGAGCACTAGGCTCGCTCGGTTAACTTAGACGCACACCTTACGGAATTAAGAGAAAGACCGACTAATGGGGGAAGACGAAAGGGGAAGCTGAGGGGGAAGGTCCAAGAAAACAGTAACGCTTCTCTACTCTGCTAATAAAATGCCAAGTGCAGACTGAAGCCGAAGGAGCATCCCCCAGGACAGAGGAATTAATGGCGTTCACCACAAAAGTTTACAATAATTCGGCCATCTCATATTTTGAGGCACAGAAGCTCAAAGAGAAAGATAATTTCTGCAATTTGTCCTCCGATGTCAAACGCTCACCCAAGAAACAAAATGATGAAAGGCGATCTACAAAGAAGTGGGTCTTGAAAGCTTTTTATTCCGATTCGGGAGCTGCTAATAACAACAGCTCTATTCGTGCCGGAAAAGATTTAAAATCTTCGGCTCCATCTATATCTGCCGCTCCTGATCGAAAAGAGTCGGCTCCATTGACGGATCATAGTCAGGTACAGAGAACCCAGACGGATAAGTTCACTCAGGAAACTAGAGCGCAGCCGTCCATTCGATTTCAAGAATCCCTGATCAGTTTGTGTGCTGACAAGTTCAAATTCTGCCTTATTGGGGAATTCACTCAGACGAGACCCAAGCTCTCGGTGATGAGAAGATGGGTTCGTGAGAAATGGGCGCTCAAGGGTAAATGGTCCCTAACTCTGCTGGATCCTTCTCATGTCCTCATTAGATTAGAGAACGACGATGACATGCTCTTGATTTGGACGAAACAAAAGTGGGTCGTCCAAGGCCATTTGATGAAGGTCTTTAGGTGGTCTTCCAATTATCTGTCGTCTTCTGGAAGGAGACATCTTTAGCTACTGTATGGGTCTCCTTTCCTCGGCTGCCCCTTGTCTTCTTCGAGGAAGATCTGCTACGCTCAATAGCTTCCTTAGTTGGGAAGGTAGTTGCAATTGATGATCAGACCAGAAAGTTCAAAAGAACAGACGTTGCCAGAGCGTGGGTTGAAGTCGATCTCGGTAGAGAGCTTCCAAAAGAATTGTGGATCGGAATTGGAAATAGCGGCTTCTGGCAGCCAATCAGCTACTCCAAAAAATTGCCTTCCTACTGTACTAATTGCCGCTTGCAGGGACACTCCACAAACAGATGCAAGTTTAACAATATAAGATCTCGAGACAGAGGAAACAGACTCTTAGAAGACGACGATCGCAGTAGCGGAAAGTGGGCACAATTCCGTTCTCTTTTCCGAGATGGGGAAGAAGATACCTCCTTTGGGACTCTGTCAGCAGATTTGCTAACTGGAATGTCGGCCACAGAGGGAGAAGAATCGGAGAATGGCCAAAGGAAGAAAATATTCTCAGACGAATCTTTCTACCATAGAGGAGCGAATATTTTCAGTGAAGATGAGGTAGCAGAAGATGGTGCTGCTGCAACAGAGGAACACCAAAGAGCTAACTTAAGAGTAGAGGAGGAACAGAGGCTATCTGAGGCGCAAAACTGTAAGAAAGTAGTCTTCGATGAGCAGAGAGAAAAGGGTAAACAAGCACTAGTAGGAAAAGAAGGTGACCACAGTGCCATCGAAAAGAAAATACCCACGAGCTCTAGTGATAAAAAACATAAGAAGGCGCAGCAGGTGTTCCAGCCCATTATGGAGATAAACAATGAGAAAAGCCAAGAGGAAACAGCTCCAAGCAGGTAAAGTGCCGATTTACCCCTTCTTTTTTTCTTCCCCTAAATCTAACAAATAAAGATGAGTGCCCTCCGGTAAAACAGTTCAGACCGTAAGGCGGTCCGCATCTTGGATGCAAACAAAGGCAAAATTAGTCGTTTTGGGTTCAATAACATCTGTCTTACTGGTTGTAATCCTTAACGCATGGTTTCCCTTGCAGGAGTAGCTCACGTGAACAGCCAGTTTGGTTCCAAGAAAGAAAAGAGAGTGGAAAAGGGGAATCCTCTGAGCTGAAAGAGGACGACTCAGACGTTAATGAAATCCCAATGCAGGCTAATTATGTTGAGACTTCAAATGCTTGTGAACCTCAAGCTCCAATCAGATACAGCGCCTCAGAAGTCAAGAAAATGACCAAATCCTTCAGCAAGGAAATAGGTCGAGGAGGTTTTGGAACTGTATATGAAGGGAAGCTCCGTGACGGTCGTCAGGTTGCAGTGAAACTTCTTCACAGCACGGGAGCTGTGAAGGAGTTCGATAGAGAGGTTAGAATCATTGGAGGGAAGCACCACGAGAACATTGTGAAGCTTCTGGGTTTTTGCCCAAAGGGTTCGAAAAGGGCTCTCATCTATGAATTCATGCCAAACAAGTCTCTTGACAAGTTCATGGAGTGGCCCAGTTCACAGGATAGCCAGCGGCTCCACCAAATTGCAGTTGGCGTAGCAAGGGGTCTTGATTACTTACACCAAGGTCCAAGCAGAAGGTCAGTTCTGCATTTAGATATAAAACCAGCAAACATTCTTCTGGACGAAAATTTCTGCCCCAAAATCTCTGACTTTGGTCTAGCTAAAGAATGGGCAATTGGCGAAAAGCAGTCATATGAATCAATCAGAGGTACCCATGGTTATATCGCCCCAGAGAATCTTGATGGTTTCAAACCTTCGAGCAAGTCAGATGTTTACAGCTACGGAGTAATGCTGCTCGAAATGGCTGTCGGAAGGCGCGCATACGCAATAGATTGGATCTTTTGAGTGGACTAAAGAGAACGTAAATCATCAAAGCTTGTATCGAAGAATAACAAAAGATGACACTGGACGAAAGATGATTGTTGTAGGCCTTTGGTGCGTACAAGCTGATCCCGAGGATCGACCTTCCATGAGGAGGGTGTTGAAGATGCTGGAAAGTAAAGTTGAAGACTTGAAGATGCCTTCAAGATTAAGAAGATTTCCTACCGATCCTTCCGGTCCAGTGGACAGTCTTGACCTGTATTTCGAAAAGGAAAGTTGGTTCTTTGGAGAAGATCGACAACTCCACAACTTATGGGTATCTAGTCGTTGGTGATATACCAAGATTATAAAGGAAAGAAGAGAAAAGTCAGGTATTTGACTTTGAGTGTTTAAGCTTCTAAAGTTTTTGCCAATGCTTTATATGGACGCATCTCGACTGCACTACAACAACGAACAAGGCGGCGTCCACATGTAAATTGTCAAGCCACAGTGATCTTAGCTTACATTCGGCTTCTCACCCATCTATTCAGCTTCTAGACATTAGGGTCAAATAGTTTCAGTCTGGCATTACACAGTAACTACTTCCACAATGCTGTATAAACGATCTATACAAAACACACCCTTCACAGCAGGAGATTCAAATAACCACCCACAGTTATCTCAGCACAAGTTCATTATAACCCAAAACAAAAAAAAAAAAAAAAACAAATATATTATATTAATATAAAATATCCTTGATAAAAGAATGAATGATAACTACCCTCACTAAAAATGTCAAAACTTACTGATAAACTTGGAATGTAAAACCAAGTTATCAGTTTGCAGCTCTTCATTCCAACGTTCTGCCCTTCATATCATACAATAAAACAGATCTCTGAGTTACATGTGTCCATTTAACTTAATGGTCTTTCGTCCATCTGCACTCTTTTAAGGCTGTCTTTTGCCCTGACTTTCTCTCTTTGGCTCTGTAAGCATCCCAACAAATTTGAATATTTGGCCATTTATCCTAGGGTAGTTCCCAGGAACAAAGTAAATCTGGGCAGCAGTACAGTTTTTGACATTTGTCTTCATCGTCTGAAGTTTTGAAAGTGATTTTTGTTGACTTCGGAGCATCTACAGAAATTTCCTTGAAGTGGGCCCCATAAAGCTTGGATTCCTGCAATTAAGATTGAACTAATACCGAGTATCACATCATTATATAAAACGTGTATGAGCCAACACGCCCACACAAAACATAACTCGCCAATTAACAGAATCCAGTTCAAGTTCTAGCAAATGCTCATGATGATAACCCAAGCCTTTCTTTTTGTCCAACATATCAACAAGCCTTTTTCTTTTTTCCAATGTATCACCCAAACCTCATCTCAGGAAATTAAAGTACCAACCAAGCCTTTTGCTTTTGTTCAATATATATCACCCAAACCTTGTCCAACCTTTTGGAACCATGCACTAGAAACCTTTTCATTCTTATCCATGATTCCTTGACTCTATTTGTTGTGCCATCTTGCAGTCAATATTTCTCCGCTGCCTCTATCTATGACATTTTGTCTTTACACTTTGTAAAACAGAGCCCAACCGCCTACCAAACATGTCTAGAAAAGGAACGAGCTTTTTCAAGTCAATATAAATGTAAGGAACTTCTTAAAACAATGTAGGATCCTAGGGAGGCTCTCCAGGTATTAGACACACTGAAATTATAAAAATTGCACAAAAAACAACGAGTTTAGGCCTTTTTCCAAAGGAAAGGAAAAAAAAACTATGAAGCTGAAAAATTTTCGGAGATGATCCTACTATCAATTTATAACTACTTGAGTTCCATTAGTTCATATTTGGGGTAAAAAAATGAAGAAAAAATAAAACTAGAAGTTTCACAGAATAAACATACAATTTATTATAATCATATCCTTAACTTATGACTGTTTGGAGCATTTCCTTCATGAGACCATGACTTATATACCTACCTTACACTCACATCCCGTGGTACTTTGAATTTGATGCTTCCTTTTAGTTCTACATTTCGAGCGTGAATAGTTTCCATCTTCTTAAAAAAAATTGATTTCAGATTTTTATCATCGATCCTCAAATCTGTCCTAGTTTATATCATTCATAACAGAGGCAAATAGAATGTAAAAGGAGAACTGTACCAGTTTTTTTTTTCACACGAGTGCCATGAGTGGAAATGAAAAATATATAAAATCCTTTTCATGTATACAATTTTGCAGGATACGCCAATTCATCAAGTTTCTCTGCTCAGACCAAGTTCAAAAACATCCCTCAATGAAATATCCAATTCACTGGGAAGCAAGCAGCTAATTGATCAATGGGACCTCTATAACGTATATCAAGCATTTGGTGACTTAATTTGTGGTCCAAATGATTTTGGAGGCCATCGAGGAGGGGGGTTCAGGGGCGTTTACTTGCAAATTTCGGGAAGGAGGACTTAGCTCGGTCAACAAATCAATAAAGATCAACTTCAGGGGTAGCGACTCGGTAGCAACCTTTAAACATCAAATTCTCTATGCACTAAGCCCCCCAAAGCTTGATCCAACCCCAGCTTTTTGTGGCCTAAGTTTTCTGTCGTGGAAAAGGAACTTTCAGGTACAGTTTTGGAGGAAGAGGCATCAAGCAAGCTTCACATTTCATCGAGGATAAGCAAATGTCCACAAGACTATGGATTGACAACGATTTATATATCAATGGATGAAAATGAAGATAACAGCAAACCGGAGCCGGTAGTACGAAAAATTTTGAGATGGACTTAGAGCATATATATATAGCATTTTCATTTAAATGGAAGCTTCTAACACCACAACATATGATCTTTTACAAGGCTCTCCGAAATATCCATCAAAAGTACTGCTTGGGAACAGGAACCTTCAGGTACCGTTTTGGGCGAAGAGGCATCTGAAAAATGAAACTGTTAATTCATTTTTTATGTAGTAATACAAAGTCAAGGATGTTAAGTGATGAGAATTTAAATTAGTTAGGTTTGCACGGACTTAACTACTCTCCTCTTCAAAGAAAGTACTGCAGATTGAATAGTACGCACTAACCAAGCCATGCGATGGATTGTAGGTGGAATCCAAACGAAGTTATGACTGGAGACTTGTTATGAAAGGAGTTTAAGAAAATTTCCGGGATGTTGCTGGGCGGGCAAATTCCGGGATGTAGCTGGGCGGGCAAATACCGGGAAGGAGCACTGAGCTCGGTCAACTTAGACGCATATTAGTACCACACGGAATTGAGAGAGACCGACTTGTTTACTCTGCTAATTAAATGCCAAGTGCAGACTGAAACCGAAGGAGCTCCCCCGGCCGACAGAGGAATGGCGTTCACCACAAGTGTTTCCAATCATTCAGCCATCTCATATTTTGAGTCACAGAAGCTGCTCAAAGCGAAAGATGGTCTCTCCTATTTGTCCTCCGATGTCAAACGATCACCCAAGAAACAAAATGATGAAAAGCGACCAACAAAGAAGTGGGTCTTGCAAGCTTTTTATTCCGATTCTGGAGCTGCTAACAACAGATCTAATGGTGTCGGAAAAGATCGTAAACCTTCGGCTCCGTCTACTTCTGCTGCTCCTGATCATCGAAAACACCCGGATCCATTGACGGATCATAGTCAAGTACAGAGTAATTATCCGACGGCTAAGGTCGCTCGAGAAACTAGACCTCAGCTGTCCATCCGCTTCCAAGAATCCCTAATCAGTTCGCGTGCAGACAAGTTCAAATTCTGCCTTATTGGGGAATTCGCTCAGACGAGACCCAAGCTCTCACTGGTCAGAAGATGGGTTCGAGAGAACTGGGCCCTTAAGGGTAAATGGTCCCTAACTCTGCTGGATCCTTCTCATGTCCTTGTTAGATTAGAGAACGATGATGACATGCTCTTGATTTGGACGAAACAAAAGTGGGTCGTCCAAGGCCATTTGATGAAGGTCTTTAGGTGGTCTTCCAATTATCTCTCATGTTCTGAAAGGGAGACGACGTCTTTGGCTGCTGTGTGGGTTTCATTTCCTCGGTTGCCCCTTGTATTCTTCGAGGAAGATCTGCTACACTCGGTAGCTTCCTTAGTTGGGAAGGTAGTTGCAATTGATAGTCAGACCAGAAACTTTAGTAGAACAGAGGTCGCTAGAGTGTGGGTTGAAGTTGATCTTAGTAAAGAGCTCCCAAAAGAATTGTGGATTGCGATTGGAAATGGCGGCTTCCGGCAACCAATTAAATACTCGAAATTGCCTTCCTACTGTACTAATTGCCGCTTGCAGGGACACTCCACAAACAGATGCAAGTTCAATGACATAAAATCTCGAGATAAGAGAAGAAAACTCCCCTTGGGAATCAAGAATATGGATTCTGATCATCAGGCTGATGAGAACTGGAAGACAATACGGGCAGTTACTCCAAGTGGGCACAATTCCTTCTCTCTTTTTTCATGACGCGGAAGAAGATACCATTTCAGGGGAGAAACAGAGGCCAGTTGATGAGTGTCCAACATCAAACAAAATGTCATGGGGAAAACAATAATATCTGAGGTGCAAAACTGTGATGAAGTAGTCTTTGATGAGGAGAGAGAAAAGGGTAAACAACAAGTAGCAGAAAAGAAGGTGACCGCAGTGTTATGGAAAAGAACATACCCAAAAACTCCAGTACTGATCAGAGAAAGAATAAGAGGCCGCAGTTCCAGCCCATTATGGAGATAAACAATGACAAAATCCTAGAGGAAACAGCTCCAAGCAGGTAAAGTGCCGATTTACCCCTTCTTTTTCTTTTGCCCCCTAAATCTAACAAATGAAGATGAGTGCCTCCCGGTAAAACAATTAGACCGTGAGGTGGTCCGCATCTTGGATGCAAACAGAGGCGAAATTATTTGTTTTGGGTTCAATAACATCAGTCTCACTGGTAGTAATCCTTACACATGGTTTCCCTTCCAGGAGTAGCTCACGTGAACAGCTAGTTTGGTTCCAAGAAAGAAAAGCGAGTGGAAAAGGGATTCCTTTGAGCTGAAAGAGGACGCTCTCGGCGTTAATGAAATCCCAATGCAGGCCAATTATGTGGAGACTTCAAATGCTTGTGAACCTCAAGCTCCAATCAGATATAGCGCCTCAGAAGTCAAGAAAATGACCAAATCCTTCAGCAAGGAAATAGGTCGAGGAGGTTTCGAACTGTATATGAAGGAAGCTCCGTGACGGTCGTCAGTTGCAAAGTGAAACTTCTCCACAGACGGAGCTGTGAAGGAGTTCGACAGTGAGGTTAGAATCATTGGAGGGAGGCACCACGAGAACATTGTGAAGCTTCTGGGATTCTGCTCAAAGAATACGAAAAGGGCACTCGTCTATGAATTCATGCCCAACGGGTCTCTTGACAAGTTCATCGATTTCCCCAATTCACTGGATAACAAGCAACTCCATCAAATTGCAGTGGGCGTAGCAAGGGGTCTTGATTACTTACACCGAGGTCCAAGCACAAGGTCAATTCTGCATTTAGATATAAAACCAGCAAACATTCTTCTGGACGAAAATTTCTGCCCCAAAATCTCCGACTTTGGTCTAGCTAAAGAATGGGCAATTGGCGAAAAGCAGTCATTCAAATCAATCAGAGGTACCCTTGGTTATATCTCCCCAGAGCAATTGAATGCTGCCGAACCTTCGAACAAATCAGATGTTTACAGCTACGGCGTGATGCTGCTCGAAATGGTTGTCGGAAGGCGCGTACGCAATAGATTGGATCTTCCTGTGTGGGCTAAAGAGATAAATCAGTATACAAGAATAACAAAAGACAAAGACGGCACTGGACGAAAAATGATTGGTGTAGGCCTTTGGTGCGTACAAGATGATCCTTGGGATCGACCTTCTATGAAGACGGTGTTGGAGATGCTGGGAAGTAAAGTCGAAAAATGTATTTGAATTGCGATAGTTGGTTCGTTCGAGAAGTTTAGTAGTAGTCGTTGTGTTGGGTTTTGGGTTACCCCAATATTTAATTTTGAATTTGAGGCCCATTTATGAGGGCCCATTGGGGCTTAATGTATACCTGGTCGAATTCCACTTTAGCAAAAGAGTGAATGTCGTTTTGAGAGAGAAGGTTCTTCACGATTTTGTGCATACTAGAATCAGAGTTTTGCAGTTTACGGATTATTTACCCGTTGGATGGTGCTGAATATTTTGGTACATGTTCGTCTTCTGTAGTTAGATATTCTTAACGGTGGAGATCTAGTTTTGAGGTTTCAAGAAGGAGTTATTGAAATTCGAACAAAAATGTTTTCAACGGAAAATCCAGTACTGACCAGTCTGGCATTTCTTGGCAATCGGAGGATCATTCAGTGTCCGATTGGGCTGATATTTTGTGACCTTGTTCGTAGCACTTTATTCAACATTCGGAATGGTGGAGATGGAATTCGGACGGTTGGATTGTTCGTATTAATTCGGACAAAACTGAAATTTGGTGATATCTTCTATTACCATTTTATCTCTTTGTAATTTAATGTTGAATGAGATAATTTTTGAGTTATGAATTGTAATGGTGAATTGTCCTCTGTAAAACATTGATCTCATAGTGGATTTCACATTTGGACCGAGATAGGTCCCGCTGTTTTTTTAACTCTCTCACATTGAAGGAGTTTTTCCGCGTTACCAAATTGTTGTGTGATGCTGTGACTGATTTGTACTAAAGCATTTTTTTTAATTGTATTAATTTGCTTAAGAAATTGGGATTATGAAGGATTTTATAGGTTGATTATTATCCGCTGCGCCTATCCTTGCCTGTTTTTCCTAACAGAAGTGGTATCAGAGCTTGGTTAATTGTTCTGATTTGTCTTGAGTACATATGGATATTAATACAAAGAGAATGATTTGTTTGAATGGTACAAATTATCATTTATGGAAAAATAAGACAAAAGATCTCTTATTTGTGAAGTCACTGCATCTCTTTGTTTTTGCTAGTCAAAAGCCAGAGTCAAAAAATGATGATGATTGGAACTTTGAAAATGAGCAAGTGTGTAGGTTTATTCGTCAGTTTGTTGATGATTTAGTTCCAGTTCCTCATTCAGGTGTACCTAATGCTGTTGAGAATGATGATCTACAAGAGCCTCATGTTGAGGAACCTGAAATTTTACTTAGAATATCCACTAGAGATCGTAGGCCTTCTAGTAGGTATCCTCCCAATGAGTATGTACTCTTGACGGATGGTGAGGAACCTGAATACTATGATGAGGCTATTGAGAGTGAGCATAAGGCTCTTATTTGTTAGTAGATTTTTGTCTAATCGGGTAAAGAGCATTGGAATGCTGATTAAATGGATTTTGATATATCTCCGTGGTACTTCTACTTTGAAGTTATGTTTTGGATCTAATGAACCTCTTCTCATAGGTTACACAGATTTTGATTAGGGGGAGATAGATTCTAGAAAATCTACTACGGATACCTGATTACTTTTTGTGGGGAGCTGTGGCATGGCAATCTAGATAGCAAAATGTATAGCATTGTCTATTACAAAGGCTGAATTTATTGTAGCTACTGAGGCTTGTAAAGAATTGCTTTGGATGAAGAAATTTGTGAATGAGCTAGGACCAATTCAAAAGTGATATGTCTTATATTGTAACAGTCAGAGTGTTATTCATCTTGGTAAGAATCCAACTTTTCATGGTAAGTCTAAATACATTGATGTGAGATACCATTAGATTAGAGATGTTTTGGATTCTAAGTTGATTGAATTGTTTTGGATGAAGAAATTTGTGAATGAGCTAGGACCAATTCAAAAGCGATATGTCTTATATTGTAACAGTCAAAGTGCTATTCATCTTGGTAAGAATCCAACTTTTCATGGTAGGTCTAAATACATTGATGTGAGATACCATTAGATTAGAGATGTTTTGGATTCTAAGTTGATTGAATTAAAAAAGATCCACACTGATGATAATGGTGCAGATATGTTTACAAAAGCTCTACCAAGAGCTAAGTTTGAGACATGTTGTTTAGTTGTCGGATTGGCAAATTCTTCCACATAGTCGGGAGAGGGAGAATTGTTGGGTTTTTGGGTCCCTCCTATGTGGAAAACCCAAATATTCAATTTTGAGTTTGAGGCCCATTTATGGGGCCCATTAGGGCTTAATGTATACCTTGGTCGAATTCCACTTTATAGGTTGATTATTATCCGTTGCGCTTATCCTTGCCTGTTTTTCCCAACATGTTGGTAATATACCATGATTATAAAGGAAAGAAGAGAACAGTTAGGTATATGGACGCATCTCGACTGCATTACAACGAACTGAGGTGGCGTCCACATGTAAATTGTCAAGCTACTGATCTTAGCTTATATTCGGCTTCTCACCCATCTATTCAGCTTCTAGACATTAGGGTCTAATAGTTTTAAGTCTGGCATTACACAGTAACTACTTCAACAATGCTGTTTAAATGATGTATACAACACACACCCTTCACAGCAAGAGATTCAAATAACCACCCACAGTTATCTCAGCACAAGCTCGTTATAACCAAAAAACAAAAACAAAAAAATATACAAATATATTATATTAATATAAAATATCCTTGACAAAAAAATGAACGATAACTACCCTCACTAAAAAATGTCAAAACTTATCGATAAACTTGGATCAGAAACCAAGTTATCGTTTGCAGCTCTTCATTCCAACGTTCTGCTGTCCATTTAACTTAATGGTCTTTCGTCCATCTGCACTCTTTTATGGTTGTCTTTTGCCCTGACTCTCTCTTTGGCTCTGTAAGCATCCCAACAAATTTGAATATTTGGCCATTTATCCTAGGGAAGTTCCCAGGAACAAAGTAAATCTGGGCAGCAGAACAGCTTTTGACATTAGTCTTCATCATCTGAAGTTTTGAAAGTGATTTTTGTTGACTTCGGAGCATCTACAGCAATTTCCTTGAAGTGGGCCCCATAAAGCTAGGATTCCTGCAATTAAGATTGAACTAATACTGAGTATCACATCATGATATAAAACGTAAATGAGCAAACACGCCCACACAAAACATAACTCGCCAATTAACAGAATCCAGTTCAAGTTCTAGCAAATGCTCATGATGATAACCCAAGCCTTTCTTTTGTCCAACATATCAACAAGCCTTTTTCTTTTTCCAATGTATCACCCAAACCTCATCTCAGGAAATTAAAGTACCAACCAAGCCTTTTTCTTTTGTTCAATATATATCACCCAAACCTTGTCCAACCTTTTGGAACCATGCACTAGAAACCTTTTCATTCTTATCCATGATTCCTTGACTCTATTTGTTGTGCCATCTTGCAGTCAATATTTCTCCACAGCCTCTATCTATGACATTTTTGTCTTTACACTTTGTAAAAACAGAGCCCAACTGCCTACCAAACATGTCTAGAAAAAGGAACGAGCTTTTTTCAAGTCAATATAAATGTAAGGAACTTAAAACAATGTAGGATCCTAGGAGGCTCTCCAGGTATTAGACACACTGAAATTATGAAAATTGCACAAAAACAACGAGTTAAGGCCTTTTTCCAAAGGAAAGGAAAAAAAAACTATGAAGCTGAAAAATTTTCGGAGATGATCCTACTATCAATTTATAACTACTTGAGTTCCATTAGTTCATATTTGGGGTAAAAAAATGAAGAAAAAATAAAACTAGAAGTTTCACAGAATAAACATACAATTTATTATAATCAAATCCTTAACTAATGACTGTTTGGAGCATTTCCTTCATGAACCATGACTTATATACCTACCTCACACTCACATCCCGTGGTACTTTGAATTTGATGCTTCCTTTTAGTTGTACATTTCGAGTGTGAATTGTTTCCTTTTTCTTAAAAAAAAATTGATTACAGATTTTTATCATCAATCCTCAAATATGTCCTAGTATAATCATTCATAATAGAGGGAAATAGAATGTAAAAGGAGAACTGTACCTTTTTTTTCACACGAGTGCCAAATTTGGTAAGTGCATTAGGCAATCTGTCCAGTTTCCCTGAGAACATTTACAAGCTCTCCAGCCTGCCCCCGCAAAAGGTAAAACATTAAAAAAAATCCTGGTTGATACGTTTAACCACGTTAAATGGAGATACCAACTTGTTTTCATGCATGAAGAAGGTATGGGTGACACCCTTTTTACCAGAACGTGCTGTCCTGCCTATCCTGTGAACATAATCCTCGGTGGTAAGAGGAAAGCTGTAATTGATCACTACTCCCACATCAGGAATATCCAGGCCTCTTGATGCTATGGTGCTAGAAGGAAAATGCAAGATTTGTATTTGTTTTGAAGCATCGTCCCAACCCTCTAAAAGTAGTCTTCGATGAACAGAGCAAAAAGGGTAAACAAGAACTAGTAGGAAAAGGGTGACCACAGTGCATGGAAAAGAAAATACCGAAGAGCTCTTGTGATAAAAAAACATAAAAAGCCGCAGCAGTTGTTCCAGCCTATTATCGAGATAAACTGTGACAAAGCCTAGAGGAAACAGCCCCAAGCTGGTAAAGTGCCGATTTCTAGGCCAAGAGGCGTGTTGAAGGAGCAAGGTAAAAGGAATATTTTAACGCTATGGAAATATTCTGAGAGAAAGAATAAGAAGCCGCAGCAGGTGTTCCAGCCTATTATCGAGGAAAGAGCTCCATGCAGGTAATGTGCCGATTTCACCCCTTTTATTTGTCCCCTAAATCTAACAAATAAATATAACTTTCATAAAAAAAATCTAACAAATAAATGTGAGTGTCCTCCGGTAAAACAAGACCGTGCGGTGGTCCGCAGCTTGAATGCAAACACATGCAAAATTAATCGCTTTGGGTTCAATAAGATCAGTCTTACTAGTTGTAATCCTTACACATGGTTTCCTTTCCAGGAGTACCGCACATGAACAACCAGTTTCCTTTCAAGAAATTAGGAAAGAGAGGAAAAATAGGCAACCCTCTGAGCTGAAAGAGGGCGATGTCTCAGGTGTTAATAATCTCCCAATGCAGGTTGATTATGTGAAGACTTCAAAAGCTACTAAACATTACGCTCCAAAGGGATATAGAGCCTCAGACGTCAAGAAAATGACCAAATCCTTCAACGAGCTGGAAATAGGCCGAGGAGGTTCCGGAATTGTATATAAAAGGAAGCTCAGTGACGGTCGTCAGGTTGCTGTGAAACTTCTCCGCAGGAAGCAGGGAACTGGGAAGCAGTTCGATAGAGAGGTTAGAATCGTTGGAGGGTTGCACAACGACAACTTTGTGAAGCTTCTGGGATATTGCTCAGACAGTTGGAAGAGGGCTCTCATCTATGAATTAATGCCCAATGGGTCTTGACAAATTCATCCACTTGAGCACATCACTGGATAGCAAGCAGCTCCACCAAATTGCAGTTGGCGTAGCAAGGGGTCTTGATTTCTTACACCAAGGTCTAAGCACAAGGTCAGTTCTGCATTTAGATATAAAACCAGCAAACATTCTTCTGGACGAAAATTTCTGCCCCAAAATCTCCGACTTTGGTCTTGCTAAAGAATGGGCAATTGGCGAAAAGCAGTCATTCGAATCAATCAGAGGTACCCTTGGTTATATCGCCCCAGAGCAATTTAATGCTTCCGAACCTTCGACCAAATCAGATGTTTACAGCTACGGCGTGATGCTGCTCGAAATGGCTGTAGGAATGCGGGCACCAAGTGGCGAAAGATTGGATCTTTGGGCTATAGACAACTTATATGATCAAATCCTGCATCAAGGAATAATAATAGACGACTCAGCACGAAAGATGATTGGAGTAGGCCTTTTGTGCATTAAAGCTGATCCCGACTTTCGACCTTGCGTGTCTAGGGTGTTGAAGATGCTGGAAGGGAAAGCTGAATGCTTGGAGTTGCCTTCAAAATTAAGAAAAATTCTTACCGATCCTTGCGGTCGAGTGGACAGTCTCGAACTGTATCTATAACGGTAAGGAAAGTTGGCTCTTTGGATCGGATGTACGAATCCACTACTTGGGGTTAATTAGCAGGAATTACTGAAATGATGTTACAAATCCACAACTTTGTCTCCAAACCACCTTTTCTTTCGAAAGTTGTGTATGGAATTTCCATTAGCCAATTTGTCGATAGAATTAGAAATTACAACACAAACATGTAAGTTACGTTATAGAAAAACTCTTCTAAACGGTACCTTCTACACTAACCGCTCATTTAGGAACATATCATGGCATTTAAAAATCCAGTGGAAGGATCAACGTACACCAGTCGTAAATATACGAGAGCATGCTCGTTGTAATCTTTTAGGACAACCACAATTTCACGGTGGTGCTAGAAAAGGATGTAGGAAAGCGGGCATTGAGAAGCCAAAATTTGAATCCTTTTGACTGGGATAAAGATATTAACGTAAAACCATCATCAACGAATAATAAAAGACGACACTTGCTCGAAAGATGATTGTAGTAGGCCTTAATTTGGTGAATAGAAGCTAATTAATCCCGAGTTTGGACCTAATTCCATGTCTAGGGTGTTGAAGATGCTGGAAGCTGGGATACTTGAAGACTTGGAGATGCCTTCAAGCTGATTAGAATTTCTTCCTAATTACACTACATACGCACCATTGGACAGTCTCGAGTAATTGTATAAAGGTGTCTAAAAGTGTGTCGTGTCTACCAAAATTATTAACCAAAGTTAAAATTTATTTCCTATTAATCAGTCAGGATTTTTACTTGGTATTTATTTTTTTACTTTGGAGGAGCTTAGATGGATTGCTGATGTACCAAAATTACGAAGAATGAAGAGAAAAGTCACCGTTCTATCATCTTCTCTAGCTTAACCTTTTGATCAAATTCTAAACCAGCAAATACATTTTTATTAACCATACTGCTGACTGTTCCATACTCAACTAAGAGGCGAAAATTTAATACTGAATTTCTTATTTGCACCTAAAAACGTGGTCACTAACTCTCTAGTACTCGTCTGACTTTGACCGGAGCTTCTAAAATTTGACGTCCATGCTTTGAATCAGTGTTTTAAAAACCGAACCGAACCAGCCGGTTTGACTGGGTTCAATCGGAACCGGGACTTTGAACGGTTCGGTTCACTCAAAGACCCGGAAATGGTAGAGAACCGATTGACAGGCCTGTTTTGAGCGATTCAACCGTTGAACTGGAAATCGGATCCGGTTGAACCGTTTTACTTACCTTTTTAGTATTTTAATAGTTTTCTGTATTTTTAATCTTATTTTTAATATATAAAAACCTTATTATGTATTTTTTTAAGAATAATGCTAGTTGCACTTAGCCGACACACCTATCCCACACAGTTGTTAATCTAAACCATTGATGACTAGGGTTTATCTTCTAGAAAATAGGATTTTATAATAAAAAATTTTGAGAGCTTAAATTAACATATACGTCGGATAGGTGCGTCCGCTAGGTGCATCTAGCATTACTCTTTTTTTAATTAGAAAAAACTCATACCGGTTGAACCTGATTAATCGGGTTGAACCAAAATCGGAGGCTCCAATCATCGGTTGGGTATCCGATATTTATGTTAATTTAAGTCCATAAAAAAATAAATTTTTTTTTTAAATCCTATTTTGTAGAGGATAAACTCTATGGTGGTTTAGATTAATAAATGGGTGAGATATGTCTAACTAGTATTATTTATTAAAAAATATGTATTCCCAGGAAAAAATGTTGACTCGGTGGGTCAACATTTTACGAAGTCGGGTGTTACCGTGTTACTTCATTATTTAAGACTCGTCTAAAGAGCAGCAGTGTTTTGGGGTTGGCCTGACTTGACTGGGATATGTTTTTATTTTATCAAAAATATAATTTTTATTTAGAAATATTAATGGAGGTGTACTTAAATTTGTATTTAAATAAAGAAACTCAAAACCATGGTCAAATTAAACTTGAAGAAATGTATATAAATACCTCACATGGATTAAGATGATAGTTGGCATGCATGAATTCCGCGTACTAGTACTGATAAGAACTCTTCCAGGGTGCGCCGCATTTGGAGACCAGCTACGTACAGTGGCTTCTTCGATTACCACAAACCACCTTTTTTAAACGTTCTCAAGGTTTAGGGTTTCCGTATCTTATGCTTTTATTTATTCTAATCAAAGTTCATTTACTAAAACATCCAAACACAGGCTCTTTGTCTTATGCCTTCAGACGTTGTCGAGCTCGCTATCATGGAGATAGCTGAGCAAAAAAGGCGGGTCGAAGGAGCAAGGTAAAAAGAATATTTTAACACTATAGAAATCATTAACCATATTTTCTGCTTGTATGGTTAAATGAATATTCAAAATAACGTGTTATATATAGGCTTCGGAAACTGCACACATTCAAAGGCCATGTGCAATCACTGTCGAAGAAGAAGAGGCTAATTGACATGGATATCATCGAGCATCAGTAAAGTATCTGAGAAAGAAGCAAATGGTGAACGAAAAGAAAAGTGTATTTATATATCTTAGAAAAAGTGTACATGACTGGAAATTAAATATATAAAATCCTTTTCATATATACAATTTTGCAGGATACGCCAATTCATTAAGTTTTTTTGCTCAGATCAAGTTCAAAAACAGCCCTCCTCTATGAACTATCCAATTCACTGTGCTCGGTCAACAACCACGCGTAGCACACGGAATTGAGAGAAAGACCGACTTTGGAGTGAAGGCGAAAGGAAGACCGAGCTGTATGTGCTGAAGAAGAAAGGAAGACCCACTATGGGGTGAAGACGAAAGGGGAAGGTAAGGGGGAAAGTTCCAAAGGAGAAACAGTTACTCTTGTTTACTCTGCTAATTAAATGCGAAGTGCAGACTGAAACCGAAGGAGCATCCCCCGGATAGAGGAATGGCGTTCACCACAAATGTTTCCAATCATTCAGCCATCTCATATTTTGAGTCACAGAAGCTGCTCAAAACGAAAGATGGTCTCTCCTATTTGTCCTCCGATGTCAAACGCTCGCCCAAGAAACAAAACGATGAAAAGCGATCTACAAAGAAGTGGGTCTTAAAAGGTTTTTATTCCGATTCCGGAGCTCCTAACAACAGATCTAATGGTGTCGGAAAAGATCGTAAACCTTCGGCTCCGTCTACTTCTGCTGCTCCTGATCATCGAAAACACTCGGCTCCATTGACGGATCATAGTCAGGTACAGAGTAATTATCCGACGGATAAGGTCGCTCGGGAAACTAGACCTCAGCTGTCCATCCGCTTCCAAGAATCCCTAATCAGTTCGCGTGCAGACAAGTTCAAATTCTGCCTTATTGGGGAATTCGCTCAGACGAGACCCAAGCTCTCACTGGTCAGAAGATGGATTCGTGAGAACTGGGCGCTTAAGGGTAAATGGTCCCTAACTCTGCTGGATCCTTCTCATGTCCTTGTTAGATTAGAGAACGACGATGACATGCTCTTGATTTGGACGAAACAAAAGTGGGTCGTCCAAGGCCATTTGATGAAGGTCTTTAGGTGGTCTTCTAATTATCTCTCGTCTTCTGAAAGGGAGACGACGTCTTTGGCTGTTGTGTGGGTTTCATTTCCTCGGTTGCCCCTTGTCTTCTTCGAGGAAGATCTGCTACACTCGGTAGCTTCCTTAGTTGGGAAGGTAGTTGCAATTGATGGTCAGACCAGAAAATTGAGTAGAACAGACGTCGCTAGAGTGTGGGTTGAAGTCGATCTCGGTAAAGAGCTCCCAAAAGAATTGTGGATCGCTATTGGAAATGGCGGCTTCCGGCAGCCAATTAACTACTCAAAATTGCCTTCCTATTGTACTAATTGCCGCTTGCAGGGACACTCTACAAACAGATGCAAGTTCAACGACATTAAATCTCGAGATAAGAGAAGAAAACTCCCCTTGGGAATCAAGAATATGGATTCTGATCATCAGGCTGATGAGAACTGGGAAGACAATACCGGCAGTTACTCCAAGTGGGCACAATTCCGTTCTCTTTTCCATGACGCGGAAGAAGATACCATTTCAGGGGAGAAACAGAGGCCAGTTGACAGAGTGTCCAACATCAAACAAAATGTCATGGGGAAAACAATAATATCTGAGGTGCAAAACTGTGATGAAGTAGTCTTTGATGAGGAGAGAGAAAAGGGTAAACAACAAGTAGCAGAAAAAGAAGGTGACCGCAGTGTTATGGAAAAGAACATACCCAAAAACTCCAGTACTGATCAGAGAAAGAATAAGAGGCCGCAGTTCCAGCCCATTATGGAGATAAACAATGACAAAATCCTAGAGGAAACAGCTCCAAGCAGGTAAAGTGCCGATTTACCCCTTCTTTTTCTTTTTGCCCCCCTAAATCTAACAAATGAAGATGAGTGCCCTCCGGTAAAACAATTAGACCGTGAGGTGGTCCGCATCTTGGATGCAAACAGAGGCGAAATTATTTGTTTTGGGTTCAATAACATCAGTCTCACTGGTAGTAATCCTTACACATGGTTTCCCTTCCAGGAGTAGCTCACGTGAACAGCTAGTTTGGTTCCAAGAAAGAAAAGCGAGTGGAAAAGGGGATTCCTTTGAGCTGAAAGAGGACGTCTCTGACGTTAATGAAATCCCAATGCAGGCCAATTATGTGGAGACTTCAAATGCTTGTGAACCTCAAGCTCCAATCAGATATAGCGCCTCAGAAGTCAAGAAAATGACCAAATCCTTCAGCAAGGAAATAGGTCGAGGAGGTTTCGGAACTGTATATGAAGGGAAGCTCCGTGACGGTCGTCAGGTTGCAGTGAAACTTCTCCACAGGACGGGAGCTGTGAAGGAGTTCGACAGTGAGGTTAGAATCATTGGAGGGAGGCACCACGAGAACATTGTGAAGCTTCTGGGATTCTGCTCAAAGAATACTGAAAAAGGGCACTCGTCTATGAATTCATGCCCAACGGGTCTCTTGACAAGTTCATCGATTTCCCAATTCATTGGATAACAAGCAACTCCATCAAATTGCGTGGGCGTAGCAAGGGGTCTTGATTACTTACACCGAGGTCCAAGCACAAGGTCAATTCTGCATTTAGATATAAAACCAGCAAACATTCTTACGGGACGAAAATTTCTGCCCCAAAATCTCCGACTTTGGTCTAGCTAAAGAATGGGCAATTGGCGAAAAGCAGTCATTCAAATCAATCAGAGGTACCCTTGGTTATATCTCCCCAGAGCAATTGAATGCTGCCGAACCTTCGAACAAATCAGATGTTTACAGCTACGGCGTGATGCTGCTCGAAATGGTTGTCGGAAGGCGCGTACGCAATAGATTGGATCTTCCTGTGTGGGCTAAAGAGATAAATCAGTATACAAGAATAACAAAAGACAAAGACGGCACTGGACGAAAAATGATTGGTGTAGGCCTTTGGTGCGTACAAGATGATCCTTGGGATCGACCTTCTATGAAGACGGTGTTGGAGATGCTGGGAAGTAAAGTCGAAAAATGTATTTGAATTGCGATAGTTGGTTCGTTCGAGAAGTTTAGTAGTAGTCGTTGTGTTGGGTTTTTGGGTTACCCCAATATTTAATTTTGAATTTGAGGCCCATTTATGAGGGCCCATTGGGGCTTAATGTATACCTGGTCGAATTCCACTTTAGCAAAAGAGTGAATGTCGTTTTGAGAGAGAAGGTTCTTCACGATTTTGTGCATACTAGAATCAGAGTTTTGCAGTTTACGGATTATTTACCCGTTGGATGGTGCTGAATATTTTGGTACATGTTCGTCTTCTGTAGTTAGATATTCTTAACGGTGGAGATCTAGTTTTGAGGTTTCAAGAAGGAGTTATTGAAATTCGAACAAAAATGTTTTCAACGGAAAATCCAGTACTGACCAGTCTGGCATTTCTTGGCAATCGGAGGATCATTCAGTGTCCGATTGGGCTGATATTTTGTGACCTTGTTCGTAGCACTTTATTCAACATTCGGAATGGTGGAGATGGAATTCGGACGGTTGGATTGTTCGTATTAATTCGGACAAAACTGAAATTTGGTGATATCTTCTATTACCATTTTATCTCTTTGTAATTTAATGTTGAATGAGATAATTTTTGAGTTATGAATTGTAATGGTGAATTGTCCTCTGTAAAACATTGATCTCATAGTGGATTTCACATTTGGACCGAGATAGGTCCCGCTGTTTTTTTAACTCTCTCACATTGAAGGAGTTTTTCCGCGTTACCAAATTGTTGTGTGATGCTGTGACTGATTTGTACTAAAGCATTTTTTTTAATTGTATTAATTTGCTTAAGAAATTGGGATTATGAAGGATTTTATAGGTTGATTATTATCCGCTGCGCCTATCCTTGCCTGTTTTTCCTAACAGAAGTGGTATCAGAGCTTGGTTAATTGTTCTGATTTGTCTTGAGTACATATGGATATTAATACAAAGAGAATGATTTGTTTGAATGGTACAAATTATCATTTATGGAAAAATAAGACAAAAGATCTCTTATTTGTGAAGTCACTGCATCTCTTTGTTTTTGCTAGTCAAAAGCCGAGTCAAAAATGATGATGATTGGAACTTTGAAAATGAGCAAGTGTGTAGGTTTATTCGTCGGTTTGTTGATGATTTAGTTCAGTTCCTCATTCGTGTGTACCTAATCTTGTTGAGAATGATGATCTACAAGAGCCTCATGTTGAGGAACCTGAAATTTTACTTAGAATATCCACTAGAGATCGTAGGCCTTCTAGTAGGTATCCTCCCAATGAGTATGTACTCTTGACAGATGGTGAGGAACCTGAATACTATGATGAGGCTATTGAGAGTGAGCATAAGGCTCTTGACTGTTAGTAGATTTTTGTCTAATCCAGGTAAAGAGCATTGGAATGCAGTTAAATGGATTTTGATATATCTCCGTGGTACTTCTACTTTGAAGTTATGTTTTGGATCTAATGAACCTCTTCTCATAGGTTACACAGATTTTGATTAGGCAGGAGATAGATTCTAGAAAATCTACTTCTGGATACCTGATTACTTTTGCAGGGGGAGCTGTGGCATGGCAATCTAGATAGCAAAAATGTATAGCATTGTCTATTACAAAGGCTGAATTTATTGTAGCTACTGAGGCTTGTAAAGAATTGCTTTGGATGAAGAAATTTGTGAATGAGCTAGGACCAATTCAAAAGTGATATGTCTTATATTGTAACAGTCAGAGTGTTATTCATCTTGGTAAGAATCCAACTTTTCATGGTAAGTCTAAATACATTGATGTGAGATACCATTAGATTAGAGATGTTTTGGATTCTAAGTTGATTGAATTGTTTTGGATGAAGAAATTTGTGAATGAGCTAGGACCAATTCAAAAGCGATATGTCTTATATTGTGATCAAAGTGCTATTCATCTTGGTAAGAATCCAACTTTTCATGGTAGGTCTAAATACATTGATGTGAGATACCATTAGATTAGAGATGTTTTGGATTCTAAGTTGATTGAATTAAAAAGATCCACACCGATGATAATGGTGCAGATATGTTTACAAAAGCTCTACCAAGAGCTAAGTTTGAGACATGTTGTTTAGTTGTCGGATTGGCAAATTCTTCCACATAGTCGGGAGAGGGAGAATTGTTGGGTTTTGGGTCCCTCCTATGTGGAAAACCCAAATATTCAATTTTGAGTTTGAGGCCCATTTATGGGGCCCATTAGGGCTTAATGTATACCTTGGTCGAATTCCACTTTATAGGTTGATTATTATCCGTTGCGCTTATCCTTGCCTGTTTTTCCCAACATGTTGGTAATATACCATGATTATAAAGGAAAGAAGAGAACGATTAGGTATATGGACGCATCTCGATCGCATTACAACGAACTGAGGTGGCGTCCACATGTAAATTGTCAAGCTACTGATCTTAGCTTATATTCGACTTCTCACCCATCTATTCAGCTTCTAGACATTAGGGTCTAATAGTTTTAAGTCTGGCATTACACAAGAACTACTTCAACAATGCTGTTTAAATGATGTATACAACACACACCCTTCACAAACAAGAGATTCAAATAACCACCCACAGTTTATCTCAGCACAAGCTCGTTATAACCAAAAAACAAAAACAAAAAAATATACAAATATATTATATTAATATAAAATATCCTTGACAAAAAAAATGAACGATAACTACCCTCACTAAAAATGTCAAAACTTACTGATAAACTTGGACCAGAAACCAAGTTATCGGTTTGCAACTCTTCATTCCAACGTTCGCTGTCCATTTAACTTAATGGTCTTTCGTCCATCTGCACTCTTTTATGGTTGTCTTTGCCCTGACTCTCTCTTTGGCTCTGTAAGCATCCCAACAAATTTGAATATTTGGCCATTTATCCTAGGGAAGTTCCGGGAACAAAGTAAATCTGGGCAGCGTAACAGCTTTTGACATTAGTCTTCATCATCTGAAGTTTTGAAAGTGATTTTGTTGACTTTGAGCATCTACAGCAATTTCCTTGAAGTGGGCCCCATAAAGCTAGGATTCCTGCAATTAAGATTGAACTAATACTGAGTATCACATCATGATATAAAACGTAAATGAGCAAACACGCCCACACAAAACATAACTCGCCAATTAACAGAATCCAGTTCAAGTTCTAGCAAATGCTCATGATGATAACCCAAGCCTTTCTTTTTGTCCAACATATCAACAAGCCTTTTTCTTTTTTCCAATGTATCACCCAAACCTCATCTCAGGAAATTAAAGTACCAACCAAGCCTTTTTCTTTTGTTCAATATATATCACCCAAACCTTGTCCAACCTTTTGGAACCATGCACTAGAAACCTTTTCATTCTTATCCATGATTCCTTGACTCTATTTGTTGTGCCATCTTGCAGTCAATATTTCTCCACAGCCTCTATCTATGACATTTTGTCTTTACACTTTGTAAAACAGAGCCCAAGCGCCTACCAAACATGTCTAGAAAAGGAACGAGCTTTTTCAAGTCAATATAAATGTAAGGAACTTCTTAAAACAATGTAGGATCCTAGGAGGCTCTCCAGGTATTAGACACACTGAAATTATGAAAATTGCACAAAAACAACGAGTTAAGGCCTTTTTCCAAAGGAAAGGAAAAAAAAACTATGAAGCTGAAAAATTTTCGGAGATGATCCTACTATCAATTTATAACTACTTGAGTTCCATTAGTTCATATTTG
Source organism: Aristolochia contorta (assembly GCA_022405105.1). Taxonomy (NCBI): domain Eukaryota; kingdom Viridiplantae; phylum Streptophyta; class Magnoliopsida; order Piperales; family Aristolochiaceae; genus Aristolochia; species Aristolochia contorta. The sequence goes on from JAHZSQ010000013.1 coordinate 116,442, forward strand.
GGGTAAAAAAAATGAAGAAAAAATAAAACTAGAAGTTTCACGTAATAAACATACAATTTATTATAATCAAATCCTTAACTAATGACTGTTTGGAGCATTTCCTTCATGAACCATGACTTATATACCTACCTCACACTCACATCCCGTGGTACTTTGAATTTGATGCTTCCTTTTAGTTGTACATTTCGAGTGTGAATTGTTTCCTTTTTCTTAAAAAAAAATTGATTACAGATTTTTATCATCAATCCTCAAATATGTCCTAGTATAATCATTCATAATAGAGGGAAATAGAATGTAAAAGGAGAACTGTACCTTTTTTTTCACACGAAAGTGCCAAATTTGGTAAGTGCATTAGGCAATCTGTCCAGTTTCCCGAGAACATTTACAAGCTCTCCAGCCTGCCCCATAAAGGTAAAACATTAAAAAATCCTGGTTGATACGTTTAACCACGTTAAATGGAGATACCAACTTGTTTTCATGCATGAAGAAGGTATGGGTGACACCCTTTTACCAGAACGTGCTGTCCTGCCTATCCTGTGAACATAATCCTCGGTGGTAAGAGGAAAGCTGTAATTGATCACTACTCCCACATCAGGAATATCCAGGCCTCTTGATGCTATGGTGCTAGAAGGAAAATGCAAGATTTGTATTTGTTTTGAAGCATCGTCCCAACCCTCTAAAAGTAGTCTTCGATGAACAGAGCAAAAGGGTAAACAAGAACTAGTAGGAAAAGGGTGACCACAGTGCATGGAAAAGAAAATACCGAAGAGCTCTTGTGATAAAAAAACATAAAAAGCCGCAGCAGTTGTTCCAGCCTATTATCGAGATAAACTGTGACAAAGCCTAGAGGAAACAGCCCCAAGCTGGTAAAGTGCCGATTTCTAGGCCAAGAGGCGTGTTGAAGGAGCAAGGTAAAAGGAATATTTTAACGCTATGGAAATATTCTGAGAGAAAGAATAAGAAGCCGCAGCAGGTGTTCCAGCCTATTATCGAGGAAAGAGCTCCATGCAGGTAATGTGCCGATTTCACCCCTTTTATTTGTCCCTAAATCTAACAAATAAATATAACTTTCATAAAAAAAAATCTAACAAATAAATGTGAGTGTCCTCCGGTAAAACAAGACCGTGCGGTGGTCCGCAGCTTGAATGCAAACACATGCAAAATTAATCGCTTTGGGTTCAATAAGATCAGTCTTACTAGTTGTAATCCTTACACATGGTTTCCTTTCCAGGAGTACCGCACATGAACAACCAGTTTCCTTTCAAGAAATTAGGAAAGAGAGGAAAATAGGCAACCCTCTGAGCTGAAAGAGGGCGATGTCTCAGGTGTTAATAATCTCCCAATGCAGGTTGATTATGTGAAGACTTCAAAAGCTACTAAACATTACGCCCAAAGGGATATAGAGCCTCAGACGTCAAGAAAATGACCAAATCCTTCAACGAGCTGGAAATAGGCCGAGGAGGTTCCGGAATTGTATATAAAGGAAGCTCAGTGACGGTCGTCAGGTTGCTGTGAAACTTCTCCGAGGAAGCGTGGAAGCGGGAAGCAGTTCGATAGAGAGGTTAGAATCGTTGGAGGGTTGCACAACGACAACTTTGTGAAGCTTCTGGGATATTGCTCAGACAGTTGGAAGAGGGCTCTCATCTATGAATTAATGCCCAATGGGTCTTGACAAATTCATCCACTTGAGCACATCACTGGATAGCAAGCAGCTCCACCAAATTGCAGTTGGCGTAGCAAGGGGTCTTGATTTCTTACACCAAGGTCTAAGCACAAGGTCAGTTCTGCATTTAGATATAAAACCAGCAAACATTCTTCTGGACGAAAATTTCTGCCCCAAAATCTCCGACTTTGGTCTTGCTAAAGAATGGGCAATTGGCGAAAAGCAGTCATTCGAATCAATCAGAGGTACCCTTGGTTATATCGCCCGAGCAATTTAATGCTTCCGAACCTTCGACCAAATCAGATGTTTACAGCTACGCGTGATGCTGCTCGAAATGGCTGTAGGAATGCGGGCACCAAGTGGCGAAAGATTGGATCTTTGGGCTATAGACAACTTATATGATCAAATCCTGCATCAAGGAATAATAATAGACGACTCAGCACGAAAGATGATTGGAGTAGGCCTTTTGTGCATTAAAGCTGATCCCGACTTTCGACCTTGCGTGTCTAGGGTGTTGAAGATGCTGGAAGGAAAGCTGAATGCTTGGAGTTGCCTTCAAAATTAAGAAAAATTCTTACCGATCCTTGCGGTCGAAAGTGGACAGTCTCGAACTGTATCTATAACGGTAAGGAAAGTTGGCTCTTTGGATCGGATGTACGAATCCACTACTTGGGGTTAATTAGCAGGAATTACTGAAATGATGTTACAAATCCACAACTTTGTCTCCAAACCACCTTTTCTTTCGAAAGTTGTGTATGGAATTTCCATTAGCCAATTTGTCGATAGAATTAGAAATTACAACACAAACATGTAAGTTACGTTATAGAAAAACTCTTCTAAACGGTACCTTCTACACTAACCGCTCATTTAGGAACATATCATGGCATTTAAAAATCCAGTGGAAGGATCAACGTACACCAGTCGTAAATATACGAGAGCATGCTCGTTGTAATCTTTTAGGACAACCACAATTTCACGGTGGTGCTAGAAAAGGATGTAGGAAAGCGGGCATTGAGAAGCCAAAATTTGAATCCTTTTGATGGGATAAAGATATTAACGTAAAACCATCATCAACGAATAATAAAAGACGACACTTGCTCGAAAGATGATTGTAGTAGGCCTTAATTTGGTGAATAGAAGCTAATTAATCCCGAGTTTGGACCTAATTCCATGTCTAGGGTGTTGAAGATCTTTGGAAAGTGGGATACTTGAAGACTTGGAGATGCCTTCAAGCTGATTAGAATTTCTTCCTAATTACACTACATACGCACCATTGGACAGTCTCGAGTAATTGTATAAAGGTGTCTAAAAGTGTGTCGTGTCTACCAAAATTATTAACCAAAGTTAAAATTTATTTCCTATTAATCAGTCAGGATTTTTACTTGGTATTTATTTTTTTACTTTGGAGGAGCTTAGATGGATTGCTGATGTACCAAAATTACGAAGAATGAAGAGAAAAGTCACCGTTCTATCATCTTCTCTAGCTTAACCTTTGATCAAATTCTAAACCAGCAAATACATTTTATTAACCATCTCGCTGACTGTTCCATACTCAACTAAGAGGCGAAAATTTAATACTGAATTTCTTATTTGCACCTAAAAACGTGGTCACTAACTCTCTAGTACTCGTCTGACTTTGACCGGAGCTTCTAAAATTTGACGTCCATGCTTTGAATCAGTGTTTTAAAACCGAACCGAACCAGCCGGTTTGACGGGTTCAATCGAACCGGGACTTTGAACGGTTCGGTTCACTCAAAGACCCGGAAATGGTAGAGAACCGATTGACAGGCCTGTTTTGAGCGATTCAACCGTTGAACTGGAAATCGGATCCGGTTGAACCGCTTTTACTTACCTTTTAGTATTTTAATAGTTTTCTGTATTTTTAATCTTATTTTAATATATAAAACCTTATTATGTATTTTTTAAGAATAATGCTAGTTGCACTTAGCCGACACACCTATCCCTACACAGTTGTTAATCTAAACCATTGATGACTAGGGTTTATCTTCTAGAAAATAGGATTTTATAATAAAAATTTTGAGAGCTTAAATTAACATATACGTCGGATAGGTGCGTCCGCTAGGTGCATCTAGCATTACTCTTTTTAATTAGAAAAACTCATACCGGTTGAACCTGATTAATCGGGTTGAACCAAAATCGGAGGCTCCAATCATCGGTTGGGTATCCGATATTTATGTTAATTTAAGTCCATAAAAAATAAATTTTTTTTAAATCCTATTTTGTAGAGGATAAACTCTATGGTGGTTTAGATTAATAAATGGGTGAGATATGTCTAACTAGTATTATTTATTAAAAAATATGTATTCCCAGGAAAAAATGTTGACTCGGTGGGTCAACATTTTACGAAGTCGGGTGTTACCGTGTTACTTCATTATTTAAGACTCGTCTAAAGAGCAGCAGTGTTTTGGGGTTGGCCTGACTTGACTGGGATATGTTTTATTTTATCAAAATATAATTTTTATTTAGAAATATTAATGGAGGTGTACTTAAATTTGTATTTAAATAAAGAAACTCAAAACCATGGTCAAATTAAACTTGAAGAAATGTATATAAATACCTCACATGGATTAAGATGATAGTTGGCATGCATGAATTCCGCGTACTAGTACTGATAAGAACTCTTCCAGGGTGCGCCGCATTTGGAGACCAGCTACGTACAGTGGCTTCTTCGATTACCACAAACCACCTTTTTTAAACGTTCTCAAGGTTTAGGGTTTCCGTATCTTATGCTTTTATTTATTCTAATCAAAGTTCATTTACTAAAACATCCAAACACAGGCTCTTTGTCTTATGCCTTCAGACGTTGTCGAGCTCGCTATCATGGAGATAGCTGAGCAAAAAGGCGGGTCGAAGGAGCAAGGTAAAAGAATATTTTAACACTATAGAAATCATTAACCATATTTTCTGCTTGTATGGTTAAATGAATATTCAAAATAACGTGTTATATATAGGCTTCGGAAACTGCACACATTCAAAGGCCATGTGCAATCACTGTCGAAGAAGAAGAGGCTAATTGACATGGATATCATCGAGCATCAGTAAAGTATCTGAGAAAGAAGCAAATGGTGAACGAAAAGAAAAGTGTATTTATATATCTTAGAAAAAGTGTACATGACTGGAAATTAAATATATAAAATCCTTTTCATATATACAATTTTGCAGGATACGCCAATTCATTAAGTTTTTTGCTCAGATCAAGTTCAAAACAGCCCTCCTCTATGAACTATCCAATTCACTGTGCTCGGTCAACAACCACGCGTAGCACACGGAATTGAGAGAAAGACCGACTTTGGAGTGAAGGCGAAAGGAAGACCGAGCTGTATGTGCTGAAGAAGAAAGGAAGACCCACTATGGGGTGAAGACGAAAGGGGAAGGTAAGGGGGAAAGTTCCAAAGGAGAAACAGTTACTCTTGTTTACTCTGCTAATTAAATGCGAAGTGCAGACTGAAACCGAAGGAGCATCCCCCGGATAGAGGAATGGCGTTCACCACAAATGTTTCCAATCATTCAGCCATCTCATATTTTGAGTCACAGAAGCTGCTCAAAACGAAAGATGGTCTCTCCTATTTGTCCTCCGATGTCAAACGCTCGCCCAAGAAACAAAACGATGAAAAGCGATCTACAAAGAAGTGGGTCTTAAAAGGTTTTTATTCCGATTCCGGAGCTCCTAACAACAGATCTAATGGTGTCGGAAAAGATCGTAAACCTTCGGCTCCGTCTACTTCTGCTGCTCCTGATCATCGAAAACACTCGGCTCCATTGACGGATCATAGTCAGGTACAGAGTAATTATCCGACGGATAAGGTCGCTCGGGAAACTAGACCTCAGCTGTCCATCCGCTTCCAAGAATCCCTAATCAGTTCGCGTGCAGACAAGTTCAAATTCTGCCTTATTGGGGAATTCGCTCAGACGAGACCCAAGCTCTCACTGGTCAGAAGATGGATTCGTGAGAACTGGGCGCTTAAGGGTAAATGGTCCCTAACTCTGCTGGATCCTTCTCATGTCCTTGTTAGATTAGAGAACGACGATGACATGCTCTTGATTTGGACGAAACAAAAGTGGGTCGTCCAAGGCCATTTGATGAAGGTCTTTAGGTGGTCTTCTAATTATCTCTCGTCTTCTGAAAGGAGACGACGTCTTTGGCTGTTGTGTGGGTTTCATTTCCTCGGTTGCCCTTGTCTTCTTCGAGGAAGATCTGCTACACTCGGTAGCTTCCTTAGTTGGGAAGGTAGTTGCAATTGATGGTCAGACCAGAAAATTGAGTAGAACAGACGTCGCTAGAGTGTGGGTTGAAGTCGATCTCGGTAAAGAGCTCCCAAAAGAATTGTGGATCGCTATTGGAAATGGCGGCTTCCGGCAGCCAATTAACTACTCAAAATTGCCTTCCTATTGTACTAATTGCCGCTTGCAGGGACACTCTACAAACAGATGCAAGTTCAACGACATTAAATCTCGAGATAAGAGAAGAAAACTCCCCTTGGGAATCAAGAATATGGATTCTGATCATCAGGCTGATGAGAACTGGGAAGACAATACCGGCAGTTACTCCAAGTGGGCACAATTCCGTTCTCTTTTCCATGACGCGGAAGAAGATACCATTTCAGGGGAGGAACAGAGGCCAGTTGACAGAGTGTCCAACATCAAACAAAATGTCATGGGGAAAACAATAATATCAGAGGTGCAAAACTGTGATAAAGTAGTCTTCGATGAGGAGAGAGAAAAGGGCAAACAAGTAGTAGAAAAAGAAGGTGACTGCAGTGTTATGGAAAAGAACATACCCAAAAACTCCAGTACTGATCAGAGAAAGAATAATAAGAGGCCGCTGCAGGTGTTCCAGCCCATTATGGAAATAAACAATGAGAAAAGCCTAGAGGAAACAGCTCCAAGCAGGTAAAGTGCTGATTTACCCCTTCTTTTTCTTTTTGCCCTCCTAAATCTAACAAATGAAGATGAGTACCCTCCGGTAAAACAATTAGACCGTGAGGTGGTCCACATCTTGGATGCAAACAGAGGCAAAATTAGTTGTTTTGCCTTCAATAACATCAGTCTCACTGGTAGTAATCCTTACTCATGGTTTCCCTTCCAGGAGTAGCTCACGTGAACAGCTAGTTTGGTTCCTAGAAAGAAAAGAGATCGGAAAAGGGGATACCTCCGAGCTGAAAGAGGACGTCTCAGACGTTAATGAAATCCCAATGCAGGCCCATTATGTGGAGACTTCAAATGCTTGTGAACCTCAAGCTCCAATCAGATATAGCGCCTCAGAAGTCAAGAAAATGACCAAATCCTTCAGCAAGGAAATAGGTCGAGGAGGTTTTGGAACTGTATATGAAGGGAAGCTCCGTGACGGTCGTCAGGTTGCAGTGAAACTCCTCCACAGGACGGGAGTTGTGGAGGAGTTCGACAGAGAGGTTAGAATCATTGGAGGGAGGCACCACGAGAACATTGTGAAGCTTCTGGGATTCTGCTCAAAGAATACGAGAAGGGCACTCGTCTATGAATTCATGCCCAACGGCTCTCTTGACAAGTTCTTCGATTTCCCCAATTCACTGGATAGCAAGCAGCTCCATCAAATTGCAATGGGCGTAGCAAGGGGTCTTGATTACTTACACCGAGGTCCAAGCACAAGGTCAATTCTGCATTTAGATATAAAACCAGCAAACATTCTTCTGGACGAAAATTTCTGCCCCAAAATCTCCGACTTTGGTCTAGCTAAAGAATGGGAAATTGGCGAAACGCAGTCATTTGAATCAATCAGAGGTACCCATGGTTATATCGCCCCAGAGTATTTTCGTGGGCTGGGAGAACCTTCGAGCAAATCAGATGTTTACAGCTACGGAGTAATGCTGCTTGAAATGGTTGCACGGCAGCGGGCACCGAGGATCGAAAGCTTGAATTATTTTAGCGGGCTCAATATTATTATGAGCAAAGAGAAAACGCACGACACTGCTCGAAAGATGATTGTGGTAGGCCTTTGGTGCGTACTAGCTGATCCCAAGGATCGACCTTCCATGAGGAGGGTGTTGACGATGCTGGAAGGGAAGCTGTCAAGATTAAGAAGATTTCCTACCGATCCTTACGGCCCAGTGGACAGTCTTGACCTGTATTTCGATAAGGATAGTTGGTTCTTTGGAGAAGATGGACAACTCCACAACTTTTGGGTATCTAGTCGTTGGCAAGGTTTGCCTTATCGATACGTATCGGGCGAATCCGTTTCCATATGTGAATCCGTTTTCGAATCCGTTTCCATAATTAAGGAAACATAAAATGGGGATAATTTCTTTTTACCAGAAACAGACCCGGTTTACTCTCTTATTGTTTTTGTTTCCTAACTTATCCAGGAATCAGGGCAATTTTGTGACTTTTTTTTCTCTTGTTTTTTATTCAGTCCTCGGAAAAAAAAAATGACGCATGTCTTGTTATTTCTGTTATTTCTATTTATTATAACCTTATTGCCAAGTGGCCATCACGCTTTCTCTCTCTTCTACATTGGTGTTTATTCCATCACGTTTTATATTTCATATGTTTGACAATCCTAAAGTTTTATTGGATGAAAATTAGTTATTACAATTTTATAAATTTTTGTGGCAGATACTTAATTTTGTTGGCCGAATTGGTTAAGATTGGATTTAAAGATTCTGGTTCAAAATAATTAAAATCTCAATTTTTCGTTCTTCAATAGATCTAAAAGTATATTTTTGTGGTATCTATGATATTGTGATCATGCAACACAAGATAATGTTGCAAGTGAAATAGATGGTTGGTTATGTTTTGAGTAGTTATTTTGTTTGATTTTTTAACTACTTGAATAAATAAGAATATTATGTTTTTATATTAATATTATTAATGAATAATTATATTTTTCATATTTTAATAAGTTTTCCTAAAGCATCCATACTTATTACATGTGTTTCTTAACGTATCCATGATACGAAAGAGAAAAGTCATGTTGTCCTTTCAGTTTTTACCAGGTCATGCCAATGGGGATTGGAGATAATGATTCACATTTGGATGTCGGTCATATGTGTCAGATATCAAAAAAGTACTATAGATATTTAATATATTAGTTTTGGAGGTCTCAGGTCCATGCATTTTTTTTGAAATTTCTAATTAATTATAATTTTTACCTAGTAATTCAATTTATCATCCTTGAGTTATTTGTTTGTTTCCAATTCATTGTGCAAAGAAAATGTATTAAGATTTTTTTAGATAATTAAAATAGGCAAGAGAATTAATTTTTGCTGCCTAATTTATTATTGTCCGGTCTTAGTTATCACCCTTTTGCGAAAAGTATGTAAAAAAACATTAAAATCACACTCTGGCAGTGTAGGAACATTGATGTACAACTTTCGTAGGATGGAATTTGTCGGAAATACTGAAATAGAGACTTCAAATAGCAAAGACAGTAACGTGGACCTCCTCTTTGCTTTATGGACAATTGTGCCTGGTTGAAACAGGGCACGACTTCCCTATACCAAAATGTGCGATATGCATGGAACACATACATGCGACAAGGGCGGACGCACATACTAATGCGCATGGACAACCAACTGACAAAGAGGCGCATAACCAACTATCATCCGATGATGAGGCGGATGACATGACACTCTTATGACGTGGCATATGAGGTGGCTTGTGATTAGGCAAGTGAGGTGGCATGCATGAGTTGGCAATGAGTTGGCAAGTACTATGAGGGAGTGCTTTCTAGTTGGCAACAACTCATAGAGTTAGTGGAAAATCTATGCATTAGTTGGCAAGCGTTAGAGAAGTGGTTCATAGGTGTGACTGGCCATGATGGGGGATAACCATGTACAAAGGCTTGTAACTTTCCTCCCAAATTCCGAGTCCTCCTTTGTGCTTGAGTTTTTAGAAAGTTCTAGCACCGAGAACGGAGTATTGTTGTGCTAAACTTCTTCCAAGAGGCTAACTAGCATCCAGACGGGCTTGATCTTCCTCTCGCCCTTGTCAAGAATAAATATCTCCTCTCGTTGCTTGTCAAAAAAGAATTGAAAAGAAAAACAACGCGGATAATTAGGGATTGTTGTAAATTTCATGGCTCGCATACTACCAGTTTTACCTTTTTCTTTTATTATTATTATTTTTTTAATTGTGATACTTTGACGGGTCTGGCTGCTTCATTTTTAGCACAAGTAAAATATTATATTTACTTTACTGTATAAAAGGGAAAGTGCGATGTACAGTAAAGTGGATATAGCGTTACTCTCAGCACAAATAGCAAGTGTGGACGTCTCTTGTCTTATCCGAACTTTATTATTATATAAATGCTTCGATCCAGAAAAGTCTTATCCCACCCGTTCATTCATAATTCAGTTCTACTCGATGGGGACTTGGTTGGATAATTTTGGACTTTAGAAAGACATTCGTGTCCCGGCCAATTTAGTGGCATCAGACCGAATGGGCAGCCAATTAAGTAGTCCTAATATTTTAGTAGATCAGTTGTTTTCAAATTTTTAGAACCCACACGTTTTAAAGATGAGTAAAATTACAAAAAGATAACCGGTCAGACATTAAAAACTAGTTATCCAATTATATAATTGAAAAAAAAAAAGTAGATTGCGCGTGAAATTTTAGTACCTTACACCCTACTAATTTAAAGCTATCTAACTTGGCCCCAACTCGAAGACTAACTTAATAGCTGATAAATATTTGCGGTTTATCCAATAAGACGCATGTAACCACCATATGATAAATTGTTACGTAAAACAACGGTCAGCAACATACAAGAGAGTCGGTATAAAAAATAAGCTGTCGAGTTTATACCAAAAGAATAATATATGAACTAGCTTACAGTAATACGATCTTGAGAACATCCGGGGGCCGTTGTAAAGTTTGAAGCACGCGTCCGTTATGTTTGATCCTCGTTTATTAGTGGATAAAGTGGTCAGCTCCTTTCCTTTCTTTGTATTCTCGAATGAGTAATAATTCGCGCACCAGTTTGGCGCGCGAGTCGGGCACCGATCCGACGTAGATGTTACACTTACGTGAAAGGACGAGTTGGATCGTAAACCAGTCTGTTGGGTCTATTGGGTTCGACGGTGAAAAAGTTAAGAGATTGAGAGCTCGCTTCCGTAAAAAAGTTCAGACAGCTCGTCAAAAAGGTCAGAGAGACGTGGGAAACTTTTTTTTTCGTTTAACTTTTTCACTGTCGAACCCGATAGACCCGACAGATTGGTTCACGATCCAACTCATCCTTTCAAGTGGATGCCAACTGTGACATCCACGTCGGACACTGGTCCGACGTGCGCGAATCATTACTCTTCTCCAATTTACCCTTTGGATTTTATGGTCTTTGTATTATATATTTTTTTTTTTTTGAAAGTTACGGTCTTTGTGTTACTTGTAATTTAATATAAGAATGAAAGAGAGAGAATGCACGGGCGTTCATCCTTTTTACGTTTTGAGGTAACTTGGAAGCGCGTTTCCCTCTTGTGTTGGGTTCTATCCGGGCGGTAAAATAACCGGGGTCCGTCCCGATGCCTTGGTCCTCCTTTAACTTTGTCGTTTTTGTTAGCTTTCTATGACTTTTATAAGTAAAAATTACAGAGGGCCGTCACAACAATCACACCATGAGAGGAGGGCCGAACGCGAAGGCAGGCCTCCAGCTGGGGATCCAAGGCATCCTTGATGACATCGGCGCCGATGCTGACCAGAAGATTGCCGTGAACATTGTTCCCCGGAGTGGGCAGGTCGACATCGGAGGGGTCCAAATTGAGCTGGTGCCGGCGCAGTTCTAACTAGTCCGTCTCTCTGGCACTTGTGACCAAGGAATAAATATTGTAGCGACCTATTATTCGCGTTTGTTTGCGATCGTCGACTGGGCCTTATCTTTCCTTTGTTTCCTTAACATTTGTATAGTCGAATATAAATCGTCTTAGTCAGCAAGCAAAAGTACCACTTTTCCGTGAATTTTGTTTATATTGATAACTTGTCAGATATTTATGTGTGCTGTCACATATTCATTTTATCCATGCATGGACTTGATCTAATGGACCGGAGGGGTTTCAGCTTTCAAGTTTAATTTATTTATAAGCAAAAAATTGCAGTACCGTCAAAATGTTTTTCCCTGGAAACCTTGTCCATTTGTTCCTAGCTAGGTTCGTAGCTTCAGTACTGTGAGCACCCAATGGGATTACTTCAGACCCTTAATTATTTTAAAGTGGCCAAATTTTAACCTAAGTGAAATGCAGCAGGTGCAGGATTAATTATTGGTACACACCCTCTCAGCATTCGTAATTCACTCAATATACACACCCTCTCTCTTCTTTTAGGATTATTATAAGAGGAAAGACTTAGATATTTGTGTAGGTCGAAGATATCACTTATCGGAGTTTGATAAGCCTTTTCTAGTGACGGAGCACTCGTTTCACAAGTGAATAAATAAAAATCTTTTTGGTTTTGAACCCCATGTGGGTAAATTGCACAAAGATCCACGATAGCACCCACCAAAGAATTGAATACTACAAAACATCGATCGATATCAAGAAAATGATAAATTCACGTGGAAGTGGTGCGAATCGCGGGAGTACCAATTTTCCAAATTTGAAACTCCCCCTGCTTTAGTGGTTAATATTTAATAGTATTAGGTCGTGGTCCACTTGCAATAGAAAAAACGAAATTTGAAGACTCAACAGTCGTCTACCGATCTTTGATGGTAACGAATACACCTAAATGTTAATAAATTTACTTTGTCTATAGATCGACGGATAAGATCCGTAAGGAAGAACCAAAAGTTCCCGTCTCACCAACTCGACTTAATTTCCACATTGTCTTTTCAATGCGCCGAGTAAAAAGAGAGAAATTATTAGTACCACAAAAATCACGTGACGCGAGGACAAGGGTCACTACATTTTCCACAAATACTGTACATGACAAAGCGGAAGCGGGACTGTACCCATTATTTATGAAATGCCATTTTAGTCAGTCAATAACTGATCGACGGTATGCGCCAAACATATTTATCTGCGTTAATATTTCCCCGTAGTATCTCTTCTCGCCTATAAATATGTCAAAAATGTTGAGAGCATTACAAGCCACTCGACTCTTTCAACCTAAGAATGGCTCGGTTCAGTGCTTTTCTTGTTCTTGTTGCCGTCCTCTATGGCTCTGGTTCATTCGCGCAAGATCACACCCTCCTTAACTTGAAGGTCTGTCTCCTCTCTCCTCTGTCTCCTCCTTCTCTTCCTCTCGCTCTGATCTTCACCTCAAGTATAAACCACCGCAATGATTCGGTGATTCCTCCGAGAGGAAACTAACCGTAAGAAATATTACCTCTTACCCCTGAGAAGCAATTAGTAAAAATTAAGGGCGGACTGCGGGCTTGTTGTGCCTGCTTCTCGAGCTCAGAATCTTCAGACGGACGAGACGAGCTGTATTGTTCTGAAGAAAAGATGTTTGCTTCTTTCGTGTTTATGCTTGATATTTGTTCCCGCACTGAATTTTTGTTTGCGTTTCAAATTTCGCAGTGGCCTGGTGGCATGTGCAGCGGAAAGAACAAATGCTGTTTCCCGTGCACGATGAGCGAACCAAATGACTTCAAGATTGATTATCTTGCTCGTAATTTTCAGCAGGGCTCCCCGTCATGCAATACCGAGCCCTTTTATGTCAATTCGGTAGGCCCTTCTTCTCCCACCGCTATAACTCCATACCTTTCAGCAACTGGTCATCGTTAACTAACTTGTACCAATTATTAGTATAAAATGGATTATCTCAGGCAGCTTTTTAATTTATTGTGCACGCCTCCATCTTGACTGTTTCAACCACTGATTCTTCAGATTCAATCCTATATTTCGGATCTTTACCTGAACTGGCCGGGCTTAAGGTGCCCAGCAGAGACCGGAGTATTGGCTTGGGAAACTGCTTGGGATGATAACGGGGTGTGCACCGGATTGACCCAGTACAACTATTTCATAAAGACTCTGACTCTCTTTAAATCTACCAGGTTGCTTCAAGTGCTCTCTGCCAAGGGTAAGTTCTCTTTATTTTTTTTTTCTTCTAGTTACAATACTTTAATTTTTATTTTGTTAGTTAATTTACATGTAGAAGTGGTACTATAAACTCATGCAACTGTATATGACGACATAGTCGATCTCTAATGCCTGTAGGTATTATCCCCTCCAATTATGGGACCTACAAACAATCGGAGGTGGTGAATGCTATTAACCAAGGGCTAGGAGCCAGGACTGCCCTAATCCATTGTGGCTCGAACAGCAGTGCCATCATCAGAACTGTTAGACTCTGTGCCGATATAACTGCTTCCAGGTTCATTGATTGCCCCAACCCATTGCCTTCAACCTGTGCACAAGACGTTCGACTCCTACCAGTCCCCACTACCGGAACTCGAGAAGAAGCTGCGGCTCAAAGTAGCTCAGGCAAAATCGAAATGGTTGTTAATTAGAGCTCTGTCAGTTCTGAAGTATCCTGGGTAGTTAACTATGCTGGGTCTGTATATCTCGGAAATATATGAGAACGTTAATAAACAGTTGGAACTAGTTTTAGGAGTCATTATATATATGTAAGCAGTTTTAGCTGTTTTCAAGGAATTATTGAGGCATAGCGCTTTCTTTGTAGGTATCTACAATCTACTGTAATCTTTTTCTTATAAATGAGCTTGACTTATGTAATAAAAGATAAACAGCTACGACAAGGTTTCAGCCATTGATTGATTGAGAAAAGTAATATGAAGTAGAATTAGTGAATAAAATAAGGACACTACTTAGTTTGTTTCTTAAAATTGGAATTTTGATTGCTTGCCGTGGGTAGAATTTCTGAATTTATCCCCCTTGCCTGATCCAGGTTCTCATTGACAAATAACCGTGCCTTGCCTATCCGAGTACCTGCCAGGCAAGATAAGGCTCTGGTTAACGATCGATGACCGGTTGCATGGGAAGCTGGCTGGATAACGGACTATGAATCCTTCGTAGATTGAAGAGTTCCCGCTCCCTTATCCAATTATCCTTGAAACGACCCACTCCCAAGCCTCTATTTTGATATCGAATGATGAGGAGGAAGAATAAAGAATATCACCAAGCAACTAGTTACCTTCGCTTGGTCATCGTTCACGCTCATCCTCTTATTGCTTTAATAAGGCATCTTGATCTGTATTTTGTTAATAGATTAATAGATTAACACATGTAGCCAGTACAATTACTTTGTGGAATAAAACTCATTTTGGGTATTTCTCCAACTTAATTAGTGCCACTACCTCTCAAATAACAAAGTAAGTCCAATTGGTTGCCACTGTGTGAGGCCAACCCCTATACTATTGACCCGAGGGCAACAATGTCAATCAAGGCTCATTACATTGTCCCAAATATAACAAGAACACTTCTTTCGGCAAACCCATTAAAATTACTTCAAAATTACTTAAAAATGGGTGATGAAAACACAAGCTTTTCCTCGGATGGCTCTACCTTAAGTGAATTGAATGATATTAGGAGGGAAACAGTTAGGTTTTTCTGAAATTTTTATTTTGATTAAAAGCCCCTATTAATTTTGTTTGAAAGTAGTGATTTTTCTCCTTTGACCCAAGTGTAAGTGCAGAATAGAGGAAGAAGAAAGGAAAAAGCAAGAAACTTTAACTTGAAGATCATTATTGATCAGATTACAATAACCAAAGAAGAAGGTATTTATAGGATTACAAGAGTTTAAATTGAAGAGATAGGATATGGATAAGTAGATGAGATTACGAAGAGATATAAGGTTACAGCCTCCTAGATCAGATTTGGAGTTGCTTGAATTCGAACAAGAAGTTGGCTGAGTGTGCCAGAAATCTGTGATGTTGGTGACGAAACAACCCCTTTGTGAGAATATCTGTTATTTGATCAGTTGGATAAACTTGACAATGAGAGCACCATGCTGAATTCCGATTCGGGAGCTGCTAAAAGCAGCTCTATTCGTGCCGAAAAAGATCGTAATCCTTCGGCTCTATCTACTGCTGCTCCTGATCATCGAAAACAGTCGGCTCCATTGACCGACGGATAAGGTCCCTCCTGAAACTAGAGCTCACCTGTCCATTCGCTTTAACGAATCCCTCATCAGTTTTGCGTGCTGACAACATCAAATTCTGTCTTATTTGGAAATTCACTCAGACGAGACCCAAGCTTTCGTTGGTGAGAAGATGGGTTCGTCAGAAATGGGCGCTCAATAGTCCCTAACTCTGCTGGATCCTTCTCACGTCCTCATTAGATTAGAGAACGATGATGACATGCTCTTGATTTGGACGAGACAAAAGTGGGTCGTCCAAGGCCAATTGATGAAGGTCTTTAGGTGGTCTTCCAATTATTTATTGTCTTCTGGAAAGGAGACGTCTTTGGCTGCTGTATGGGTCTCCTTTCCTCGGCTGCCCCTTATCTTCTTCGAGGAAGATCTGCTACGCTCAATAGCTTCCTTAGTTGGGAAGGTAATTTCAATTGATGCTCAGACCAGAAACTTCAGTAGAACAGACGTAGCCAGAGTGTGGGTTGAAGTCGATCTCAGTAAAGAGCTCCCAAATAAACTGTGGATTGCAATTGGAAATAGCGGCTTCTGGTGTTTATATTTTCCTTTGGAGGAGATCGATTGATGATGTACCAAAATTACGAAGAATGAAGAGAAATTAAAGTCGCCGTTCTATCATCTTCTTTAGATCTCACCTTTCCAAACCAACAAATACATTTTCGCCAACAATATTACTGCACTGAGTACTGTTAATACTACCCAAAAGTTTATGCTACTGATATTGCTTCCTTCTCCTTTGGAAACAAACATTATTACTGAATTTCCTATTTGCACCTACTAAAAACATGGTCACTAACGCTCTGGTCGTCCGGTCAAGCTTCTAAATTTTTAGACTATCCTTCCAATGGACGCATCCCGTCTGCATAATTAATAAAGAAAACGGCTTCCACATTCAAAAATGTCACCATAAAGATTTTAGCTTCTACATTTAGCTACTCACACGTCTGTTCAGCTTCAAGACATTTAGCCTCAATAGTTTCATTACTGTCACTACTTCAGCAATGCTGCATAAATGGCCTATACAAATCACACCCTTCACGTCATCGTATTTGATTTAATTATAGCAGGAGATTCAAATAGCCACTCGCAGTTATCCCAGCACAATTAAGTTCATTATAACCAAAACAAAAACAAAAACACAAATAAAATTATATTATACTATATAAATTATCCAAAACACTCTTTATGGTTGTTTTTTCCCGGCTATATCTCTTTGACTCTTTAAGTATCCCAACAAATTTGAATATCAGGTTCAAAGACAGATCTCGTCTACGAATTTATCAAATTCATTGGGAAGCAAGCAACTACACCAGATTAGCAAGGAGACTTGATAATACCACTTCAACTTAATTTTGTACAATAAAATTCCTCCATAAGATCGGCCGCATCAAAGCAAAACTTCTTTCTCCTCCTCTTATGAACTATCTTCTTTTGAATAGTATTAGAAAATGTAAATTCCACTGTAATATAAACTGTTAAATCATTTCTTATGTAGTTTTACCACGTCAAGGATGTTTACTGATGAGAAGTTAAATTAGTTAGATTAGCACGGGCTTAACAACTTTCCTCTTCAAAGAAAGTACTGCAGATTAAATAGTACGTACTAACCAAGCCATGACGATTGATTGTAGGTGGAATCCAATTAGTGAATTAGGCAGGTGAAGTTATGACTGCAGACTTGTTATGAATGGGACTTTATAATATTTATCAAGCGTTGGGTGACTCTATGGTCCAGATAAATGAAGCTCAAGGAAAATTCCAAGGAGCACTAGGCTCGATCGGTCAAATTAGACGCACACCTTACGGAATTAAGAGAAAGACCGACTATGGGGGAAGACGAAAGGGAAGCTGAGGGGAAGGTCCAAGAAAACAGTAACGCTTCTCTACTCTGCTAATAAAATGCCAAGTGCAGACTGAAGCCGAAGAAGCATCCCCAGGACAGAGGAATTAATGGCGTTCACCACAAAAGTTTACAATAATTCGGCCATCTCATATTTTGAGGCACAGAAGCTCAAAGAGAAAGATAATTTCTGCAATTTGTCCTCCGATGTCAAACGCTCACCCAAGAAACAAAATGATGAAAGGCGATCTACAAAGAAGTGGGTCTTGAAAGCTTTTATTCCGATTCGGGAGCTGCTAATAACAACAGCTCTATTCGTGCCGGAAAAGATTTAAAATCTTCGGCTCCATCTATATCTGCCGCTCCTGATCGAAAAGAGTCGGCTCCATTGACGGATCGTAGTCAGGTACAGAGAACCCAGACGGATAAGTTCACTCAGGAAACTAGAGCGCAGCCGTCCATTCGATTTCAAGAATCCCTGATCAGTTTGTGTGCTGACAAGTTCAAATTCTGCCTTATTGGGGAATTCACTCAGACGAGACCCAAGCTCTCGGTGATGAGAAGATGGGTTCGTGAGAAATGGGCGCTCAAGGGTAAATGGTCCCTAACTCTGCTGGATCCTTCTCATGTCCTCATTAGATTAGAGAACGACGATGACATGCTCTTGATTTGGACGAAACAAAAGTGGGTCGTCCAAGGCCATTTGATGAAGGTCTTTAGGTGGTCTTCCAATTATCTGTCGTCTTCTGGAAGGGAGACATCTTTAGCTACTGTATGGGTCTCCTTTCCTCGGCTGCCCCTTGTCTTCTTCGAGGAAGATCTGCTACGCTCAATAGCTTCCTTAGTTGGGAAGGTAGTTGCAATTGATGATCAGACCAGAAAGTTCAAAAGAACAGACGTTGCCAGAGCGTGGGTTGAAGTCGATCTCGGTAGAGAGTTTCCAAAAGAATTGTGGATCGGAATTGGAAATAGCGGCTTCTGGCAGCCAATTAGCTACTCGAAATTGCCTTCCTACTGTACTAATTGCCGCTTGCAGGGACACTCCACAAACAGATGCAAGTTTAACAATATAAGATCTCGAGACAGAGGAAACAGACTCTTAGAAGACGACGATCGCAGTAGCGGGAAGTGGGCACAATTCCGTTCTCTTTTCCAAGACGGGGAAGAAGATACCTCCTTTGGGACTCTGTCAGCAGATTTGCTTACTGGAATGTCGGCCACAGAGGGAGAAGAATCGGAGAAGGGCCAAAGGAAGAAAATATTCTCAAACGAAGCTTTCTACCATAGAGGAGCGAATATTTTCAGTGAAGAAGAGGTAGCAGAAGATGGTGCTGCTGCAACAGAGGAACACCAAAGAGCTAACTTAAGAGTAGAGGAGGAACAGAGGCTATCTGAGGCGCAAAACTGTAAGAAAGTAGTCTTCGATGAGCAGAGAGAAAAGGGTAAACAAGCACTAGTAGGAAAAGAAGGTGACCACAGTGCCATCGAAAAGAAAATACCCACGAGCTCTAGTGATAGAAAACATAAGAAGGCGCAGCAGGTGTTCCAGCCCATTATGGAGATAAACAATGAGAAAAGCCAAGAGGAAACAGCTCCAAGCAGGTAAAGTGCCGATTTACCCCTTCTTTTTTTCTTCCCCTAAATCTAACAAATAAAGATTTGTGCCCTCCGGTAAAACAGTTCAGACCGTAAGGCGGTCCGCATCTTGGATGCAAACAAAGGCAAAATTAGTCGTTTTGGGTTCAATAACATCAGTCTTACTGGTTGTAATCCTTAACGCATGGTTTCCCTTCCAGGAGTAGCTCACGTGAACAGCCAGTTTGGTTCCAAGAAAGAAAAGAGAGTGGAAAAGGGGAATCCTCTGAGCTGAAAGAGGACGTCTCAGACGTTAATGAAATCCCAATGCAGGCTAATTATGTTGAGACTTCAAATGCTTCTGAACCTCAAGCTCCAATCAGATACAGCGCCTCAGAAGTCAAGAAAATGACCAAATCCTTCAGCAAGGAAATAGGTCGAGGAGGTTTTGGAACTGTATATGAAGGGAAGCTCCGTGACGGTCGTCAGGTTGCAGTGAAACTTCTTCACAGGAAGGGAGCTGTGAAGGAGTTCGATAGAGAGGTTAGAATCATTGGCGGGAAGCACCACGAGAACATTGTGAAGCTCCTGGGTTTATGCCCAAAGAGTTCGAAAAGGGCTCTCATCTATGAATTCATGCCAAACAAGTCTCTTGACAAGTTCATCGAGTGGCCCAGTTCACTGGATAGCCAGCGGCTCCACCAAATTGCAGTTGGCGTAGCAAGGGGTCTTGATTACTTACACCGAGGTCCAAGCACAAGGTCAGTTGTGCATTTAGATATAAAACCAGCAAACATTCTTCTGGACGAAAATTTCTGCCCCAAAATCTCTGACTTTGGTCTAGCTAAAGAATGGGCAATTGGCAAAAAGCAGTCATTTGAATCAATCAGAGGTACCCATGGTTATATCGCCCCAGAGAATCTTGATGGTTTCAAACCTTCGAGCAAATCAGATGTTTACAGCTACGGCGTGATGCTGCTCGAAATGGCTGTCGGAAGGCGCGCAACCAATAGATTGGATCTTTTTGAGTGGGCTAAAGAGAGCGTAAATCATCAAAGCCTGTATCGAAGAATAACAAATGACGACACCGGACGAAAGATGATTGTTGTAGCCCTTTGGTGCGTACAAGCTGATCCCGAGGATCGACCTTCCATGAGGAGGGTGTTGAAGATGCTGGAAAGTAAAGTTGAAGACTTGAAGATGCCTTCAAGATTAAGAAGATTTCCTACTGATCCTTCCGGTCCAGTGGACAGTCTTGACCTGTATTTCGATAAGGAAAGTTGGTTCTTTGGAGAAGATGGACAACTCCACAACTTATGGGTATCTAGTCGTTGGTGATATACCATGATTATAAAGGAAAGAAGAGAAAAGTCAGGTGTTTGACATTGAGTGTTTAAGCTTCTAAAGTTTTTGCCAATGCTTTATATGGACGCATCTCGACTGCACTACAACGAACTGGGGCGGCGTCCACATGTAAATTGTCAAGCCACAGTGATCTTAGCTTACATTCGGCTTCTCACCCATCTATTCAGCTTCTAGACATTAGGGTCAAATAGTTTCAGTCTGGCATTACACAGTCACTACTTCAACAATGTTGTATAAATGATCTATGCAAAACACACCCTTCACAGCAGGAGATTCAAATAACTACCCACAGTTATCTCAGCACAAGTTCATTATAACCAAAAAACAAAAAACAAAAAAAAATACAAATATATTATATTAATATAAACTATCCTTGACAAAAGAATGAATGATAACTACCCTCACTAAAAATGTCAAAACTTACTTATAAACTTGGAATGTAAAAACCAAGTTATCAGTTTGCAGCTCTTCATTCCAACGTTCTGCCCTTCATAACATACAATAAAACAGATCTCTGAGTCACATGTGCCCATTTAACTTAATGGTCTTTCGTCCGTCTGCACTCTTTTATGGTTGTCTTTTGCCCTGACTTTCCCTCTTTGGCTCTGTAAGCATCCCAACAAATTTGAATATTTGGCCATTTATCCTAGGGTAGTTCCCAGGAACAAAGTAAATCTGGGGAGCGAACAGCTTTTGACATTAGTCTTCATCATCTGAAGTTTTGAAAGTGATTTTTGTTGACTTCGGAGCATCTACAGCAATTTCCTTGAAGAGGGCCCCATAAAGCTTGGATTCCTGCAATTAAGATTGAACTTGTATCACATCATGATATAAAACTGCAGTTGGCGTAGCAACGGTTCTTGATTACTTACACCGAGGTCCAAGCACAAGGTCAGTTGTGCTTTTAGATATAAAACCAGCAAACATTCTTCTAGACGAAAATTTCTGCCCCAAAATCTCCAACTTTGGTCTAGCTATAGAATGGGCAATTGGCGAAAAGCTGTGTTTTTAAAGTGTGTATGTGTGTGTTTAAAGTGTGTTTAACATGTATGTGTATGTTTAAAACGTATGCGTGTGTTAAAAATGTGCGCGTGTTAAAAATGTACGTGTGTGTTTACAGTGTTTCTTTCAGTCTATCTCTCGTTTATCTTCCTTTCCCCTCGTGTTGTGTTCCTCTGGTTTCTCTAAATTTTCTGTGTTACAGTCATTAAACGCCTCAAATATTCGGCTTCTCGCTTTTACTAAGGTGTTCTAGAAGTAGGGGCTACTGATTTCACATCCTGGCATATGAAAGTTTTTTTTTGCTCTATATTTCCTCATCATGTCGTAGCTAATCTCCTTCATCGACGCTTTAACAATTTGTCTTTGGATGAATTGTACGAGTTTAGTTTTCGTATGGTCGCTAGAACAGAAAAGAGGTACCCATGGTTATATCCCCTCAGAGCATTATAAGGGTAACAAACGTTAATTATACTACTTTTAGAGGACAAATTTAAGATAATACTATGCCCACGGCATCCTGCGCATTTTTTAATCAAGGGCATTAAATTAATGCTACTGCTAAATACGAAAATCAAGGGCATTAAATTAATGCTACTGCTAAATACGAAAATCAAGGGCATTAAATTAATGCTACTGCTAAATACGAAAATCAAGGGCATTAAATTAATGCTACTGCTAAATACGAAAATCAAGGGCATTAAATTAATGCTACTGCTATTGGTCACCAACGCTCGCGTCGCCCTACTTTGGGCATTCAAGCTTCCAAAATGTTTGCCAATGCTTTGAGTGGTACGCATCTCGCCTGCACCGCCACGAGCTGGAACGGCTTCCACATTAAAATTTTCAGACCACAGTAATTTTAGCTTCTAGATTCAGCTTCTCACCCATCTGTTCACCTTCAAGACATTAGCGTCAATAATTTTATTTTGACATTACACTGTCACTACTTCAACAATGCTGCGTAGATGACCCATACAAAACACACCCTTCACCGCAGGAGATTCAAATAACTACCCTCAGTTATCTCAACTAAAGTTCATTATAATTAAAAACAAATATATTATATTTATATAAACACTATCTATGACATAAGAATGAATGATGATTATCCTCACTGAAAATGTCAAAACTTACTGATTAACTTGGAAAGTTAAACCAAGTTATCAGTTTGCAACTCTTAATTCCAACGTTCTGCCACTTCATATCATACAACAAACCAGAACTGAATCACTTGTGTCCATTTAACGCACTGCTCTTTCGTCCACCTGCACTCTTTATGGGTTGTCTTCCGCCCTGGCTTATCTCTTTGGCCCTGTAAGTATCGCAACAAATTTGAACATTCGGCCATTTATCTTAGGGTAGTAGAACAGCTTTCGACATTAGTCTTCATCATCGGAAGTGTGGAAAGTGATTTTTGTTGACTTCGGAGCATCTGCGGCAATTTCCTTGAAGTGGGCCCCATAAAGCTTGGATTCCTGCAGTTATGATTGTACCAATACTGAGTACCAGATGATGACATAAAATGTAAAGAAACATATAATCCGTCCATTAACAGAATACAGTTCTTCAAGTTCTAGCTTACGCTCATGATGATAACCCAAGCCTTTTTCTTTTGTTTAATATATTACCCCAACCTTGTCCAACCATTTGGAACCAGGCACATGAAATTTTTTCATTCTTATCCACTATTTCTTGACTCTATTTTGTACGACATCTTGCAGTCAATCATCCTCCACCGCCTCCATCTATGACATTTTCGTCCTTACTCTTTGTAAAACAAAGACCAACTGCCTACCATACATGTCTAGAGAAGGGAAAAAAAAAACTTTTTCATGTCAGTATAAACGAAAGGAACTTCTTAAAACAATATTCGATCCTTAAAGATACTCACCAGGTATTAGACACTAAAATTATGAAAATTGCACAGAAACAATTGAGTTATTTAAGCTTTTTTTCGTTTCCTCTTTAACGAACTTTGTACCTTCACCAGCTTTATTATTTCCAGGTCTCATGTGTTACGAAGTGCGAATGGTCCCACAGATTCTCTTGCTAAGCAAGGGGTGCATCAGCAAATGCTTCTTGCTGTGTCACCCTAAGCTTCTCGTGTATCAGCCCTAATAGGGTTCATACCTTGTAATTTTAAATATCAATGAAACACAACTTACAAAAAAAAAAAAAAATTTAGGCCTTTTTCCTAAGGAAAAAGACAAACTATGAAATCTTTTGGTGATGATCCTGCTATCAATTTATAACTACTTGAGTTCCATTAATTCATATTTGAGGTAAAAAATGAAGAAAAAAAACTAGAAGATTCACAGAATAAACATACAATTTATTATAATCAAATCCTTATCTTATGACAGTATTTGGAGCATTTCCGTCATGAGACCATGACTTGCAAATATTAACCTAACACTCCCATCTCATGGTACACGGTTCAAATTTGATGCTTCCTTTTAATTGTACATTTTGAGTGTTAATAGTTTCCTTTAAAAAAAAAATGCCTTCAGATTTTTATCATCGATCCTTGTCTGGGTATATTTATAGTCATTCATAACAGAGTGAAATTGAATGCAATTGGAGAACTGTACCTTTCTTTTCACATGAGTGCCAAATTTGGTAAGTGCAGTAGGCACAATCTGTCCAGCTTCTCTGAGAACATTTACAAGCTCTCCCGCCAGGCCCTGCAAAAGGTAAAACACTTTTCAGTTTAAAAAATAAGAAAAATCCTGGTTGATCATGTTTAACGCCATTAAATAGAGGTACTACCTTGTTTTCATGCATGAAGAAGGTATGGGCGACACCCTTTTTACCAGCACGTCCTGTCCTGCCTATCCTGTGAACATAATCCTCAGTGGTCAGAGGAAAGCTGTAATTGATCACTACTTCCACATCAGGAATATCCAGGCCTCTTGATGCTACATCTGTGGCGATCTACAGAATAAACAGATAGGAGACATAAAACACACGATAGAACAACTCATTAGTAGTAAGTTAATTCTAGCAGTAGCAAATACGTATGGTGATGTAAAACTGGTTCCCAATATCATTAGCTGGGTAATTAGATGGAATGAGGAAAGCAATGTTTCCAAACCCTTTTATTGAAAGTTGTGCATGGAATTTATATTAGCCAATTTGCCAATAGAAATAGAAATTACAACACAAACATGCAAGTTGCATGACACTAAATTTCCTTTAGAGTGCCTGTACAACATTTTATCAACAGCATGTTGGACGTGTCCATGCAATACAACCATGTTGGTTGCAATGTTTCCAAACTTGGCAAGTCAGAGTACGTTTACCAATTCCACTCCTATGTATGGTAAATTTCACTGCTGTCATAGCTATAAGAAAACTCTACTACCGACACCTTCAACACCAACCGCAATTTTAGGAACAAGTAACATTCAAAAATCCAGTGGAAGGATCAAGGATCAAGTTCCACCAGTCATGAATATACGACAGCACGCTCCTTGCACAAGTCTGAACAAAAAATCAAAAACCTTGATTCCAGTAACTAAATTACCCAGCTGTACTTCATTGTCTGGATATATCTCTAATAGCTTTTAACCTCTTAATTGACTGCCAGAACCTGTCTTTCAAACGAAAAGCATACTTAGGACAACCACAAATCCATTATGATGCTAGAATACTTTTGACACTCACCATCAGAGGACACTTTCCTTCCTTGAATAATGAAAGTGCTTTAGTACGATCATGTTGAGATTTGTCACCGTGAACAGACACAACCTTCCACCCCCTTTCAAAAGCAAAAAAAAAAAAAAAAATGTCTGAGTAGGTAATATCTCATATTATTAATCAAAAAAGTCCAGTAGTACGGTCACACATTTAAAAATTACAATATAAACTTTGAAATCAAAATGGAAGATTTGTACTTGTTTTGAAGCATCGTCTCAACCCGAACAGCCTCTTTCTTGTACAAAACAAAAACCAAGACCCTATTCCTGTTCAGAAATATAGAATGGTCATGTCACAAAAAACCTACAATTACAAGTTGCCACTAGCATGTAATTACCAGAGCAAAAAAGTACAAGCTATTAATATGTTTTCCTTCCACACAAAGGGCTACAGGTAGAACTATATTTCTTAAAAAAGTGACATTTATTTCGGGGCCAAAAGGCAGAAATAATACAGTTTGCCAATTATCATAAGTCAAAATGTAATAATCAGTAACAACAATAATGTAAACAATAAAGGATCAACAAAACATTAGATTAACCACAGACCATACCTCTGTGACATGTGATACTTTTCTAGTAAGGCAAGGAGACGATCATTGCGTGATTTGTCATCCAAGACCTACAAAAAGATGAATGAAATGAAACACATGAATGTAAAAATGAATGGATGAATGAATGACACTAATACAATTAGCAACAATAGTAGCTGTAATAGAATAAACATCAATGGTAATATTTATTGTCCCAACCTTCTCAGTACTTTTATTGTAAATTTTAGTTTTCAACCCTTCCCTCCAGGTTGCAAATATTTAACTTGTATAATCTCTTTATCTCCATCATTTAATAACAATAAAACCAAAATGAACAGCAACGACAACAACAACAACAACGATAACAGTGATAAAAATAATAAAACAAATAGTAGATGAAGAATATAAAGAAGAAAAGCTACTAACAATAATGTTAGTTTCACTGGAGACTAATGACAGTAGTTATTATTAATTTTTTTGATACCCTAGTATTATTAAGCTGATAAAACTGAGAGAAAAGTGAGCATTGCCTCAAAATGGGCTCAGAACAACCGTTTATAGTACCTCCACTATCTGCATAACATCATGGTTTGCAGCTAAATCCTCTGAACCCACGACAACCTGATGAGCAACACATTAGAGAGCAAACTGAGACGGACATTGTAGAAAACTCAACCATCAACAAGAAGCATACCTTAACAGGATTTGGATCCATGAATTCTTTGGCTAACTGATGCACTGCTAGAGGCCATGTAGCACTAAACATAACCATCTGACGGGCTGCAAGGGAAATGTCCTACTTACTAAGTAAAAACTGAAATAGCAGTCTAAAAGATGTAGTTCTGAATGTTTCACGGCCAGGAACAAAAACATTTTTTTCACATGTATTAGAATTCATGGAAAAAACAGAGAAACCATCTACGTAAAATTCAAAAATTTATGATGAAAGGTAAACCTATTGTGACAACATAGATCTTTCAGTTACCTATGGCCAGAACACAGCAATAAGAATGGACACATTAAACCCAAAAACACTTCACGCTAAACACCTAGCCTCTCCACGAGCTCAATAAAGAGAGATCAATAAGAACTTCTAAGGAAAGTTTCAAAGATGTCAAGATAGAGTTTCAGCTTTTGTTGAAAATAAACATAAATAATATTTTTTCAAAAGTTCCCTAATAAAGTTTTACAAGGTCCTCAATACAGTAAAATCAATTTAAATGCTGCATACACAAGCATGTTTGGCTGAGAATTGAACGAACTTCAGCTTCAAACCCCATGTCCAGCATCCGGTCAGCTTCATCCAGAACCTACAGATACCTGCTGTTAAAGCAACTAAAGAGGAAAAATCTGAATAACTAGCAACAAAGAAGATATTCGGCTTTAAATTCTTTTACAATGAAAACAAAAGCATTAGGCAGCATTCTTTTGATTTCTTCTGAGGACAAGTACAATACCATGCTTAGTTAATTTTTTAAAAAAAAGAGAGAGAAAATCATATCTCTTTCAGTAATATAATTACCACAAAGGAAACTTCTTTCAGGCAGCAAACACCCATGCCAATTAGATCCTTTAAACGACCAGGAGTCCCAATAACAATGTCCTGTAATTTACAAAAAGCCACAAACATATCAGATGATAGTATTTTAAGTCGTCCATTACTTGTGAAAGCCAAACAAAGAAACCAAATACCCAAACATATTACTTATGAAAAGCAAACAAAGAAACCAAATAACCAAACACCAGCAAAAATGTACGAAAATTCAAAGAAGGAAATAAATGAAGGTCAAACTTTGCAAAAACAATTAAAGATAAAGTATTTTCTAACTATTTTTATATTTTATGAGATATTCAAAAATCAGAAACATGGATCAACACGAACATGCTCTTGATTAAACTGTAAGAGGAGAGAGATTAAACTGGTTCCCTCTTCACACATACAAAGCTGGTGCACAATAAATTGACTCTGAATGCCGATAGAGAAGTGGTACAACTGAAGACAACACTTTTAAGTAAAATCATCATATTTTCACAGAAAAGGGACTAAATCGAAAAGGAAATGAACAAATATATAAGTAATCGCCGAACACAATATCCAGGTTTGACGTATAGAAAGATTTGTTTTTGAAATGTTAATCACTTTAAGTTAACACACTGTCAATCTTCCCCAATATGTACTTCTTTTGGCTTAGAAGATCTCCACCTGTTTTTTGAAACTTCTAACAGATCATCTGACATAAGTGGTTTAAGGCTTTGAGCATCAAACAACAATCACAGACCAACTCTAGCATATGACATAACTCTGTGCCCCTGCAATCCTTTTGTATCAATTATACTTTCTGCACTAATTTTTTAATTGCTCATCCATTCAAAGAAACGGATTTGTAAAGTCATCAAAAGTGATTACAAATCATTTTTATTCCTTGGCTCTTTTTATCTAAAATGGTCAATTACTTGTATTGAACACCACAAAAACTTTTTAACACCAAACTGTATTTTGAACAATGAACCTAAATCTGCAAAACAGCAATATATTGAAGAATAGGAACCTAAATCTGCAAAACAGCAATATATTGAAGAATAGCAACCAGAACAACAAGGAAAGAAGGTAACAAAAAATGAAGGCAAATAAATAACAATAAAAATTTCTTACAACTCCAGATTTTAAAGATGATATTTGAGGTCCTTTGGAAGTTCCACCATACACACAAACTGTTTTCACACCACAAAATCCCCCAGCTTCAGACGTAACATCTGCTATCTGCCACCAACAAGAAAATATAGTACTCAAAAACACAACATACTTGAAAGCCTTGCAACAAGCTAAAACAATCAAAAATAGCAATTAGAAACAAATACATGGATCAAACACAAACAAAGTGTATGCATAGGAAATAAATCAAAAGTTAGTGGGTGCATAGTCTCACACAAAGTATAAAGTATCTGGAGCTTATTTGTTATGGAAAAATCTTTTAAGTTCATTATTTTTGAAAAATAATCATTTAAACTTAATAATATAATAGATGTTTAGACAACCAAAATTGTAGATATCTAAAGTTGTTCTTATTTATGTTAAACTAATGATACTGAAAGATCTTTCTAAAAGAAAACGAGAAATTTAAATACACAAAATTTGTGAGAGAGAGTCAGAGAGAGAATCAGAGAGAGATTTAAGTATTGAACAAAAAACCTTGGAATGCACATCATTTCTGAAAAGAAGGAATCTAATCACACTTTCATTTCAAGTCAGCAATAATAGCAGGCATATCAGAGCCAAATTTTTAAGCTTTGTTAAAACAAAAAAGGCAAGCATATTCTTTTTAGAATGCATGCATATTGTTTTTGCAGGACGCACAGCATTATTCAAGGAAAATAAAAGAATAAAGAGGCTCCAGGGAGGATTACCCACAAAAAAGCCGAAAATACAAAATTGTCAAATTTACAAAAGAACCAAAAACAAAAGCTGGATCAGCCTAAAGTCAGAAGCTGTCTACAAGAACTCGTCAAAAAACTTCAGGACTTCAGTGCAAACAACTTCAAGGTGTCTTGGGACACAATTTCCAGCCTTAATATCCCGCATCAACCACCAGTGCAAGCACCAAGGAAACCACCTGAGATTGGAGTAATTAAGCTTCACATAGATGGATCTTCGTTGGGAAATCCAGGCCCAGCAGGGATTGGATGCATCTTCGAAACTCATGAAAACAGAACCATCCTCACATACGACCACATGGAAACACGGTCTCAACCGAAGCTGAAACAATCGTGGACCTAAAGGGGCTGTGCAATTATTTGCAGAAAAACTAAATGGTCCTCTACAGGTTGAAGGGGATTGCTTGAATGTAGTTAGGTGGTGCCAGAGACAAGCTACTCTGGGAGACTAGCTACAGTTTTCAGGAAAATCTGGGTTTAGGAGAAAAAATTTGCTGTACCTGGAACCATGTTCCTGGGTCTGCAAATTCCATAGCAGATGGGGTACCCTCCCTCACCTTGAGGTGAAGAAAACTCCCTAATGGCAATGTAATTTTAAGGATTCCTGCGTATTCAAAACATGAATATAATGAAAAAACTTCCTCAAAAAAAAAAAAAAAAGTACTCCACTGATAGCTAGGAAATTATCCACTAGTTATCTTTACAAGGAATATGTTCCCACACAATGATGAGACTTGATGTAAAGTCAAATATTCTGATAAACAACTGCTGAAGAATGCCAAGCTGGGCAAACATCACTCGAGGCCAAATTGACGAACATAGCCAGTAGTACTCAAGTATGTGTATATACTTGCATCCATTCGAATTTTAAGTACAGTTTTCATCAGAGGAATTCACTCTCAAGTGACGACAACCTCTACATTACAAGAAGTATGTGATATCAGGCTTTTATTTTCAGAAGATGATACGGTATTCACAATTTAAAATATATGGATGGTTAAAAATCTGCAAAAAAAGTAGTCCAAGCTACAAGGAGAATAACTAGCTAATGATGGAAAGTAAAGTACTTAGCGGATCCGAGAAAAAGGTAGAAGTTTGCCTCAAATATTATTTTCACGCAAATTAATTAAGACTAAAAAGAAGCTATCTTTTGATATCAAAACCTTCCACTTCTAAATGGAAAAGGTCTAGCTCCAGAAAGGAAACTGAGATACAGCAAGAGATACAGCAATAAAGGCCACAAATGGGGATAGTATTATTCGCAATCTGGGAACGAATTTGCTGCTGAGAGCATAAAAAGAGGGTGGTGCATGGATGGTCGGTTTAAAACAAGCCTAGTTCAGTATGAAATTAGCAGAAAAGTAAAAGCAAGGCATCAATTTATACTTGCTGAGCAAGCTCTCTCGTAGGAGAGAGCACAAGGCACAGAGGATTTGATCCCTTTGTCTTCTTCCCATTTCTCTTCCCTAAAATGTGCATGAGAGCAGGAACTCCAAACCCCAAAGTTTTACCTGGCAACGATATCACGTAGAGCACCTAATCAGAAGAAAGACTTCACTTTTTAAGGAAAGGAAGTGCTGCAATCGTCTAAATTACGAGAGGAAAATAAAAAGAGTACCAGAACCAGTAGCCGCTATCCCAATGAAATCACGGCCGTTTAGGAGGAAAGGCCAAGCATGGGATTGAATAGGAGACGGCTTACTGAAGTTTTTGCAGCATTCTAGAACCTCGGCGGGAAGCCCGGATTCGGCAAAGGACCTTAAAGCTGCATATTTTGAGTCTTTTGTATCATTTCCAGACACAACTACGCTACCTTCTGATACTTCGGCCTCGTTCTCACCTTTCTTCTTCTTCACCCCATTTTCAACAGAAACTGCGGCAGCAGAATTCCCGTTCGCCAATGCTTCTATCGTCTTGTTCCCGTTATTGCAGTTAAGCTCCAATTTATCAGGTTGCAACATTCTACTTTTTTTGCCATTCTCCGACACATCATATTCTTCCGAAGTACGCGGCTCCTTACTTCTCTCCTTCTTTTTCTTCTTCTTCTTTTCCTTTCCACTTTCACATTCGTGCACACTCTCTACTTCCGCTTCTACAACGTCTTCTTCTCCCTTTCTTTTTCTTCTCCGTTCCTGGATTTCAGATACTTGCTTGTTTTTCTTCTTATCCTTCCTTCTGAGACTCTCTTCCTGGAGCTCCAAACTTCGGAGGGCTTCTGATTCGCCCAGAGGCATCGTCTGCTCGAGTTTTCTTCCCATGGGAGGTAGCAAGGGAGGGAGCGAACCAAAGAGCCGAAGTGCGGGAAGCAATGACACTCGGAATTTCTAGGGTTTCGAACTAGTAGTGAAATGTCATTGAAGTCCTTTCTGTGAAAATTCGAGGCTACCGCTGCGAAATTGCGAATACGGCTCGGTTTGAAAGTCGGACGGACCGCTTCCGGTCCGAGTCGGAAGCGAGTGTGTTGAGGGCCATAAATAATGACACTTCTTAAGGATTTAAAACCTCTATAAAAAATATTATTTATGCAAATTACTATTAATAAAAATACAAAAAATCAAAAAAAATAAATTATTTCCATATAATATACAAATAAACCAGTATACAAATAAATCCTGCAACTCTTATACTCTAGTCCTAATTCTCCTATTTAATTCTCAATAAGAAATAGACAAACAAATATGAAACTAACATTTTTAATCTAAATTCATGGATGAAAGGGAAAACATAAATTTACTTATCCGGATAAGTAAGTTTTTATTCCTTATCTGTATTGTTTACAAGTAACATTATTCTTATAGTTATTTATTTATTTTTATTAATAAATAGCTCGAGTCAGGTTCAGACCGGCACATTCCCCAGTTAGGCCTTGTTAGATCCACGAGATTGGGATTTGGCCGATTGGGTCACTCGGTCAGTAGCATTTCTGTAATTTTACGTTACTGTTTCCATTAATCCACCTTCTCACGGTGAAGTATGGAAGCATGGAGCTGTCGCTTTCTTGGTCGAAATTCAGGTTTTACTGTGCTGATTCTTGAGAAGTCTAATGTCGCTGTCCGTTTGACTGTTTATGTCAGATAAAATTGAAAGCCCAGTATCCGATAATTCGAATGAACAAAACAGCAAAGAGTAGAATAGATTAAGCACAAGTCGGCCCTCCGTCACTGTTTTCTCTGTTGCGCTTGGCGTTTCATGGATTCTCTTCACCGTCTTTTTCATATTCTCGGCCTTTTTTTCTCCTTGGTGTACAGAATCGAAGCTCTGAGAATCCGTGCAAAACCCATCAAGACAAGCAACCTTATCATCCTGCCCAGATCAAAACCCATAAAGCATTTACTTGTTCGTTGAGGGAAAAGGTGGTTTTCTGTTCTTCCCAAAGGTTTTCTGTTGTTTTGTGCAGAGAAATCTATATTTTCCTTTTCAGCAGAAAAATGGTGAGTCTTTTTTCGAAATTTTCTGGGAGCAGAACCGGTCATCGAAGATCACAGAGTGCAATTGTAAGCAACTTTTTTTTTCTCTTTTCTTTTATTCAGATTTCCACCACATAAAGGCACCAAGCTTTTGCTTCTATTCTAAAAAATGTTGTTCTTTTGGTGATTGAGTTTTAGCAATGATTATTTTTCTTTCAATTTTTTTTTCATATTAAAATTTCCCAGTTGGTATTTTGGTCTCGTCAAAATCATTATAATTGGCGCTAGTTTGTCTCCTTTTCTCATTTCTCCTCGCAGTTCCTGGTATTTTGGAGTGTTCCAGAAGAAACTCTATTGAACGACTTGAGTTTTTAAAATGTGGGTAATAGATTTCTTCTTGAATGAAATAATTATGGTATCATCTTTGTTCGTTGACTGGATCTTCCTTTACTAGTTACGTATGATGGAATTTCTGTTATGGATATTTCTCCTTTTCCTGTTTCATCCATTATTCCAGCTGCCTGTTTCATAAGACTCAGACCGTAAGTATTATTTTCTTCTCGGATTTTCGAAAGTCTATTTAATGTTTGAATTTTTTTAGGATACTCTGAATTGTATTTGCTATTGTTCTATGTGTGTTTGCCTTAAAGTGTACTGTCCAGTCTTCTGTTTTCTTCTTCCAAATAGAACAAAAGATCTCTTGTCGATTCATTTTTCTTTTCTCTTTTGATTGCTGTTGATTTCAAAGTAGCAAGCATTCCGCTGTGTATGCCTGCCTGTTATTTAAAACTAGTGTCTTTGTTTGTCATGATATGAGATTGGAAGTAAATTTGTCTGTCAGCTGTCACGAGTTTCAGTACCGTTTAAAGTTTCGAGTTTGCATGATCAAAAGTTTCTGAACTTTTATGATTTGATCCTGTCATTTTCTGTTTATTCTGTTTTAGTTTTGTTTTCATAACTTGGAAAAGATTTTTGACTATTTTCTTTTACTCTTTTCTCTGTGTGGCTCAATCATTTTAAGTCTGTTTCACATGAAAATTTAAATTCTCATATCGTGCTGGGCAAACTGCTATGTTTTCTGTGTCTTTTGATTTTATTTGCTCTCAACTACGGAAAGTGTTTCCTTTAGACTTGACGTTTTAGGCCATTTAAAGCTTGGACATGTTTTGATTGCCACTCTTTGTTTGGATTTGGAAATGTTCATGGCTGTGATTATGATACAGGATGCCAGGACAGAGGCTCCTGCAAATATGGAGATAGGAGGATCTGTTTCTGCTGCTACTGCTGCTAGCTATGGGGTTGAAGTAGCTGTGGAGTTTAAGCCAGTTGAACACCCAGTGGAGCCATTTAATAATGATCAGCCAGTCACATGCCCATTACCAGAGCCTTCTATAATGAATGTAAGCAACTATTGTTAATTAACATAAGTTCCCATTGAACAGTGATCAGCCAGTCACATGCCCATTACCAGAGCCTTCTGTATTGAATGTAAGCACCTATTGTTATTTAACATAAGTTCTGTTATTAGATTTGTCTTCCACTATGATCACAAAGGCACCATATCTATGTATTTTCATGAGCGGGTTTGAATTATATGTACAAGTTCTCTTAGCGCTCAAGGCAAGTTAATCACAGAAATGATTTATGTAGAACTAGTTGATGGAGAAATGTTTATGTGACCACGCATTAGATAAAGAGATTCATAATTGGTGAAAATGAGATATATAATTTTCGTTCACTCTATCATTTAAATGATCGGCGTGTCTTTAATTTTTTAACTTTTTGCTTTCTCATCCAGGCCGTTATAATATAGGTTTTCTTGTTCAATAGTTTCATAGATCATATTAGTATAAGACTGATCGATGAAATAATTGTCACAATGTGAAATGCTTTCTGTATTCATCTTGTATTTTTCTCTTGAAAGGCCTTGATAATTTGATTAATGTATTAACAAATAACTGGAACTGTCCGGCCAATGATCAATTTAGTTTTCATTCATATTTCTCCAAAAAAAAGGTTTCATTTTGAGCTCACTTTACAAAGCTTTTCTTCGTATTAATTTTTTTATTTAGACTTTAACAGTTTCCCATTTCTTGAATCTTTTGCATTCTCTCTATGTGAGATCTTTGTATCTCAGTTGCATAGAAACCAGCCTAAATACATCTCTGAATCACTTCCTCTGTGTCATCCCATCACTAATCCACAAGTACATAACTTTGTGAATTGATATACTGTGGCCATAGTTAATACCCCAATCAGAAAGGAACTTTTAAATGCTCAGCAATTTCATGTAGTCTGCCAAATGCAATAATACTTGCACAGGTTGAGAACTGTAGCTATCTTGTTGGGTATCAAGCACAGTGGTAACTTAGCGAACAGTGATCAGTGATGCATCTTTACATGGTTCATTCCTATTGCCTGAAGTCTTCTGAGTTTCATTGCCAGCCTGAGTTGTTCCAGCTGTGTACCGTGATTTGGTTATCTTTCAGTGTCCTACATTAAAACATTCTAAGTTTGGTTCATCATATCCTTTAAATAAAAGAAGTGTCTTTTCTGATGCTCAGGATGGAAGAATTTGGAAAGAACGTCTCTCTGCATCTACGAGGAATAGGGCCAGCTTGCAATTTATGAAGGGTGGGTCTGCCCTTGAATCTGAAAGCTCAGGTGGAGCAAAACTTACGTGCTAGTCGTGTCGTTTACCATCATCTATCAGTGCTCCTGAGCATAATATTAGAGCTCTCCTTGAAGAATGTAATGTACCAATAGAATAGATATGAACGAAGATCTTTAGTTCTCTCTGTGGTATATCTGTTGTTTATGCCTTTTCTTACATTTTTATTTATTTTTAATTGATTAGCTTCAATACGGTGCATTAGCTAAGAGGTTAAGATTTTGAGATATTTGCTATTTGCGTTTGTATACAGATGCATGCAGGTGAAGCCTTTACTTCCCCTGTCAGTAATGTTGGTTAACAAGTAATTGGTTCCTAAGTAGCTGGACTGGTTAACATTTGACAATTGTTCAATACAAAAGCTTCATTTCCAACTATTGTGCCCATTCAACGCAAATGTGAGTGGTGGGCTTAGGAGGTCTTGTACAAGCATTTAGCAGTGTGTTTAAAAATAAATTAAAACTATCTGAGAAGATGGAAGTAACTGAGAAAGAAGAAAACAGAAGGTCGAGAAATGCAGCAGCTTATTCACAGTTTTTACCGATATTTTCCATTGCAATATTCCCTATGGAACTTACAGGGATGATACCCGCAAAGAAGATGAGCCAAACAAGGAAGGAATCCTTTACGATGTTGGACAAACTGAGCTGCTCACTTTCTAGGTTTGTCCTGCTGGGCACTTTGTGTGTTTCTGATGTGTTTCCCTCGAGAACTTCCATGATTCATCCACGGTTCCCAGTGCCATTTCTGTGCCGAGCTTATCTCAGAGGCTCCACTGGTTGATTGGACATGACCGACGGACTGAAGGTAGATAAAAAGGATGAGCAAGAAAGCAACCACTCCTTTGAACTTCATTTTGGACATGAAATTCTCCACCAGTGCTGCTGCCTATGGCATGCGCTGACCCAAGCAGAAAAAAACTCATATGGCAGAGTCTCAGAGTTACGTATATAGAGGGAGAGCAATGGCTTCTTTCTCGAAAAGGAGAGTATCAAAAGCAACTTGTATACAAGCTTACAGTTCACGTTAAATGAATTCATCTGCCTCTTGCTGCTTCTTTACTCCACTTTTTGCAGGATTGCTGGTGGGCTGATTCAAAGGCTTGAAAAGTTGATCGGTCCGTGATTGGGGGGCATTTGTTCAGCGTTTCATTTATTCTATCGAGATTCGAGTGGGTGTTTATTTATTTGTAGAGCCTTGTTTTTGGTTTCTATCGACTGTTCTGGTCCTTCACAGGGGAGTGTAAAAAAATGCCATTAAGAATTTAAGAGCATCTAAAAACACCATCGACTGGCTGTATCCCAATAAAAATTAATAGATGATTCAGTTTTGCTTCAAAACCCTTACTTAATGAGGCCAACTGAAACTGTTTGTCTAACAATGGAAAGCAGTAAGGCATCAAATCCAGTGTCCTTTGCCCATGGGGTTGAACCTGCAGTGCAAGTTTCAGAAACTTTTTAAGAGAGTGGAGGAAAGAGTAATGTTATACTCTCTCTCAAGTTTCAACCAACAAATGGAAGGGAGATGGCAAGAAAAGATTCTCCTTGTTCTTTTTCAATAGCTGGGGATGAAGGGATGCTCAATTGCTCACCCTTGCCTAAGCCCAATTACTTTTTAAAACAAAAATTTGAAGGGTTCTTTTAAATACAACCTTAAATGTCATTATATCTAAAAAGTCAGCTAATGGCCATATAACCTTGAGTTCAGTGAATTTACAAGAAAAGAAAATAGTGCTGAAGTAAATGTATCTCAATTGTTAAACCAAAAAATTTAAGTTATTTCTCTAAGTATAAAGTCGGAACAACAAAAACGCTGTTTAAAAAATCCTGTCGTTGGTATGGGAATAAACAGAGGTTGATAGATAAAATTTCAAAAAAACAAAAACACAAAAAAAACTGTGTAATTCACGTAGCAGTTGAAATTAAAACTGTGTATTTCGTTATGAAATTTCAGAGTTCAGGGACGGATTTGTCACGCTGTGCCATGCAACCCTGTTTATTAAATGGACTGCCTTGCTCATGAGCCTGTTGCCTGCGAATAAAAATCCAGTTTTGCAATGAATTGATGAGTGTGAGATTTGTTAGACGATAGGACCAGGGGAGCCAGACTGCAGTAGGACAGCAGTCCAATAGCTAGTATGACGAGTCACCGGCTTCCAACTCAAACCTGTCAGAGAAATCTCAGCCGTCCAATGACGTAAACGTCGAGGCTAATCGATCTGTTATAGAGGGCTTCTCGCCTCTACTCAGTGTTCATCGATTCCGTCGTCTTCATGGCACGAAGAGTAGAGTGACAGAGGTGGGTGATGTGGGTCTTTTAGTTCCATCGCTCTTTTATGGTTATATTAATTCCTGTTTCTTTTATCTTGTTTTGCCTGTGGTGAGTTGTGATTTTGTGACTTTTGTATGTACCATTCAGTGGAAATTACAGGTAAAGTTGCTTATGTTATCTGCATTTTTCGTATTTTTTTTTTCTGTTTGGAAGTTCAAAACTTCAAACGAGTGTTGCAACATTTAAATTTTTCTTACCGGCAAAAGGGAGGCCGGAAATCACCGGGCTTCGTTTCCTCATATTGAACTGCAAAAGATCGTCTCTTTCTCTGTTTTCTTTTTCACTGTGTTTCTCACTCTCTCACTCAAGAAGACGACAGACAAAAACATATCCCGCTCCTTATGTTCATTTCAAGCTTCGGTTTTTCTCCTCCCTTTGAACGATGAGACTCATACCTTCTCTCAAAGACCTGTCTTTGAACAATGGCAACTCTTTAACTATCTCGGGAACGTTTCTCTGAACTATGTGGACTTGTTTCCTCTATCTAAAGCACGAATACTACCCAAAGTTTACCCTCTTGCTGTTGTCTTTCACTGCAGCAGTTCCTTGGTATTCTAAACAGTTTCCCGTTCTTCTACTCACTTTTATGATTTTTAAATGAAACCATTCGGCAGTACTCAATGCTCTTTTAGTTGTAGCTGATTTCATGGGGGTTCTGTTGTTCACTTTAGCAGGTTATCTTTCGTTTTTCTTCCTTTCACTTCCCAGCGGTGATCATGATTGAATTGAAATTTTACAAGTTGCTGCTTTATCCTAGTTGATTTCTAGCTGTTCCAGGATTTAAATGAAGTGTTTAGAATAAGTCTGCTTTGTTTTGTAGAGGTGCTAATGGCCAGAATCTAAATATTCGATAGTTTAATTATTCCATGTTTTTTTTTGTTTAGAAAGCCAAGAATTAACCAACTGTACGATTAATTTTCGGATATTTTACGTGGAAGGGCACTAACTGCTACTAGGAGAAATGAAATAGATTTCCATGTAGTTTCCCATGAATCAGTAATATTAATATTGTTTGTAACTTCTCCAAGTTCCCTTGAAACTCATGATTAGGAAATTTATATGCAGCTTTTCCTGGTATACATATTTAACGAGCAGGGCCAAAACATTAGTCTTCCATGATAAGTATAATCTTCCCAAAGATTATGTGTTAGTGTGCCCATGTTCTTATTGAAGAATCTTTTGCTTTTCTTCATAAATGCAACATTTCAGTTTCAAGAACCAAATAATTCAAATCTGCTAAACGATGAAATATTCTGGGTTGTGGACATTGTTTTTCTTATTCCATTGTATTCTTCTCTGTTATTCTCCGGTCCATATCTTTACTCTTGTGGTGTTAAATTTTGTATGTTCAGAAGCCACAGTGACCTTAACATGGAAACCAGTTTGTACATATTAGTAGCTTTATGTTTTGAAATGTTGTAGTTGTTTATATGTAGCAGTGAAGCTGTTGTTGATCAGATCTTTGGCTCTCAACTGGATGCAAGTTTTGGAGTTTTTCTCGTCTACATTGGTTGATATAATCTAAGGCAATGGATTCATCTACTCTGAGCTGTGGTTTGCCTATTTCCAAGGTTGGGAAACCTTCGGTGACCTCAAGGACCACAAAGTGTCCTCCAGCGACTTCATTTGGTTATGCACGATTCGTATCTAGTAATTTTCGGGTTCAAAGCTCTCTGTGTAGAAGTGCATTTAGATCATATGAACGAAGCTTGCCATGTATGGACCGGTTGGAAAAACAAACTGAGAGAATGCCCCTCGGACAGGGAGTTCAATGCTTCCCCTCAGGTGCTGGAATTACAACTTATTCTGTTGGAGAAAAGTTTCAACTTGATGATGTAATTGAGGCTCAACAATTTGATAGAGATATTCTCAATGCAATATTTGAAGTGGCCCAAGAAATGGAAAAGATAGAGAAAAATTCTTCTAACTGTCAAATTTTGAGGGGTTATCTCATGGCCACTCTCTTTTACGAGCCTTCAACTAGGACCAGATTGTCCTTTGAGTCAGCCATGAAAAGGTTGGGCGGAGAAGTTTTGACGACAGAAAATGCACGGGAATTTTCTTCAGCAGCAAAAGGTGAAACACTTGAAGGTATTGCTTCTGTTCTTCATTATAGGTACTACAAATTTATCTCCACACCCATGTATCTCTGCACTCTGTTCATGTATACTTGTGCCATGTAGATACCATAAGAACTGTAGAAGGGTACTCTGATATAATCGTCATGAGGCACTTTGAAAGTGGTGCTGCAAGAAGAGCTGCATCAACAGCACAAATTCCAGTAATTAATGCTGGGGATGGTCCAGGCCAGCACCCTACACAGGTGAGGTATTTGTCGCTGCAAGATTTTTAAGGATTCAATTTTTTTCCAATTGCATGGTACTCTTAAATGGATTCTTATTTTATACAAGAATGAATTAATAACCCAAAGCACTGGATTTGAGTTTTCAGGCTCTGTTGGATGTGTATACGATTGGGAGAGAGATAGGCAAATTGGATGGCATTAGTGTTGCTTTGGTGGGAGATCTGGCAAATGGCAGGACTGTTCGCTCCTTAGCTTATTTGCTTGGGAAGTACCAGGATGTCAAACTCTACTTTGTGGCTCCTGATGTAGTCAAGATGAAGGTAACGTTCCTGGAGAGCTAATATTTTCTTCTAGTGTTTCAACACTTATGAACCCTTCTGTTCATTGAATGATGTGATTGCAAGACCACTCTTTCTTTTGGTGTGTGATCATATGTGAGCATGTACATGCAAGCTTGGTTTCACTTTTCGGATTTATCAAAGTAACTGTTGAGACTAAGTGACTAACTGTTGCCATGTCTTTCTTGGTTAATAGGATGATATCAAAGATTATCTAACATCTAAGGGGATAAAATGGGAAGAAAGAATGGATCTGATGGAAGTGGCGTCGAAGTGTGATGTCGTCTATCAAACACGTATTCAACGAGAGAGATTTGGTGAGAGGATCGATCTTTATGAAGAAGCTCGTGGGAAGTACATCGTGGATGGGAAACTGTTGAATGTTTTGCAAAAACATGCTGTAGTAATGCATCCGCTTCCGAGGCTTGATGAGGTAAAATGTCGCGCTCCCTCTGAATGAATCAACTTGTTTATGCTGCATGTCATTAAAGTTTGAAGTGAACTGACCATTTACGGTGAGTGATTCTGTTTTGACAGATTACTGTGGACGTGGATGATGATCCAAGAGCTGCATATTTCAGGCAGGCGAAGAACGGCCTGTACATCCGAATGGCTCTTCTGAAGCTTTTACTTCTTGGCTGGTAAGGTGAAGGTGGTATGGCTATCTTGAACTTAAAATTTCAGTTCACCAAAATAAACAGATCCTTTCTTTTTCTTTGTACTTATCAATTTTGGTGTGAGTGTGTAATTTGGAATCTGAAGGTGAAGTTGCAAAAGAAAGATAGCTGATGTTCGCCCTGTTTTCTGTTGCTACCGTTAATTTTTAATGGGTTGAAGTAACTTGAGAAAAAGAGACCCTTCTATAAATGGCTTAAAGTATCACCGATAAATGATTATAATTGAATTAATTAGTATGCCTTACGAAGCATTTAACATATCATGTGACTTTTCTTTGTATGGATATAAGTCCAGCCATACTAATGGTAGCTTCCGCAAAGGTAAGTCTGTATTATTATATACTTTAGTGTTTATATAATTATGAAACTCTTAATACCCAGTGGTTTTGTATAAGCAACCAAGCTTAAGTCAGATTTACGGAGATAATATACGTCCAAACACGTTGAAATTAACGACGTCGTCATAAAGCCCCTGGGTTTTACATAAATCCCCCAAAAAGAAATTAGAGAGAGTATAGACGATTACATATGGTGAAGATGCAATACAAATGTTCACTATTTCCATTTTCTTTATTACGGTACAGATAAGCGTCCAGCTTATTTATGGTAACGTGCAAACAGGAATTAGTTGAATTCTTAAATATCCAAGTTTTGTTACAAATTTTAAACGAGAATGGCATCTTTGAAGCTGAAAAGGAATTGCAATCACTGAAATTAGTCCTTTAGGAAGTAAAAGATTTGCCAGGTCACATATGTTTTTCTTGGGCATGTTGACTGACTCTAATCTTTTCTGAAGGATTAGACTGGCACCCACAAGTCACAAACTTTTGTGTGGTAGTTAAAGAGCCGACGGAGATATATATATATATATATATATATATATATATAAACTTCTCAGACGAATCAGATTTCACATTTTGGTCTTCTTGTTCCTTGGAGATCATTTCTGTCGCGTTGGTGGGTTTCGTCGTTGCGAGGAAGAGGAAAGTCTAGTGAGACAGGTGGGTGCCCGATTCTGCTCGCTTATGTTCGATATTATTTCCATGCGCTTGAGATAGTATGAGTTTGGCATCCGGTTGACTTTCTCAAAATTTGAGCAGTTTTTTCGCTGGGTTTATGTTTTTTTTTTAATTTTTTTAATTTTAATT
Source organism: Aristolochia contorta (assembly GCA_022405105.1). NCBI lineage: Eukaryota > Viridiplantae > Streptophyta > Magnoliopsida > Piperales > Aristolochiaceae > Aristolochia > Aristolochia contorta. The sequence goes on from JAHZSQ010000013.1 coordinate 158,461, forward strand.
TTTATTTTTGTGTGTGTGTATAGAATGGTTGTCCCTTGGAAATGAGGGTTGTGGGTGTCTTACGTCTTTGCTCTTTCATCTTTGTAATTAGGGCTTTGGGTGTTCTATGCTGTAAATCTTGCTTCTTCTATGTGGGAAAAGCTTCCTGGAATCGTAGATATACTCAATTTTGTTTGATACTCATGCGTGCTTCTACTTACCGTTGCGGCTAAATTGTTAGTAAATGCGGCATCTTGTTTTAATGTTCGGACATTATTTATCTTTTCTCTGAAGCAATAGTAATATATCTGAATTAAATTTTACTTCGGATGACCAAAATGTTCTCATTTTAGCGGAAAATTAGATTCTTTAACTCTGTAAAATGATATCCGTTGATGGTTTATACTGGTCGGTCCTGTTTTCTGAGTAGTGAAGTTCAATGGTTCCTGTTCTTTTTTTTTCTTTGTAACCAAAGTAGGACTATTTTACTGAGAGAGGAAGAAAGGCAAGATCAGTCTTACAGGCGAAGGGTGCAGGCTAGTGCACACGGAGAATTACAATAATATGAATGTTTGGAATCAAATAAACAGCTTCAAGTCTATCAACTAAGGCAAGGTGGGCACTTTCTTCTTTTTGCAAGGCTGTGGGAAATGTATTTGGCAGTACGTGGTTTGTGAGGCGAAGTAATGGATAGCCTTCTTCCATTTGAGCCAGCTGCCTCCAATGTGAGTCAATGACTCCTGCACAGTCAGATTACGAGGGATTTTTCTCCTTCCTCTTGCCACAAGCTAGGTGGGTAGCATTAAGGAGGGTATGGCTTTTAGAAGCTAACTTTTTGACTTTCCATTGGGGTTGGAGGATGTGAGAATTGTCCCTCTTGATCATGGAACACATGACTCCATGATTGAAACCAGCAGGCCCTAGGATTCAATATTTATCATGCACATTGATCAGAGTCTAGGTTCATTGAGGGAGAAGGGGGGGAGTTAAGAATTATAGGAGTGAGTCATGGCTGAGAAGGGAGGAGAGTAGCAATTTGGGCCTAAGTTTCTCTTGTGCGTGCAATTGGGAAACAAGAGAGTTCCTTATTACGTCTCTTATGGTGACTGTGCTTAGTTGCTATTCATATCTTAAATTTTTTTCAAGTTAGAGCAAAAGAAGATTTTCCTCTGGTTTCTGGTGTCTTTCCATTTTATGGTTATGCATGCCACAAAAGTGCACATGAACCTGCAATTGCTTAACCTTTACATGCAGTGTTTAAAGTCTTTTTGAAAGGGGCATTCTCTGTTTTTAGATGGCCCGTACCAAGCAGACAGCTCGTAAGTCAACTGGAGGGAAGGCTCCTAGGAAGCAACTTGCGACAAAGGTTTCACTTCTCTTTTTTAAGACCTGCTTTGTCTGTGTGATGGTTCCATTATGAGAAGATAAACTTTCTGCAATTCTTGTCTTTCAGGCTGCACGTAAGTCTGCGCCAACAACTGGAGGTGTGAAGAAGCCCCACAGATACCGCCCTGGAACCGTTGCTCTTCGGTTCGTTTTCACGTTTCTTCACGCCTCTTACTAGTTTTTTACTGTTTGATTATGGCGGAAATAAGATAGTATTTCTTTTAAAAAAAATGTTAAACAATTAAGTTCATCAACTTTTGGGTTGCAGTGAAATTCGAAAATACCAGAAGAGCACTGAACTCCTGATCAGAAAATTGCCATTCCAGAGGCTGGTCCGTGAAATTGCTCAGGATTTTAAGGTGAGGAATTCTCATGATTTGGAAGCTAGCTTTACTACAGAATCCATCTATGTAGGGTTTTTGGTTTGCTGACTTATGACTACTTGTTTGCAGACTGATTTGCGTTTCCAGAGCCATGCAGTCCTCGCTTTGCAGGAGGCTGCTGAGGCCTACCTTGTGGGTCTGTTCGAGGACACCAACCTGTGTGCAATCCATGCTAAGCGGGTGACTATAATGCCTAAAGATATTCAACTGGCCAGAAGGATCCGCGGGAGAGAGCCTGAGTTCCAATTGTTCTCTTTCTCATCTTTCTTTTGTAAGTGCACTGTGACATTTTAATTGTTACTTCGTCTTGATGCACAATACTAGTTTATTGGGTGAAAAAAACGTGCTTGCGATCATTAACCCAAGACATTATAATTCCCCTTCGATCCTTTGTTGTGGATGGTATCCATGCATGTAATAGACTATCATGGCCTGGCCTTTGTTCAACAATGGCTGTTGTTGAATTCGTTATCTGATATGGGTTAACAAATATCCTGTTTCGAAAAATAAATTGATTAATCAATATAATATATGGGAGTAAATTCTAAAAATAATTTTTCTAGAATACGAATTTGATAATTGGATACCACTTTTTTTTTCCAACTACATAAATCTTTTTATTTTCACGTTCCATTTTTCTCTTTGTGGTTTGTGTTACTTCAAAAAAGAAAAAAGTTTTTAAACAATGAAATTGTGTAGAGTGATATAAAAAATTAAGGATCACAATTATTTCAATCCGTTCTAGAATGCTACTATATATATTGGGGCACTCAACAAATACTGCAATAAAAACTAACTCATATATATAAGCTGAAATAAATTGGTACTGAATGGTGCGTATTCGGTACCCTATATATATATATATATAATAGCAAGAACTTTGCCACATCGGTTTCCATCAAATTCTCGCTAATTCAACTTTTAATCCAATTGACTCTTCATATGGTGTGTTCTTTCCACATTTAAAAAGAGGAGATATACAGTGGCAGTAAAAAAATTGAATGATTGTTACATGTTTCGTCGTGAAGGCAGAAGTATTCTCTTTAGTTTTCTGAATATTTTCCAAAACTGTAACCAATGGACAAAAGAGTGGTTTTAAATCGTTATCCATTTTTTGCTGGTCCTTTGAAGAAACACATAAAACAACGTACCTTCCTATTTCCCTAACAAGACAGGATTTGCACAACCATTACTCTCCCTTAATTCCTCCGCTCATCCTGGTTTTCGTACTAAAACAGAAGAGAAAAAAAAAAAAAAGCACTGATCTCTTTCCGACTGCTCTAAATGTCATGATTACAAGATGTTCACCCGATCGAACACGGACTCCACAAAAATCTTCTATGTAGCGGCCTTCCAGATCACCAGTCCTTACTGATCCTAATTACCTTTGGCTGTGGGATCCCAAGCTGACGTCCGAACTCGAATCGCCTCCCAAAACGCTAACCCGGTGTATAGACTCAAAAACCGCAACTCGGGTGTTGTTGTCGGTCAGTTCAGCGGTACCGGCGCCGGCGGTGTTCTGCAACAGGGAATGCACCGATCTCTCCATCTCTTTGCCTTTTCCCCACAGCACCGCATACAATCCACCGATGATCAGAATGGAACCCAGAACACTGCGTTTTAAATAATATGTATTGGAATTAGTCCCCACGTACATATATATCCGTGTAATTAATGAAACAGAAATTAGCTAGATTGTTATATATATATATATATATATATATAGGTAATTAAAGCTAAAAATATGAGAGCTAGCTAGCTAGGTCAAGTAATAATATATATATATACCTCCCCAGGTGTAATTTTTCTTCAAGAAGTAGTGACCCCAAAAAGGCCACCACGACGAGCATCAAAGGGTTGAACACTGAAACAAACAGAGGCCCTTTTTCTTAATGCACCAGGCCACAACCGCCAAACCCATGCCCGAAGCCAACACTCCCTGCATATATATAATATGCGTATTAATTAAGTTGTTTTAGTGCATATATATGTACAAGAAATTAAGCAAATTAAAAAGAACAGAAAATGAGAAATTAATTAAAAAAAGATCATATATATATATATATATACATAATTAAGAACGTACTACGTAGACGACGGTGAGGAGCCTGATATTCCAACCCAGTTTCCACTGCGAAAGGTCTCTGTCAAGGCTAATAGCATAGACGACAGAGAGGATAGAAGACATGAGACACATGAGAGTGGTACTGGAGTAATGGCACGGGTAATACTGGGTCATCTTCGCCTGCACCCACAAGTAGATAGAGAAACAAAAAAAAAAAAAAGGTATGAATTAGAAACAATAGCTAAGGTCACGAAACGGTTGTCTCGATGTAAAATCACCTGAACAATCAACCAGATTGCATAACAGAAACAGCTGGCTACTGCCAGCATCGAACCCATGACCCGATTACCCGACTCGATGTGGTCCGGCACCGTCGACGACGACGACGACGACGACGACTCGTGCTGGTCGCCCACCAGGCTGAAACGGAAGGAGCCCAGATAGTTGATCTCCATGCCCTTGTACAACGTCAGAAGCATCGCTCCTCCGACTCCCATCAGCGTCCCCGCCACCTTCGCTTTCCCGCCCACATTCGTTATCCTCAAAGGCTCCATTCTGGTAATTCATGTATTATAGCGTCCATCCAATATCCATGAACATGCACGCAGTACACGGATCATACATCGTCAATTACGTACCGGGTTTATGCCCTGTAAAATATTAGAACTGACCAATTCATTTTTCGAATATTATACGTACGCATTTTTTTTTTTTACCTAAAAGTTACAGCCAATACGAAAGTAATGGCCGGAATCAGATTAGTAATTGCAGTCACGAAGGTAGCCGTGCACAGTTTTAAGCTAGCAATGTAGAGATTTTGAGCCAATACTCCCCTGTGAATAACAAACAACAAATCAAAAATAAATTCAAGCACAATTGTTTTCAGATTAATGTACAATTTCGTAAAAATATAATATCATGATCATAATTAAACCTAACTACGTACTCTACCATTTTGATATGCATGCCCTGGCCTGTAGTAAAATTAACTGGTTCAATTATTAGTACTTTATTAGTCATGCGAGTTCAGTATAAAGTAGTTATTTTCTTTTTAATTTCTTGTTAGAATGCAAAAAAATTAGCTGGAAAGAAAAGAAAAAAAAAAGTCAGTGCCCTGTGGATGACGACGCATCATAAAATGCAATGTTGCCGAGAAAAGAGGACTTGTTGCTGGAAACAGAAAGTTCGCCATATTTACATGACGATAACAGAACAACTTTCTCGAAGCTAGTTCACGGATCTTTAATTTGAAACAAGTTGTCGTAGATCACGGAGTCCTGATGTTATAACTAATTTGCGCACAATAAATGTAGAACAGAACAGAGACAGTTCATGGATATTGTAACTAATTTGCGCCAGGGAAAATTATAAAAAAACAACTTAGTAGTCAGTAGTACTCATATTCAATCTAGAATTAAGGCGAGAATTGCTCAGTACTACGCGGTTTAAAGAAGGAAGAAACCTACCCAAAGACGCCGCAAGCAAGCGCCTGCAACAGAATCATCCATGTTAACGGTGGCCGAGCTTTCCTGCATTAATCAAAAACGAAAAATACAAATGTCATTTTAATTCATCTAATCTAAGCATGCATAAAAATTAAAAAGAATTCTTCCTTTTTTTTTTCTCTTTCTTTCAAATGGAAACCGTACTCATGATTTCCCCTAATCTAATTAATGATCTATCTGCACAACCTTCTCCCGGCCAAGAAATGAAATCACGATAAAGATCATCGTACTAAAGCGCGCGATCGATCGATCGATCGATATATAAACTGTTAAAAAATTACTACGACCGACAATGTACGAAAGAGCTAGCTAGATGGAACGAAGAAAAAAAATATGAGAGATGCTGCGTGTGTGTAATATATAAACATACCTCTCCAGAAAGAATGCGACGGGAGCTAAAGAACCAGTTGCGAAGATGTATCGGTAGGCAACCAGAACCCTCAAGTTCATGCCGTCATAAATGGCCAATTTGTAGAAAATATTCACAACCGCGAACATGATCTGGACCCAAATCATGCAGAACACCGGCCTCAACCCTCTCAGGCATCCTAAAACGCCGGCGACATCCATATTTTCCGAATTCTTTCGTAAGAATCAAATTCTAGTACTTAAAAAAAAAAAAAGGTATATAAAAGCTCCGAATTATAACAAACAAAGAAGCAGCTTCAACGCGGTCAAGCGAGAAGATCGAGGGAGTCGTCAATCGTCGTCCGACTCTCGTCTTCTCACCTGCTCTTTTGCCGCCTCTCTGGAACGAGAGGAAAGAAAAGAAGAAGAGATGTCGAGAAGAAGAGGGAAGATCGAGAGTCGATACTTAAATAATAGTTGACAAACGCGGGAGGGAAGGAGATAGGAGGAGGGGTAGTAAATGTAATTTAACCTCCAGAGTGTGGCTATTTCCAAAAATGTCACTCGTGCGACACGTACAGGGAGGCGGGGTTCGTAACTAGTCGGACGCGGCGACACCTGGGAGTGACCTGGGAAGGTAGTAGAAGTCGGCGTCTCGGGCGGAATCCGGGCCGTTAAAATCCATGGACACGTGTGGAGAGAGAGGTGGAAACGTGTGCCGGAAAAGGGTCCAGAGCTCTTTAATATTTTGCTATGTGCTCTTTAATTTCGCCGTTCCCGGAGAAGACAACGGAGTCTCTCCACGTGGATGAATTGGTCACTCTTACGGAATAAAGTTTACATCATGTTCGGGTAGGACTTTCCGACCATAGATAATATTGCATGCATGAATAGAAAAGAAATTAAAAGAAGAGCATTAATACGATCATCAAAAACTTAGACGCTGGGACATTACGACGAACCCAAAAGCAGAGTCGTCCCTCCTTAATTAGTCCTTTCTAATTTGACAGATCTGACGATACTTAATTAAAGCGTCCCTCCCTGCAGACTCCCATATCCATATGTATCCGTTGAGTTCATAGAAAAGTCTTGGGCAATGCCAAAACTCGAAAGACTTCTCGGTCTTCATGCTGAACCCGACCTCATATATATATATATATATTTGAGAACCGATCGATCGAACCATTAATATATAGAAATCGGATTTCTGTTTGCAAGATACATAAATATTAAGTAAAATTTTATGTATCGGCCTTCTTCCTTCATTTTTTTTATATAATATCTTCAACTAATATTTCTAATTTAGACATAATATCTTCAACTAGTATTTCTTTTCTGTCTTCTGAGCATGATCAGAACATTAATCAGAACAATGACGTACTAATCACGGGGATCACATATGATCAATAGTATATAAGATTTACAGCGACATTGCATTCTTATGAATAAAACCAGACACTAGCTTATATTTATTGAAATGAACAAAATATATAGACCCCCAGAACTAGAAGTTTTTCCTAGCTATGTCAAACAGGAACGGCATTTACGAACATGGCAGAGATATTTTCCTTGGTGTGCGTATTAGAAAACGTATATCCATCACCATATTGGTACACGACCTCCGTCACACGAACAAGATTGAGGATCCTCTCAAGTAGTGGCACTGGAAAAGGGGCTGCAGGCTCAAGACATGCTTCATTAACATCTTTCCAAGCTATGTCCACCATCTCCCTCAGCTTCTGGCACGCCTCCTCCTCCGAGGATCCTGCATGTTCATTCATGTAACACTGAACTGCTGAAGCAACATGACCCCTCTTCTGTTCGAACTGCAGACGAAAAATATATAATACGATCCATAAAATGTTTAATTATTATCCAGAGTTTGATCGATCTGTAACATATATATGTAGCAAATCAGAGTTCTAAAATAATATATACTAGCTAGTACCTCATTCGATACGATGTCATCCAGAAGCCGCCCCACCAGGGATGCAGTATCAAGCATTTCAGGATTGGATTTAAGCCATATGAGTAGCTTCTCAGGAACTTCATATCCCATTCCCACGTAGCACACGGTCGTCGTCACTGGATAGGTAGATGAGATTAGGGAGCATCGTAGGTACTCATCTATTGTGGGTGTGTAACCTTTATTGAACCAACGGGCTTCAGCCAAGTACGCCTTGCACAACTTCTTCTTCTGAGATAACAAAACCAACCAACTATTAATGGATACAATTAGCAGGTATATATATATATATATATATATATATATATATATATATATATATTACTGAAGAAATAACATATATGTAAAGGGAAGAACCTCCTACTGCTTCTATTATATAAGGAACGCGGTGAGAGTTTCCTTCAGGGGCAAGATCTTCTTCCATCGCCTTGACGAAGCCTAGTACGGCACTGTAACACACTTTCATGTAATCTGGCAGTTGATCCATCGCTGCGAGATCCCATCTCTCGATGGCTTCGGTGAAGAGCTCTAGTTCATTTAGTGTGCCATACACATCATAGATGTCATCAATCACTGAAATTAGTGCAATCATCTTGGTAGCATAAACTCTGGCGCGAGAATGTTTTGGCTCATGAACTACTCCCACTGCCCACATGTAGCATTCTACCACACGGTCCCTCGTGAAGGTTAGGCTTTTAACAAGGTTAAGCTCCTTCCACCACCTGAAAATAAAACTCAAACATGTCTATTAATTAATTAAGCAGGAAGAAAAGAAAATAAAAGCCAATTAAGCTGCATATATGCATGCTCTCACAGTCGTTATTCTCATGTAATTAATCAATGCAAGCTGCTGGTCTAACTATACCTGGAGATTTCTTGGAGCTCTTTTTGATGCAAAGTTTGTACCAGGTTATAATCCAACTTGGCTAACTCCAACAGCTTATCAAAGTGCCCCTTTTGCATGTGGTAGAGTGAGATGTAGTGCCTGGACTCCAGTCTATGCATTCTTCTACGCAGTGGAAGCTCAAGGGCGTGCCTCACCATGGCTGCTAGTGGTGGTTGGAGATGTTCTACAGCCAACTGTAGTTGCTTTTTAGTGAAAGCTAAAGCCTCGTCCAGTATCACTTCTTCTGGAGTGCCCAGAAATGCAGCCTCGTACAGGCTCAGCATGCCATTGGGATCGGTGGTTAGGATTTCTTTGAACTTCCCCTTGTGGTCTACGAATTTGCTGAAGACATCTGTTATTGGCATTCAGTGGGGAAGGATGTACATTTGAACTTAATTAGTCTCCATAACTAGCTATATGGTATATATAGATGACCATCTCATGGAATTTATACAGAGTATATACCAGAAGGAACTCGATAACCGCGTTGTCGGAGCAACCGAAACCGCAGAGCAGTTGAATGCAAATCCGAATGATCAGTGTGGGGAAAATTTGGAGCATTACTATTGCGGTACATTAGTTTCAACGCCACTTCGATTTCTTCCTCAAAGTGGTATGCCACTCCCAAACGTTGCAGGTTATCTATCAGTTCCATTATCTTCTTTGATCCTTTGGTCATATGGAGAAAAGCCCTGACTTCCTCTTTCAGTTCACTTGCTCTTGCTGCCCAAGCATCCAATTTCTGCATAATAAAAATACGAAAAACCATACGTACGATTGTATGTATATGGAAGGGAAAGATAACAAATCATGACACACTACACGAACCACAGATCGACACACCACAGACACACACCAGTACACAAATTCAAACAGAGAGACTTGTGCAGGCACGCTCAAGGACTTACACACGCACACACAGACTTGTGCAGGCACTTACACACACAAGCGTGCACACACACAAGCGCGCGCTCACACACAAGCGCTCCCACATGCAGACTCGTGCATGCACGCGAGTGTGCTTACACACACGGATATACACAAGCGCGCAGACACACGCATGATCTAACCTGATGGTCATGAGAGAGGGTCATGAAGTGATCATCCCAGATGGAAGGGGGAAACTCTGCTACTCGACGATTCTTCTCTTTTTCTACTGCATGGGAAAGGGGAGAAACAAGACAAGAATTTGCAATTAGAGCCATAAATCTGATCAAAGTCTTTAAACTATAGAAACACCAAAGAGCAGGAGTACTGTCGATTGAATCTATTTGGATATATAGGTTATGGTGACGAGGAATTTATAGGCGAACTATGCCGGCCAATGAAACTGTACCCAATCATCCATTTGCTATTTAATAATATGACTTGTAGTACCTTAATTCATTTCTTGCGTGTAGTAATAACCTGCTGTGAAGAACCCATAACACGAGTTGCCATATTATATTGTGCAATTGGCCAAACTAATGGCAAGCACTGATGGTAATGCAAGGTCAGATTCCACTTATTACATATTCTTCCTCATTGTATATTTTAATTACAACATAAAATCACCTAAACATATATATACTCTTGCATGAGCCATGCATGTGCACTATATTTTAAGTTATGCTTAGATTTCAAAAGATTTCTTTGGACAGAAATCATTTTCAACAAGGCTTTCTTCTTCCATTAAAAAAAAACCCGACTTCCATCCTCTAACTTTTACTATATTGCCAATATTTATTATCCTATAATCATGACATTGTTGGAAACAATCACATACTAATATTCATTTCATATCAATATAATTATAAGGATTATAGGGACATTACATTGATAGTAAAATCAAGCGGTGGCTTAATGCATGAAAATGGGCCTAAATAGGCCACCAGTACTAGAAAGTTAATTTGAAGAAAGGGAAGCAGGAAAGCATTTGAAGAAAGTATGAAATTAAATCAGAAATTCCAAGCGGTTCAATTGGTAGTACTGTTACTCATGATCCCTCCGCTGTTTTGCTGATCATGTCGATGATCATTTCTGTTTTTAATTTACAACCGGGAACTTATCTGTACCATGCCCACTACGGAAAGTGATAGGTCCCGAACAGAATGATAGAATATTGCTGGAAGAATTGCAGACTGCTGGAAGAAGAAGAAGAAGAGAGAAGTTGTCGATAATTTTCTTCACTGTATTCTTTCATTCTTCGGCAGTTGTAATACAAGTCTGTTGTTAATTAATTACTACAGGAACCGTTCCTAACTTACAGAGTTTTAAATTTCTAACTATCTTCTTTACTAGAGTTTCAAATTTAACTGTACATGTTTTTCCCGTAAGCGGTAATCAGTTAACCGCCCATAAACGACTTAGGATTTTGTTTTGGTCTTCTGTTGGATCTTCTGATATTTGAGTCGTTATCATTGTACGGTTATCACAAAGCGTGGGGTAACAGGCCTCTAATGTTCAATTCCTGTCTCTGTTCCAGACAAGTTGTTGAAGCCTTCTACGACCAAGATAGAAGTCTCATTATATTATTCTCGCCGATTGGGTTACGTACGTACGTACCTTCCAATTTCCCCTCCCAGGAACATTCTCTTCTCTATAGTAAATCCTTGGAGGAGTTCTCTTTTCGGCTGAATTGAAAAAAAGTTTCTCTCGGCTGTTCCAGACAAGTCGTTGAAGAAGACGTAAAAGACGACATATTTGGGTTTTTAATAGGTGCAGTAATGAGAAGAAAAAAAAGGTACTATTATGTTTATTGAATGTTTATCAATCTAATATAAATCTAATAATTAGCTTATATAATTATCACATTCCTCCATTTCAATAGAAGAACAATTCCAATATATTGAGCGCAGGGGAGGGACGTGGTGTAACGATTGACTGCCACTGCCAGGCCCTTTTTAATTCGCTACGACCTCATCAGGCACCCGGCTTAACATCTCCCTCATTTCCAACTCTATTAAAGGGAAAGAAAAATGCTATATCCACCTTTACTGGAAAGCACTTTGTACACTTCCCCTTCTCACCTGTAGCGGTGAGACCCACACCATGCATGAATATTTTAATGTCCACCTTGAGTAGTTGGGCTACACACACATTAGCATTATAGTATAACATTAATAATTTAATACAAGTAACATTGTGACAAGCGATAAATTATTAGTAAATTTCCTTAACTTTTCCTCTTTTTTGGGCTTTTTATGTAATTTTTAAATTTTTTTTATTTACCTATTTATTACTTGTTTATTACCCAATTACCCGGGTTTTCCCGTAGGTAATAGACGGAATACGGGTAAAAGGTTAAAAAATGTAAACGATAGACACAAACCCTTTACCTGTACCGCTTATTACCCGTTTACATCGCTAAGCCTTATTCCACATGACATTCTATTTATTATTAACTTATCTTTTTACTGGTCCAATTACTAGTGGGAATATAAGACAGAAAACTATCTTTAGGCAGGTGGCGTAACATTACCATCATCTCCAGCGATCTATTAGGCTAAGTGCAAGGGGTTACTTCACTATACTTAGCTCACGATGGAAAATAAAGACAGGCTTAACGGGAACAGAAAAACGAACTTATAAGAATTAGGCTTATGATAACTATCATATATAGGTTCACAAAGTGTTTAATGAAATACTCGAATGAGATGTATGGGATAATATGTATGGAGCGTAGAGGCATGAAAGTACAGTAACCCGAATTTCTTTATTTGTAGATTCCCAAGGTCATCTCATAGCTTAGTACTAAGATTCATGCTTCCTCGTGGAAACGATACTCCACTCATCTCTGTACTACTTGGAATGACATGTGTACTTGCATGACACCTTTTTAGTGGGTTTATGGGCAACATCACAGTATTTCTTGATATAGACTTTACCCGGAGAAGATTTTTCGGATTATAAGTAGACAAAACTAAATTAGTGGACCTACAAAATTCAACTATATATGTTTCGGAAGTATCATATCGTCAATGTTATCGTATATATTTCAAAAGATTTCTTTGGACAGAGTTCATATTCAACATGGCTTTCTTCTTCCATTCAATAAAAACCCGTATTTCATCGAGAGCAATATGAGAACTTTCAAGAAAATCAGATTGTACTAATAATCAGATCTTAAAGATATATAAGGTTTACTGGGACATTACATGGATAGTAAAGTCTAGCAGTGGCTTAATGAAAATGGGACAAAATTAAAGTAGGCCACCATAACCAGAAGTTTCCTGTCAAACAGGAATGACGTTTACGAACAAGGCAGCGATCTTTTCCTTGGTGTCAGTGTTGGAAAACGTGAATCCATCGCCATACTGGTACAGAACCTCCATCACACGAGCAAGATTGAGGATCCTGTGAAGTAGAGGCACTGGAAGAGAGGCTGGCTCAAGACATGCTTCATCAATATCTTTCCAAGCGACGTCCACCATCTCCCTCAGCTTCTGGCAGGCCTCCTCCTCTGAGGACCCGTGTTCTTTCATGTAACACTGCACTGCTGAGGCAACATGACCCCTCTTCTGTTCAAACTGTAGACATGGAAAAAATGAAAAAAAAAATATTGTACATTGTTTAATAATTAGTGGGATATGATCTATTTGCAATATTGTAGTTGAGATGTTTAAAACAGAGTTGCAACAGCAGTACCTCATTTGATACGATATCATCCTCGAGCCGGCACACACGGGAAATAGCATCAACGATTTTAGGATCGGATTTAAGCCATATGAATAGCTCCTCAGGAACTTCAACACCCATTCCTAGGTAACACAGGGTGGTGATCATTGGATAGGCGCATGAGATTAGGGAACATTGTAGATACTCATCTACTGCTGGTGTGTAGTCTTGGTTAAACCAACGGGCTTCAACCAAGTACTCTCGGCACAACCTTTTCATCTGAGCTCACAAATTCAATTAATGGAAACTATTAGCATGCAACTGGTATTTATCACAGAAGAAATAAGTATATATGTCAACTAGCAATTCGCTTCCTAAAGTGAAGAAAAGCTTACTGCTTCTATTAGATAATGAACGCGGTAAGATTTTCCTAGTGGCGCAAGATCTTCCTCCATCCCCTTGATGCAGCCAAGTAGGGCAGAGTAACACGCTTTCATGTATTCTGGCAGCTCATCCATCGCCGCCAGATCCCACCTCTGGATGGCATCGGTGAAAAGTTCTACTTCGTTCAGTGTGCCGTAGACATCGTAGATGTCATCGATGAACGTAGTTAATGCAATCAATTTGGTAACATAAACCCTGGCGATAGAATATTTTGGCTCATGAAATACGCCCACAGGCCAAAAGTGGCATTCCACCACACGGTCCCTGCCAAAGCTAAGCTTTTCAGCAAGGTTAAGCCCTTCCCACCACCTGAAAATAAAATGCAAATATGTGATCTAATGAGCAACTAGGTTATTGCAATAACTTTTAGGAGAAATAATGTTGCTCGTTGTTAAAACTACTTCTGGCAATTTCTTGCATTGCTAATAAAAAATAATCTTCTTAATTGTCGTGGTTTTCAGTCTCGATCTCTTCTCAAGTTTTATAATTTAATGCAAGCTGGTCTACCTCGAGACGTCTTCCAGCTCTTTTTGATGCAAAGCTTGTACCAGGTTATAATCCAACTTGGCTAACTCCAGTAGCTTATTGGAGTTCCCCTCTTGCATTTCGTAGAGTGAGATGTAGTCCCTACTCTCCAGCCTATGTATTCTTCTGAGGAGAGGAAGCTCAAGGGCGTGCTTTACCATGGCTTCAAGCGGGGGTTCAAGATGTCCAACTGCCAATTGTAGGTGCTTTTTAGTAAAAGCTAAGGCCTCATCCAGTATAGATTCTCCCCGAGTGCCCAGCTGCTTCGTACAAGCTCAGGATTCCATTCGGATCGGTTGTCAGGGTTTCTTTGAACTTCCCTTGCTGGTCTTTGAATTTGCTGAAAACTTCTGTGGTTGGCATTAATGGGGAAGACATGCATACATTTCAGTTTAATTAGTCTGAATATCTGAATAACTTACTAATGGTATATATATTACATATCCCAATGAGTTTAATGAGATTACAACGTACACATACCAGAAGGAACTCGATAGCCCCTTTGTCTCAGCAGCCGAAACCGAAGAGCAGTTGAATGCAAATCCGAAACAGTCTTTCTTATTAGAAAGGCAAGAGCTGTACATTAGCTTCAATGCCTCTTCAATCTCTTTCTCAAAGTGGTTTGCCACCCCCAAACGTTGCAAGTTGTCTATCAATTCCATTTGATCTTTCTCGGATCCCAGCATGGCATTCTTAAGCATCTCCATCACGTCCTCTTTCAGGTCGCTCACCCTTACTGACATTGCTTCTAGTTTCTACAGCCCAGGAGAAACAATTAAAACCATAAGAATAATGACTCGTCCTCTCACAAAAAAATAAAATAATACGTTTCTTTGGTTTCATTAAATATATTATTTTATTCCTTTGTAAAAAGGCCAGATCCTGTACCCAACCAGTGTACGTACTAATCATTACTCAAACCATAATAGTTATAAAGTAAATAAATAAATAATATATATATATATATATATATATCTCTTGAGGGAATGACATCAATTATGCCCACTCAATCTAACCTTACTGTCTTTGGAAAGAGTAATAAACTGATTCCCCCAAACAGTGTGGTGATACTCCGCTGCCCGACGAGGCTTCATCTCTTTCTCTTCTGCGTAGGAAAAGGAAGAAGCAAGACAGGAACTTGGTAGAGCCATTCGAATCTTAGACGATCTAAAGTCCAACCTAAGGCTTTTGATCGACTGAATTCAATAAGGGGCATTTATAGCTGATTTTTCTTTCATATATATATATATATATATATATATATATATATATATTAAACATCCAAAATTTACAACTGCTCGTTGTTGCTTCTGGCCGCAGAAACACATGTTTCCTAACTAGCCGAACTAAATTTCTTTAAATTGGTTCATAATTTACTACCTTAATCATCCCAGTGTTCTGCAAATTGAGGGAATTATAAAGACATTTCAACCCCTAACTTTAATTAACAACTTCATGTAGCTATCTAATTGTTGTTCGATCCTTGCAACTATATATTGGAACTACTGTGCATAAAGTAAGGGTTATCTCAATTGTTTAATGACTACTATCTAATAGTTTTGGTTTAATTGCCTTTTGAAGCGGGTAATCTATTATTTATAAAGGAAAATGCTAGCTGCACTTAAGTACAATACCGCCCAAGGGACCAGCCAATTAGAAACAAAGCTGCAAATGGTTTATCCTTTTGAATATTAGATTTTATCAAAAAAAAAATTTATCTTTTTAACTATTTTTAATTACACGTTGGTACATTTTAGGTACAACTAGCTAGCATTACTCATTCATAAATGGCCCTCTCAGATATCCTATTTTCAGAATCGCATCAAACAATAACTAAGCTAAACTAAAGAAGACATGGAAGGACAAGTTTGGTGCAGCGTAGGAAGGTGTTGGTTGAAGTGAGATGCATGCCTTGCGCGCACTAATAAGAACACCATATATAAACATTAGCTACTGGTGGAGACTAGATGATCAGTACTGAAGTCATGTATGTGTTTAAAGTATGTAGGCTAATTTTTATACGTGTTACAGCTTGTGAGTAAATAAAAGTACTTATATACATCTGTTCCACTGTTTTCAGCCTCTGATATATTGGACTATGAAACAAGATTGGGCATTTGAAAGATGGTTAATATACATCTGTTCCACTGTTTTCAGCCTCTGATATATTGGACTATGAAACAAGATTGGGCATTTGAAAGATGGTTAATTTGCCAGGTGGTAAAAGTAGTTCCGGCCACATTTGCACTCTGACCCATCACCACTCGTAAACACAGAGAGCGACAGGCATATTGGATTAGTCATCAATATTAACGGGGTTTATATCAGTGTTTTAAAAACCGAACCGAACCTGCCAGTTCGATCAGGTTCAACCGGAACCTGGAGCTTTGAATGGTTCGATTTGCTCAAAGACCTATAAATGGTCAAAAACCGGTTGACAGGCTGGTTTTAGCGGTTCAGCCGCTGAACTGGAAATTGGACCAGACCGGTTACTTTTTTAGTATTTTAATATTTTTTGTATTTTTAAACTTGTTTTTTTTTATATAGAAATCTTGTTATGTATTTTTTTAATGAGATACAACTCATACTGGTTGAACCCAGTTCGATCACCGGTTCAATTTTTAAAACACTAGTTTGTATAACATGTCGTTAGACAACGTTACAGCTGCGACAGCCAATTAGCAGCTAAGGAGTCACTTCGTAGGCTGTACTTAGTACAGGATGCGGCTCGATCGGCCGAGTGGACACATAAATTAAGCTTAATCGGTTCTGACCGGTCCCTTTATCATAGAGAGCAGTCCCTTCGACTTGGGCTGGGTCTGACCGAAACTCAGGTCAGGCCAACTCTGACGTTCTTACTTTGCCTTACTACTCTTATGTTACTAGGGCTGTAAACTTTATATAAATGGAACAGAAGAGATTTATTCCATATACTATATATTATCCCTTGGATAAGTCCGATAATTGGGTAAGTAAATACATACAATAAAATTGAATTGAAAAACAGTGTTAAATTGTAATATATAGCATAAAGCTTTTATATAACATAAGATAGCTTGAATATATATAACACATTTCACACAATAATATATGGAAAAAGAGATACCCTCCTAATTGATGGGGTGATTAATTGGGTAGTTATATATATAATAGCCTTATTCCACATGATATTCTCTTTTTACCGGCCCAATTACTAGTGGGAGTATAAATATTATTCATTTCGTAACCTTCCCACTAGAAAATTCAAACCTATCACGTACAAATAACCGGATTATATCAGTATATAAGGTTTATAGGGACATTATATACAATGATATTAAAACCATGCGGTGGCTTAATGAAAAACGTATATCCATCAAACCAGTATTAGAAGTATCCAGTCAAACGGAATGGCGTACGTTGACGAACATGCATGGCAGCGATCTTTTCCTAATTGGTGTATGTGTTAGAAAACGTATATCATCACACGAGCAAAATTGAGGATCCTCTGAAGTAGAGGCACTGGTATAGGGGCTGGATCAAGATATGATAAATTAATATGTTTCCAAGCCAAGTCCACCATCTCCCTCAGCTTATGGCACGCTTCTTCCTCTGAGGACCCATGTTCTTTCATGTAACATTGCACTGCTGAAGCAACTTGACCTCTCCTCTGTTCAAACTGTAGACGAACAGAATACGCAACAAAAATGTTTAATTTCTGGGTTTGATCGATCTACAATATTATTGCAGAGAGTTTAAAAGAATATTAGTACCCCATTTGATGCAATAGTGCCATCCACAGGCCGGCACAACCGTGATGTACTATCGACGACTTTAGGATCGGCCATAAGCCATCTAAAAATCTCCTCAGGAACTTCATCACCCATTCCTACGTAGCACAGGGTTATGATCATTGGATAGGCGCATGAGATTAGGGAACTTCGTAGGTACTCTACAGCTGGTGTGCAATCTTGGTTGAACCAATGGGCTTCAACCTAGTACTCTTTGCACAACCTTTTAATCTTAGATTAAAAATCCAATTAACGGAAACTATTAGCAAGCGTGTATCTCAGAAGAAATAAGAAAGTCAAACAATTCACTTCCTCTCTTGTAATTAGTGAAGAAAACCCTACTGCTTCTATTAGATAATGAACGCGGTAAGATGTTCCTTCTGGCGCAAGGTCTTCTTCCATCGCCTTGATGTAGCCTACCGTAACACACTATCATGTAATCCGGCAGTTGGTCCATCGGTGCGAGATCCCATCTCTCGATGGCTTCGTTAAAGAGCTCTAGCTAGTTCATTCCGTGTGCAATGACTTTGGTAGCCTAAACTCTGGCGCGAGAATATTTTGGCTCATAAAATGTTCCGACTGGCCAAAAGTAGCATTCCACAAGACGGTCCCTGGCAAAGCTAATTAAGCTTTTTTACAAGTTTAAGCTCCTCCCACCACCTGAAAATATAATGCAAACATGTCTATTCACGCCTCCTCTTCTGAGGCTCCATGTTCTGTCATATAACACTGCACTGCGGAAGAATCATGACCCCTCTTCTGTTCAAACGGAAGACGTTGAAAAACAAAATGTTGCATATTGTTGAAGTAGTAGGAGTACATGATCGATCGACAGAAATATTAATGTACGTATACTAATTAAGAAGTTTAAAAAACGATAGCAGCTAGAAGTACCTTATATGATTCAATATCATCCACCAGCCGGCACACCCGACATGCAGCATCAAGCATTTTAGGATCGGATTTAAGCCATATGAATAGCTCTTCAGGATTTTCAACACGCATTCCTAGGTAACACAGGGTGGTGATCATTGGATAGGCGCATGAAATTAGGGATTGTAGATACTCTTCTAGTCCTGGTGTGTAGCCTTGGTTGAACCAACGTGTTTCAACCAAGTACTCTCTGCACAACCTTTTCACCTGAGATCACAAATCCGATTAACGGAAACTAGCTACTATTAGCAAGTATAAATATACATATATGTATCTCTGAAGAAATAAGTATGTCAATCGCTTCCTCTCTTGTGAAGTGAAGAAACCCTACTGCTTCTATTAGATAATGAACATAGTGAGATTTTTCTTGTGGCGCAAGATCTTCTTCCATCGCCTTGGTGCAGTCTAGTAGGGCACTATAACACGTTTTCATGTATTCTGGCAGCTCCTCCATCGCCGCCAGATCCCACCTCTTGATGACATCGGTGAAAAGTTGTACTTCGTTCAGCGTGCCATAGACATCGTAGATGTCATCAATCAACGTAGATAATGTAGTCAATTTGGTCGCGTGAACCCTAGCCCTTGAATATTTTGGCTCGAAAAATACTCCCGCTAGCCAATAGTAGCATTCCACAAGACGGTCCCTGGCAAAGCTTAGCTTTTCAGAAAGGTTAAGCTCCTCCCACCACCTGAAAATAAAATGAAAACATATCTAATTGGCTCCTAGCTTGCTAGGATATTGCAATTACAATTCGTAGGAACAATATTGCTCGTTATTAAAACTGTTTAGCAACAAAATTTGAGCTCTATATATTAGGAATAATTTCATACATGCATGCGTTGCAAAAAGTAAATTTTAATTTCTTGTTGTGGTTTTCACAATTTCTCTTCTCGAGTATATATATATATATATATATACCGGGAGACTTCTTCCAGCTCTTTTTGGTGAAAAGCTTGTACCAGGTTATAGTCCAACTTGGCTAGCTCCAGTAGCTTATCGGAGTGCCCCTCTTGCATTTGGTAGAGTGAGATATAGTCCCTGCTCTCCAGCCTATGTATTCTTTTGTGGAGAGGAAGCTCAAGGGCGTGCTTTACCATGGCCTCAAGAGGGGGGTTCAAGATCAGCCAATTGTAGGTGCTTTTTAGTGAAAGCTAAGGCCTCATCCAATATAGTTTCTCCCTGAGTGGCCAGGAAAGCCTCCCGTACAAGTTCAGCATTCCTTTTGGATCGCTTGTTAAGGTTTCTTTGAACTTCCTTTGATGGTCTTGGAATTTGCTGAAAACATCTGTGGTTGGCATTATTAACAGGCGGGAGAAGACATACACTTTAACTTAATTAGTCTTTACATTTGCAAAACTTGATTGAATATCCCAAGGAGTTTACTGAGACTACTACGTACGCACGTCCCAGAAGGAACTCGATAGCCCCGTTGTCTGAGCAGCCAAAACCGAAGAGCAGTTGAATGCAAATCCGAATCAGTCATTTGATCAGAAAGACCAGAGTTGTATATAAGCCTCAATGCCTCTTCGATCTCTTTCTCAAAGTGGTATGCCACCCCCAAACGTTGCAGTTGTCTATCAATTCCATTTGATCTTTGTCGGATCCCAGCTTGGCATTCTTAAACATCTCCATCAGTACTTCCTCTTTCAGGTCGCTCACCCTTACTGACCATGCTTCCAGTTTCTGCAGCAGAGGATAAACAATTAAAACCATAATAGTTAGAAATTAAGCAACCAAACTGAAAGAATGATGATTCTGCTCCACTCAAATATCTAACCTTATTGTCTTTGGAGAGATTAATAAACTGATTTGCCCAAACACTCGGGTGAAATGCCGCTGCACGACGAGGCTTCATCTCTTTCTCTTCGGCGTAGGAAAAGGAAAAAGCAAGGCAGGGACTTGATATAGCCATTCAAGTCTTCGACAATCTAATTAAGGCTTTTGATCGACTCAATTAATTCAGAAAGGTCCATTTATATAGCCCAAAGAAACTTGTATTAGCATATTTTTCTTAATTCATATTTAAAATTCAAATTTTACAACTGCTTGACAGAAAAAACACAGGTTTCCTAACTAGTGCAGATTAATTTCTCTTTAATTTTTTTCAGAACTGCATATTTAATCAGTGTTCTGCAAATTGAGGGATTTATTACAAAGACCTTTCAACCCATAAATTAATTAACGACATCAGGTAGAAAGAGGTTCAAGATTTTTATTTGAAAGCGCTAATTTATTATCATTTTAGTCACCTGACTAGCTAGACACAATTTGGTGCCAGTTCGTATATAGTTTTATTCGGCACTTGCAACAAAAAAACACTTGTGCAATATGTGTATAGATTAACTAAGGATTATAATCTCGATCTTTTAGTGACTATTATTTAGTTATGGCTTAGTTGCCTTGTGAAGCCGGTAAAACTTCTATAAATGGCCTTCTCAGTTTTCCTACTTTCACGAGTACTAGTACTGCCTCAAATAATAACTAAGAGAAATTTTGAATTTGAATCTCTTCTGGTTATCATATAGCTGAAAGAAATAATAAATTTTATAGTATCCACCACATAAATCATACAATTTAATCATCTGTTACACTCAATCAGCTATAAATTACATTTCATTACTACTTACATGGAAGCTGGACAAGTTTTTGGTAGTGGTCTTGAAAATGCCACAAACGTCGTAGAGTTTTGGAGAAAAAGATCTGCAACTAATTGGTGTCATGTGGTGGCAAGGTGTTGGTTGAATTAGTTGAACTACTCATATATAAAGCCCCAAAAATACACTTTCATGATATATAAATTAAGAGTGGCAACCGGTTGGCAAATGTTTACCACGAGAGTGGAAAACTTGATTAGAAGTGGGATGCATGTGTGGCGCGCACTAAGATTACCAAAAACTGAAGCTACGGGTGGAGACATGCAAGATGCGTGAAGTCCTTTAATATGTGTTTTAAGTAGGCTAGGCCAAGATTTAGACATGTTAGTTCAGCTCAAGCAAAGGCTATATACAGCTCGATTGGCGGTATTGATCAGCCTCTATATATATTGGACTGAGAACCAAGATTGGGCACTTGAAAGATGGTTAGAAGAGCTAAAATATATGACACTAGGTTACATGAGCTAGAAGTCACTTTCATGGTTGCATTACAGGCGCCGGCCAAGTCGCCTCATAATTTAAGCTTACTACGTTTGAATTGTGTCAAACTAGCTCGTCCCTTCCACATAGAAAGTAGTCCACTTTCACTAATAGTGCTGGGACGTCTGACCTTCTAACTTTGCCTTATCTTATTATAACTTAAGAGTAACCGTTGTATATATAAGAGTAATCGGGTATAAGAATAAAATATGATTTAATTCAAATTAAATAGTGTAAAAATATGAATAAATGTTATAAATCGAAAATTTTTAACATTTTAGAATAAAACAATATAAAATTTATCTCCTAGAAAAACAAAACAATATATATCTCTTCTAAAAAACTTAACTGTAGCTCAAATATCAAACATTTCACACATTAATTTATGGAAATGATTGATATACATACCCCTCCATAATTAGGTAATGGGGTAATTGGATATTATATAGCCTTATTACATATGTCAGTCCATTTATTATTCTGTAAAAAGGTACATTATCCCGTTTAACTGGTTATTAGTCGGAATATAAAACTTTCCGATTAGTAAATGGAGTGGTAGATCGGGTAATCAGGTTGGATTGACGAGCCTAAAATATTATCTTGGTAATATTAATTCATTATGAAACTTGGGCGCTACTCCGACCTTTAATATATTACAGTAGCTATTTCCAAAAGGGTATATTGATTGCCACAGCCTGGTCCATCCGCTATGTCTTGACCTCAGCAGATCTGAACCCTTTTCAATTACCTCTTCAACATTTTGTTTTTTGATCTATATCCTGGAAGTCGGTGTAATGTCGTTACCATCATCTCCAACTCTAGAAATGAAGGCCTAAGTGTAACGGGCACAATCAACACGAACTCAAAAGAGGCTCGTAATTAAATGACTATCGTTCCTAGCCAGCTAGGTTCACAAAGAGTTTAAAGAAATACTCGAAAGAGAGATGGGCCAATATGGAGCATAGGGGCATGAAAATTACACCACGAATTCTTTAATTGTAGATCCTCGAGGTCATGATCTCACACATTAGTTTAATTTATGTATTTAATTAGTTTAATTTATGTATTTAATTAGTTTAATTTTCATTCCCTACATGTTGATTGGCTAAATATAATTAGAAGTAGGAATTTCCAAAAAAAAAATTTAATACTCAGATTCGTATTTCTTTGTGGGAACGATGCTCTACTCATCTCTTACTTGTAATTATGACACGTACACTTGCATGTGCAACAACCTTTTAGTGGGTTTATTGGCAACATCACACTAATTATTGATGTGGACTTTATTGTCTGTATGGAGAGGACTTGCCATCAAGTATAAATTGACAAAACATAATTAGTGGACCTACATGCAGAATTCAACCATGCATGTATTGGTAGTATCATATGGTCAATGTTTTGTTATATATTTGAATGATTTCTTTGGAAAGAAATCATCTTCGACAAAGCTTAAGTACTTCTTCCATCTAATAAAAACCCAAATTTCATCCACTAACAATTACCATGTAAATATTTTTTATCTTAAAAACATGAGAACGTTCAAAATTAGAATCGCATACTTGTAATCAGATCCTATAAATATATTATAAGTTTTACAGTGACATTACATTAATAGTAAAATCAACCGGAACCTTAAATATGAGAATGGGACAAAGTAGGTCACCGGTATATAAGATGTTTCCTGTCAACCGGGAACAGCGTTTATACGAACGTGGCAGCGATCTTTTCCTTGGTGTGAGTGTTGGAAAACGATAATCCATCGCCATACTGGTACAGAACCTCTATCACACGAGCAAGATTGAGGATCCCCTAAAGTAGAGGCACTGGAAAAGGGGCTGGCCCAAGATCACATGCTTCATTAATATCTTTCCAAGCGACGTCCACTATCTCCTTCAGCTTTTGGCACCCCTCCTGATCCTCTGAGGACCTGTGTTCTTTCATGTCTGCACTGCGTGCTGAGGCAACATTGCCCCTCTTCTGTTCAAACTCTACAGTGAGGGGGATGTGCCCCATGAATGCTTTTTGTGGCTGTGTGTGGAAAAACTTTGATACTCCATTCGATCATATGGAGAGGACTTGCCATCAAGTATAAGTTGACAAAACAAAATTAGTGGACAACATGCAGAATTCAACCATGTTTTGGTAGTTTCATATGGTCAATGTTTTGTTAAATATTTGAAAGCTTTCTTTGGAAAGAAATCATCTTCAACAAAGCTTAATTTCTTCTTCCATCTAATAAAACCCAAATTTCATCCACAAACAATTACCATGTAAATGTTTTTATCTTTCAAACATGATAACGTTCAAACGAATCGCATACTTATAATCAGATCATATCAATATATAAGGTTTACACGGACATTACATTACTCGTAAAATCAAGCAGTGTTTTAAATATGAGAATGGGAGAAAGTAGGCCACCAGTATAAGAAGTTTTTCCTGTGTCAAACGGCCGTAACGGCGTTTACGAACATGGCAGCGATCTTTTCCTTGGTGTGAGTGGTGGAAAACGATAATCCATCACCATACTGGTACAGAACCTCCATCACACGAGCAAGATTGAGGATCCCCTGAAGTAGAGGGACTGGAAAAGGGAAAAGGGGCTGGCTCAAGACATGCTTCATTAATATCTTTCCATGCGACATCCACCATCTCCCTCAGCTTCTGGCGCGCCTCCTCCTCTGAGAACCCATATTCTTTCATGTAACACTGCACTGCTGAGGCAACATGACCCCTCTTTTGTTCAAACTGTAGACGAGTAAAAATAGGACAAAAATATTGTATATTGTTTAATTAGTGAGATATGATCGATCCGCAATATTGTAGCTGAGAATTAAGTTCAAAAAAGAGTTGAAGCAGTTACCTCACTTGATACGATATCATCCATAAAACGGCACACCCGGGATGAGGAGTCAACGATTTTGGGATCGGTTTTAAGCCATATCAATAGCTCCTCAGGAACTTTGTCTCCCACTCCCATGTAACACATGGTAGTGATCATTGGATAGGTGCATGAGATTAGGGAACATTGTAGATACTCATCCACTGCTGGCGTGTAGTCTTGGTTGAACCAACGGGCTTCCACCAAGTACTTTCCGCACAACCTTTTCATCTGAGATTACAGACCTGATTAATGGAAACTATCAGTTAGCAGGTATTTATCTCAAAAGAAATAAGTATGTCAAGGAATTGGCACTCTCTAGTAAAGTGAAGAAAACCCTACTGCTTCTATTAGATACTGAAGGCGGTAAGATTTTCCTTGTGGCGCAAGATATTCTTCCATCGCCTTGGTACATCCTAGCTAGTATGGTACTGTAACACGCTTTCATGTATTCTACTGGCAGCTCATCCATCGCCGCCAGATGCCACCTCAGGATGGCATCGATGAAAAGTTCTACTTCTTTCAGCGTGCCATAGACATCGTAGATGTCATCAACCCTAGCATTTCCACAGTGGTCTAATTGTACTTTGTATTGAAGGGTTGATTATAATTTCAAGGTTGGCAACTAAACTATCGCTCACGGTGGCGCTGATCTTGCTCTTATTAACTTCAAATACTTTTCTAGCAGTTATTAGTATTTCTAACTATTACTATCGAGGTAGTTGAACATCTTTTGGCTATATAGCTGAAAGATATCCTATTAACTTTAGAGGTACCTGCCACAATTTTTCCTGATAAATTTAGTTCCCACGGCTCTAATAATTGGAAAGAGATCTAAACGACTAGCCAAAGTTAAGAAGTTTTTGTCCAATTATTAACTCAGGATCTTTTTTACTCATTTATCTATATGTGACTAAACTCTAATACTCAATTAGTTATATATAAACATTTCTTTATCACATTCATCATATCCTCCAACTTGGCTGAAGAAGAAATATATGGAAGGACAAATTTGTGTCAGTGCACAAAAAAATGCCACCAACCTAAAAGTTGGGGAAAATATATGCAAGTTGGTGTGTAGGAAGGTGTTGGTTGAAGTTCAACTATACTTATATATATAAAGCTATTGGTGGAAAACTAGATTAGAAGTGTGATGCATGTGTTACCCGCACTATGTAAGAATACCATAAACAAAAGCTATTGGTGGACACAAGATGAGTGGAGGCCTGTATGTGTTTAAAGTGTGCTAATTTTAGACATGTTAGTTCAGCTCAAGCAAAGGCTCTATATAAGCTTGATCCGAAGTATTCAGCCTCTGATTGGACAAAGAACCAAGATTGGGCACTTCAAAGATCGATGGTTTGCCTTGTGGTAGAACCGTACATAGAAATTCGAGCATTAGGACAACCCACCATGGGCATCAGAAAATGTTATTAATTATTACAAGATATATCTAAGTGAAACTCTGTTGAGTTTGGCATAGGAAGGGACGCCCATCGACACAGCTAAATGCCACAAGGTTACCAGAGCTAAAAGTAACTTGGTTGCATAACAAGGCCTAGCAAGATGCGGCTCGGCTCCTCGGCTCATCATTTAAGCTTACTAAGTTGAATGGTTGTCTGACTCGTCCCTTTCGTATAGAGAGTACTAGTCCCCTTTGACTTCGATCGTTTGGGTATGACGGAATCACAGGTCATTCTAACTCTGACCTTCTAACTTTGCCTTATCTACTCTTATGTTACTAGGACTGAAGAGGACTTATTCCATATACCATCTGCATACCGGTTATCCGTAGGATAAGTCGGGCAATTGGGTAAATAAGCGGACAAATATAATTTACTTCAACAAGTAATGTAAAATACATATAAAAATATGAATAAGTCTTTAAAAATATAAAAAATGAAAAACATAAAGCTTTTGATATACATGACCGATTTTTTTTTTTAAAAAAAGAACTTAAAGTTTGCTCGAATATCAAATCTTTCACACAGTAGTATATGGAAAATGACTGATATACTCTCCTTAATTGGCTAATAGGATAATTGGGTATAAAAATATTTATTCCCTGTATAGTTGCAATTTTTTATTCACTAAACGGTAAATTATCTGTTTACCCTATTACTAATCAGAATCTAAATATTTATCCCATAACCCTTTGATTAGTAAATGGCAGAGCATAATTGGATTGGGTCACTAGCAAAAACACTTCGTTCGCCGGCGGGCAAAACAGGAAAACCCGTCGGTGGAATATCCGACGACGGGTACACACGCGCCGTCGGAAAGAGCGTAAGCGGACCACTCTGCCGACCTAAAAACCCGTCACAGGACAAAAGACCCGTCGTACGAGACTGAAGTGTTCGCTCGCGCGCCACGACCGTCGGTGAGTAACTCCATCCCCGACAGACTCTAACGCGTCGGAGGAAGGCCATCCTCTCGACGCCTTGCAGGCGCGCGGCACAAAGTGTCCTCGGCACCCGGTGGAGCGTCCGAGGACAAGTCGGGGTAAAGCATTCAGCCGACGCACTCAAAGGCGTCGGCGTACAGCTTTAAGCCGACGCACTCGAAAGCGTCGCCGTAATGCATTCAGCCTACGCGTTCCAAAGCGTCGGGTGACACTTCAGCCGACGCACCGAACGCGTCGGCTGACTCTTCAGCCGACACGACCCGAACGCGTCGGTTGACTCTTCACCGACGCGATTTCAACGCGTCGGCTGACTCTTCACCGACGCGCACCAACGCGCGGTCGGCTGACTCTTCAGCCGACGCACCCGAACGCATCGGCTGACTCTTCAGCCGACGGTCTCTAACGCGTCGGCTGACTCTTCAGCCGACGGTCTCTAACGCGTCGGCTGACTCTTCAGCCGACGGTCTCTACGCGCGTCGGCTGGCGCTTCATTGCTTGCCGGGAACGCGTCGGCAGAAGAGTCAGCTGATGGGTAATGGGGCATCGGCATAGTTTGTTCGCCTCCCGAGACGAGTGGTGGCGCGTCGGCGGAACTGTTGTTTTGTTCCACCGATGGGTGTCACCCGTCAGCGGAATCCTTTTTTTTTAAATTTCTTTTTTTGTTTTTTTTGACTGTCCTGTTTTCACTACACTTCATCAATGTACAATTTTACAATAATGAAAAGAGGCACACGACAATGAAGAACAAGTAAAAAGTTTTATGTCTGCACAAAATAATTTATATACATAAAAGAACTACATTGTCCAAATTTACAATGGCTATTTTTGCAATGTCATTGATTACATATACGATCGTCAATGACGCGGCGGGTTGGTTTCTCCGTGGCCAAAAGATCCTGCAGAAGGTTAACACATGAACATTAGAGACATATTTTTGTGCTCATCAATTTCAAATAATGTAGAATAGTGAAGACAATTCTTACCTTGTTGTGACTGTGCAAGAAGTAACATTTCTAACCTCTCAATGCGTTGGCTCATGGCGTCTACCTTCTGGGACAATGCATCCTTATCCCGTCTCTCCCTCTCCAACTGTTCAGACAGGGCCACATAACTACGAGAGCTGGAAGAGGCACCTCTACGCAGTCGAGCGCCGATTCCAACCTCTCTCTCATAACCACCTTTGTGGCCCCCGAACACTGTATCCATTACCGGTGTCACGTCTCTGGGATCCTTGGAGGAAGCAACATTACTTTCAATGGCTTCTCGACGAACCGCTTCCTGCACAAGAAAATATTGAATTTATATAATGAGGAAGTTGTATTCAACACAAATCATAAAGCACTCGATAACTTACACAGTGTTCATCAGTTATTTCATCTGGATACATCCCATCCTTCCTCTGGTGAGCTTTGAGGTATGCCATCAGGGTCGGCCGTACGCTGTAATTAATGTATATAGTAAGTAATCAAGGCTGAAAATGACAATAAGAAGAGTTCCCAGTACTAAATCATATAAGTACCTGTTCTTCTAAGAATCGTGGAAGAGACTTCAACCCAAGGGTATGCGTTGTCTTCAACTTATGTCGATTAAGACTGTTCTGCTCATCGATAACATTGTCCCAATACTTAATGAGGAGAACCCGGTCCTCTTGGCTCATACCATGTATGGGACAAGTCTTAAGTTGTTCGGCAGTGTTCCCATCATAGTGTTCTTTCTTATAAGCGGCTCGGTTGTCTCTGATGATTTTCTGGAGCACCGGCTTGATTGCCTCCGAGGCCACTTGGTCTGTGACTGCAACACCCTCCACATCCAGGTTTGCAGCTCATGGGAGGGATAGTCACGCCACAGGAGATGCAACGGAAAGTACTGATCTACCCGAACTACCGTCCCAATGAGATATGACAATGAACCCTGTCGACCCGAAATCATCTGCCCATCTCTGATTGTTATCGTCCATGGTTCAACAACATCTTCTGTTTCTGCCCAGTCGGGTCTTTCTGTTTCCATATCTTCCATGGGGATCGGGCCTGCCAAATTGCAAGTTAGAACAAACTTTATATAACAACCTACTAAAAGACCATTACACTTCAAATTTACCTGAAGAATGGCTCTCCGGTGATTCGTATTCCGGAAAGAACTCCCTAAACTTACGATTACACTCATCTATAATATGAAAGAGCTAAAATTACAAGACAAAACCAAAAAAAAAAGAAAATAGAATCTGTTCTTTGTTATTACCTATGTCTGGCATCTGTGACGATGATGCTAGTGTAGCTGGAGCAGAAGCCGGTGGAGTCGGAGTCGGAACTGGTGTTGCCCGGGCAGGCCGAGTCGGACTCAGGACTGCTGTTGTTCAGGCTGGCCGAACTGCCCGAACTTTGACCCTTGCTGGTGACGGTGATGAGGAGTCAATGAGATGCTTCCTAGGAGGCATATTTACCCTGTAAATTTAAAGAGACGGGGATTATCAGGTATCTTCACAAAATAAATAAAAGTACCTATTACGATCAACGCTACAATAATTGTAATCAATCAAACTTACGCTATGTTACATTCAAATTTGCTAGATCAATTCTTAATCCTGGACCCAAGTCAGTGCGTACACACAAAACATCATCGGCATCGTTAAATTCTATGACATCTCTGAGGCTTCTGTCTTGTGCCAACATGATGGCCTCATCTTCTTCGGCTCTCATATCAACGTTAACTAGAGCGAAGTCGTATGCGTCCCAAGGTCTCCAACGACACACAACACTCCAAGCTGGATCAATAGGGTCTTTTGAATAAAATATTTGTTGAGCTTGAGATGGATAGATGAAGGGTTCATCTTCATATGTGTGCTTTGACAAATTCACTAGCGTGTAATCAAGCCCATCAGTAACACAACCATTGCCCTTCTTCATATCGTACCATTTGCACTTAAATATGCTAATGAGAGTCCACGGCCCAACGAAGACTTCGAGTACCATCTGCAGAACACCGTAAAATATTTCACTCTTTTCCCCCACAGTGGTAATGCCACTATTTTGAGTGGGATTAAGTGAGATAACACTAAATATTACCTAGGTCATATTGGACATGAAATGTGCATGGTTGCTACTCAGATCTTTAAGCTATGACAATTGTTAGTTCCAAAAGGATCTTTTGAAACGCATGATGGAATCAAGAAAATAGAAAGAGGAAAAGTTTTAGTTTGCCGTTTATGGCAAGTGTTGGTGTGTGGCAGATTGGAAATAATAGAGGCAAGATCGTCTTATAGAGCTTCAAAGTAAAATTTGGGTTTTCGCTTTTGCATAGATCTACTCAGTTCCTTTTTATCTGAAAATTAAAGTCAAGACGTAGATTTGATTTAATCCATTGGTGTTAAGATGGTTAGGGTCTCTTAATTCTTCCTCCGTCGACAGCAAGCTTGATGTTGGGGCTAGCCTCCACTTACAACTTGATGAAGAGCATTGATTTCCATAAGCCAAACATAGATCTAAGAAATTAAGCTACCTCTATATATGTAGCATTTTGACTTCATTTTCATTCACCAAAAGATTTTCCTTGGAAGGAGAGCTAAAGCTTATTCTCATTCACTGGTTAAACTCTTGAACCATTAAACCAGGAATGGTCAATGAAGTGGACCATTTCTAGGTTTTAACTATCCTAGACTTGGAAAATGCTCTATGTTCAAGAGAACCTGGTCCAACCAGCCAGGTCGGGTCGGGTTTTTAAAAGAGATTTAAACTCAAAAAATGGAAACAAATAGAAAATATCTTAACCATCCGTTAATAGTTAAATTCAATAAACAGAAAACACAAAAGTTTCAGAGCTAGAGCCCAAAATCATACGAATGGCCCCTAGGCTCTCATGTTTGTAGTTAGGACTTCAATTTATCCCTTCTTGTCAAAATTATATCTGGGAGTTAGCCTCAAATTAAATTATTAAACATGCACCCATGTGATCCAACAGTAGGAACACCACCGGCTCAAATAAGATGTAGGTCAGAGGATTTTCAAAAGAAGAAAAGGTTTGAACCCTAATCAACAAAAAAGGGAGTAAATATAATCTATTAAGTTTTCTATTCATTTAATAATAACCAATTATATATGATGGAACATTAAAGACAATTCTTTCTTCTAGGAATAACAAAAGTAAACATCTTCTGTGGAGCTTCATTTCTATTTTATTTCACCATAATTGAAGTCCAAGGGTCAAATGGGAATGGAGTTTATGTATATGGCTGAGATTCTATCCTTTGTGTGTGTATGGGAAAATGTATATCCATCGCCATACTGGTACAAGATCTCCATAACACGAGAAAGATTGAGGATTCTCTGCAGTAGAGACATTGGCACAGGAGTTGGCTCAAGACACTCTTCATTAATTTCCTTCCAATGAACCTCCACAAACTCTCTGAGTTTCTGGTAGACTTCCTCAACCGAGGAGCCTGGATGCTCTTTCATGTAACTCTGGACAGCTGAAGCTACATGGCCTCTCTCCTGTTCAAACTGCATCCATAAAGCAATGAGACATCACTTATCATGTAAGCAATTAGCTAAAGATAATTTATCTGTAAATAATTCTTTTTAAAAGGTAAGGCACTTAAGATTTAACCCTTTATTGAATTTTTATGCACAAATTGACATTTGGCCCACGGAGGTTGGTTGACCAGGCCCATATATAAACCTCATAAAATTAAGTAAAAATGAATATCCATATATGTATATAATATAGAAAAGAAAGTTAAAGAGCAGCACCCCATTTGTTGCAATGTCATCCATAAGCCGGCACAGCCGTGATGTAGCATCTAGAATTTTAGGTTGAGATGTCAGCCATGTGAATATCTCCTTAGAAACTTCATCTCCCATTCCTACAAAACACAGGTTAACAATCATCGGATAACCGCAGGAGATCGATGAATATCGCAAGTACTCCTCAAATGTTGGTGTGTAGCCTTGGTTGCACCAACGAGCTTCGCTTAAGTATGATTTGCACAACCTTTTCATCTGGGATCACAAAACCAAATAGAAACTATTAATAAATTAACAGCAGGTTCTGAAACTGTACATGATCTAAATTCATAAAGTGAGGAAAACCTACAGCTTCTATCAGATAATTAAAGCGGTCTGAGTTTCCTTGTTGTGCAAGATCTTCTTCCATTGCCATGATGCAGCCCAGAATTGCACTGTAACACACTTTCATGTAATCTGGCAGTTGATCCGTCGCTGCGAGATCCCATCTCTCGATGGCTTCAGTGAAGAGCTCTAGTTCATTTTGTGCCATAGACATCATAGATGTCATCAAGCACCGAAGCCAGCTGAATCAATTTGGTAGCATGAACTCTGGCGCGAGAATACTTTGGCTCATGAAATACTCCCATTGGCCAGAAGGAGCATTCCACCACACGATCTCTTGCGAAGCTAAGCTTTCCACCAATGTTCAGCGCCTTCCACCACCTAGAAATTTATAAAATCCAAACATGTCCAATTATTTGAAGAAGGAAGATCAAGAGAAAAGAACCAAAAGCATGCTGATCTGACAGTACTCTTTAATTCTTCTAAAGTAATTAAGGCAAGCATATATGCATATAATTACCTGGTGACCTCTACCATCTCTTTTTGATGCAGAGTTTGTAAGAGGTTATAATCCAACTTGGCTAGCTCTAATAACTTGTTTGAGCGCCCCTCTTGCGTTTCGTAGAGTGAGATGTAGTCCTTGGCCTCCAACCTATGCATTCTTTTACGTAGAGGGAGCTCAAGGGCGTGCCCTACCATTGCTGCGAGCGGTGGTTCGAGATGTTCCATAGCCAACTGTAGTTGTTTCTTCGTAAAAGCTAAGGCCTCGTCTAGTATAGCTTCTCCTTGCGTCCCCAAAAAGGCAGCCTCGTACAGGCTCAGCATGCCATTCGGATCGAGAGTTAGGGTTTCTTTGAACCTCCCTTCCTGGTCCTTGAATTTGCTGAAGACATCTGTAGTGGGCATTAATTAAACGGGAAATTAGTACATACCAGACCATTTATATCGTGATTTAATGCATGCATGGATTAGAGTAGTACTGTTTGTCCCAAGGAGTTACAGAGCCGAGAACATACCAGAAGGAGCTCGATATCCCCTTTGTCTGAGCAACCGAAACCAAAGAGCAGTTGAATACAAATCCGACTCAGCTGTCTGGGGAATAAGGGGAGCCTTGTAGTACATTAGTTTCAGCGCCTCTTCGATCTCTTTCTCAAAGTGGTGGGCCAGTCCTA
Source organism: Aristolochia contorta (assembly GCA_022405105.1). Classification (NCBI taxonomy): domain Eukaryota; kingdom Viridiplantae; phylum Streptophyta; class Magnoliopsida; order Piperales; family Aristolochiaceae; genus Aristolochia; species Aristolochia contorta. Next base: position 191,899 of record JAHZSQ010000013.1, read on the forward strand.
AACGTTGCAGCTTATCTATCAATTCCATTTCCTGCTCTGATCCTTTGGCATCCTTGAGCATCGTCCTCACTTCCTCTTTCAGTTCATTCGCTCTTGCAGCCCAAGCATCGATTCTCTGCAGATCATTTTTCTAGTTATCAATGTTTTGTTAATTTAAGTGCAAAGTAGAAACAAAATATGTTCAAGTACGTGAAAGTTGGGTGGATCCGACGTATATGCCCAAATGACAAGACAAAATTAGGAAGTTTGTTTCCCACTAAGAACTGTTTTTAATTACTCACATGAATGATTTCAATGTGGGATTATACTCTTACAGTCCAGCAGAGAGAATCAAGGAAAATCAATCAACGTCCCAAAGATTGATTATATTATATTTGCACCCTTCAAATGAAAGGGGGTAAACACCTACGGGAAAGTTTTGGTCAAATCGGTATCTCTAACTAAGGAAGACATAATTAACACATTATGCATTATATTATATATTTAATGATCTAATTACCTTTTGGTCTTGGGAGAGAGTCAGGAAGTGATCACCCCATACGGAGGGGGGAAACTCTACTGATCGACGAATCTTCTCTTTTTGTGCTGCATTGGGGAAGGAAGAAGCAACAGAAGGACTTGCAAGAGCCATGATCTCTAGTCTAGACTGATGATAGACTGTAATTGGAAAGGTTATACAGACGGGGAATTTATAGGCCAACGAAATTAACCGCCTCAGCAGCTGTCTTCCTTTCTTATTAAAGAACGTGACTAGCATGTGTCCTAATTAATATATTTTTCCATCTAGCGTGTTCGAAGCAACCTGCCAGAGAAGGACGTACACACCAAAATTTTCTACTTAAGCTACTAATGGTAGAGGGAAATCGGGTCAATATACGAAAACCTCCTTATATAGAAATATGTACGTACTTATGATTCATGAGCACAATATTTTATTTAAGTTGTTATATATATATATATATATATATATATATATATATATGTAACTACATACAAACAATATAAAATCGAAAGTGATAGAGAGTCACAGACCTATAAATTAACGATGATTAATCAAGCTTAAGTCCAGAAGCTAGCAAGTCAAAATAATGAAAGAAAAAAAAAAGGATCAAAGCAAGATTAACTGAAGGCCGGCGTGAATATTAATCAGCACGTACTCGCTCAAGAATCGAGCTAGGTATTTTGGTCCCCGGTCGGTGAAGTAGATCAGGAGGAGAAATTTTGTCACGAAGATCACGGATCGAGAGACGAGGAAGAGTGTCTTGGACTCCTTTGGATGCTTATAATGGAGAGAAACACGAGCTGGTTGAGAGAAATCCCGTACGTCCGTCTGATCCTAATTATAATATTATCTGATGTGAGATGTGGTTGAGCCATTTAATTTTTCTTCTTTTCTTTCCTTTTTCTTTTCTCAGTTTTGCTCTTAATTTCTCTTACCATCCTCAGGCCTTTGCTTTCTTAAATTATCAGAAGCTTCCAGTCCTTGCGTTTTACATGATAAGAGCTCGGGATCAAGACGGAGAAGAGAGGATCCATGAGCCCGAATTACAAATCATGAATTAACTTAGAAGGAATCAAAAACCCGGAAAATCTAAAAGTTGAAAAGACTAAAATTAAACAATTAATTAGCTGCTAAAGTTTGAATCGGAGCATTTTGACAGAGTAAAACCTACTCTGATTTTGGTTTAATTAGATGTTAATTGTTATCTATTTGTTCTCAGGGTTTCTGCAGGTTTCTGAAAGGACCTGACTTGAGCCAAGAAAAGACACTATTCACGTGTTGGAAAGTAGAAAGAAAGCCTGGAGCCAAGTCGACTTGGGTGAGTGATGATGACAGAGAATATATACAGCTCAGTTCATGTGTCATGGGGAGGTATACATCATGCTCTTAGACTTTAACATAAATTGCATGATTAACCCAAGAGATATACATCATGCTCAAACATTGTAATAGTACTTGTGGTGATAATTTTATTATAACTAGTACAAAATGAGATAAGATTATTATTTCGTTCCAGAAAAAGTTGCCCTTACTACATTCTCATGAGTGCTGAAATTCGACCACTCAAAGTTCACTAATTCAAATCAAAAAAATAAAAAAAAGTACACTAATTAAACTAAAAATCTAACCAATAAAAGGTAATTTTGTAGTAAAAAGAAGAATTAAGCTGCAGGTTAGACTAGCTACTAACTAGTTGATGATGATCAGCGTGCTCTTCTTAAATGTTGCTGCCTCCAGTACTGGAGAATGTCCAGAACAAATCAGTCAACTGGCTTCCCGGCGACTGAAACTCAGACATGGATTGGTGCAATCCGGTCATGGGCTGATGTGGGCCGAGGAACCCCGCCTGAGACATGACCATTTGACTGTGAGAGGAAAACGATGAAGAAGAGGAAGAAGAAGAAGAAGAAGAAGAAGCAGAACTCCCCAGCAACGCAAACGCTCTGTGATTCGTCATTGTTCCGGCGTGCACATGAGTACCCGGGTGATCATAATTATGATCCTTCTTATAAAATAAGTACCCTTTCGTCTCATACATGGTATACCCAGGAGAGAAGAAGCTCTGAGGAAGCGCCGAGAAGTAATTGCCATTCATCACCATACCATTGTCGTTCACAAAATCGTAGTTGAGATGATCGTTATGAACGTCGACGTTGTTCGAGTCGCAGATCATGGAAGCAGCTGCATATCTCAGTTCCGAATGAGGCTCGAGTACTACTGGCGGTCTAATGCTCGATATCGGCAACGGCGCCGGGACGTCCATGATCTCAAGTTTCCTGTTCATGTCGAGCAAGTAATTCGTGCAATCAGTAGTATGCGAAAACAGAGAGTGATCCATCTGATGATCATCTTCAATAAACTCGGCGGCTATTTGCTTCCCTTTGAGCACTAATTGGATCTGCTTCTGCACCATCTCGAGCTTCAAATTCAAGTCACTCCCCAATTGCCTTAGAAACTCCTCGGAGCACTCGTCGAGTTCCTTCTCCCACGGAGGGTACAAGAGATCGGCGTTCTCCTTTTGCCAGTGCAGAAGCTCCTCCTCCTTTTTCTTCTTCTGCTCCATCAAGTACTCCACCACATCGGAGCTCCTCTTCCTCTGCTCCTCCGGTGGCCGTCTCCGGTACTCGCAGATGAGCGCCTCCACCTTCTGGGTCTCCTCCGGCCACGTCGTCACCTCCGACTGCTGTCCCTCCGGTCCGAAGCAGATCAAGCAGGCGTTCACATCGCAGAGCGTCGCGAACTCGTAAATCTTCTTCTTCAACCCGTTCCTCCTCTTCTTGAACGTTATGTTTCGATTCTTTTCGCGAGTGATGAGCTTAATCGGGAGCTTAGCACGACCCATGTCTTAAATTTCACTGTGCTGCTGCTGAATCAACAGACAAAATCGATCGTTTTTTATATCCGATCGGAAAAATTAGGAAACAGAGAGATGTGAAACATGTAAAAAAAAACAGAGATTTTCAGAGTAGAACATTACACGAAAAGAAAGAAAAGTAGAAACAGAAGACAAAAAAAGACAACCATGACGATTTTTCCATATAAAGGATCGAGGAACGGCGAAGAAAGAAAGAAAAGAAATAAAGCAGGGAAGAAAGAGCCATACCTTGGATCTGAAGTTAAGCTCTCTGTTCTTTTGGAACCCTTCCTTCCCCTCTCAATATACACTCGTTTAATTAGGTACTTCAATTCCCACGTGCGATTTACAGAAGATTTCCTTATACGAATCAGAGAAAATATTGAAGAATCTTTTGCCTAGAGGGAAATTAAAATGCCTAGTGTGTAGGTTTCCTTCTTTCTTTCCCAAACGTTAAAAACTTCAAACCAATTGTTCGTTATGATCTATTAGCTTGATTAACTTCTAAGGACATTAATCAATCCGGTGTTTATTAAGCCCAGGATGTCCGCTGGTTAATTCAATTAACTAATAATTACTACATATGATTTAATTTGAACATAGTTAGATTGGATGTGAGGGCCAAGTGGAACATTCCTGAAAGATATCTCGATTCTCGTCAGTCCATTCAAAGGCAAGACGCCATGTCACCCGGTCAAAATTGATCGACTAAGCCTGTAATGAGATAGAATAGGAGGCCACCTAGTTGAGTGGCGGCCATTGAACGGGCTATAAATGAGACTCCCTACTGTCTCCAACCTCTTCAGATCTCTCTGCTCGCAAGCTCCCTCCGTAGAAGAAAGAAAGAAAGGAAGAAAGAAAGAAAAGGTGAAGACGATGAGGAAGAACACTATAGCTTTCGCTCTCATCCTTTTATTTCTCATCTCCGCTCATCACGACGAGGGCGTCGACGCCCAGGGCGTCAACTGCTACGATAATTGCAACACCGCTTGTGTTAACCCTGATGGTAATTTCTCTAGCTAGCTATCTCCCCTCTTCGGTGTGATCTGATACTTGCTTCCATTCTTTTGTTGTTTTTTTTCAAGTTTAGCTTTAGTTTCTTCTGAAAATTTCTTTCTTTTCTTCTTTGTTCCCCTTTGTGCAATACAGTGAGGCTTTACCTGAGGTGCGACCGCAAGTGCCAGATAAGGTGCGGCCCAGGTGAGTGCTTTTCCTTCTTATTACTTGTCTCCTTCCGAACATTCGACCTTCGTCTGGTTGATTTTATGGGTGTACGAGTAGAGATTTGGTCCTGACTTGACAGTGTCGCTTGTGCAGATCGGGCTGCTGTTGCTGCTGGAAATCGAGGTTAAGGGATGGACACACTCTCGTCTCTGTTCGTTCAGTTCATGGGGGTTCCTCATCCCAGTTCGACTTTGTATAAGATAATTAATGTCCAACTCGCGTTTGCTGCTTCGCTTCCATCTCAGTGATATGTAATAGTCAGATATGTATCCCTTCCATAGCTAATAAAATCCTGCTGTTTGTTTCGTTTGTCTTATACCCAGTGTTCTATGATTCTGTCGTCAGATTGGAAAGGAACAAACTCTGTTCTTGTGGAAAATAATGGAAACAATTGTCCTATACCCAGCTTCTGAATTATGTTTAAATGTTGGATACCGGGATCGGTTTAACGCAATTTAAAAGTGTGAAAGATGGAAGAAAAAGTAAGCGGAGAAAGGGTGGGGGAGGCTCTGCTTTCCTTGTTCACATGGGAAGGGATCTAACCTCGTATAGGCTCTCCCTGACCTTGTTTTGATAACCTTTTAACTCTATCAGGTCTCAGGAAACAAAGACAAGAAAAGGTTGATAAGAACTTTTCCACTCCTCGAGTATTTGCAAGGACACAACAAGGAGGAGAAGGCCCTCCTGCCACCCTTTCTCCCCCTTTCCGTGCAAAAATGGGAGTGGTGGTGGAAAGTACAATTATATGAAAGGGAGAAGCCCCTCCGCCTTTTATCTTTCATTTACCTTCCATGGAAGGAAGAGACCAATGGGGAGAAGTCAAAAGTAATCTCTTTAGGTTACTTCTCCAAGATCATCGCTCTGGGTATTTTCGTGTTCTCGTTCTAGCCTTCCCAGAAAAGGGATAATTGGATGGTTTTATCATTTAAGTACCATAATTACAGACTAATGAACAAGTCGCATATTCTAAGAAATTTTTAAAATCTTATAACGGATTAATTAAAGTATATAGTTTCGACTTTCATGTATATAAATTCGTAGGTTATATCATTAGTCATTACACAAATGAAACATGAAATATACTTAGAAGTTATACTTAAATAACTCAAAGAGGATGTGAAATGGTAGTGACGGGCTATAAATAAAACTCACAGTAGGAATGGAAGAAGGAAAACAAAAAATCCTGTGGTAATTTGCCTTATCTCAAACCGCAATCGCCCAGAATACGTTCTGATCAGCATTCTGATCCTTGAAGAAAATGAATCAGTTCACTTGACAACGACGAGGAGCGCTGAGTCTTTCACAGCAGTGAGTTTGCTCCCATCAACATATTCATGGCTGCTTTTTCCTGATTTTTTATGCGTCTCATTTGTTATGATAAGATGACAAGTTCTGGTTCCCCTTAAATTTCTCCCTTCTTCTCTTTTTCCATCTCTAGTTCTCTGCTGCTGCCTTCTTCAACGGGTAATATTTTGCTTTTTCCCTCTTCAAGTGCTATTTCCCTACTTTCTTCTGTTGCTGCTACTCTCCTTGCTTTCTCTTCCTTGTTCTTTCCCCAAAGAACACAATACAGAGCTAAGACCATTAAAATTCCACCTAAGACACTACATTAACAGATTCACAGCTTAGGGAAATGGGACAGGTTTACACCAAATAAAGTTTTAGCAAACAAAAAGGATTGAATTGGATTCACCTTCCAAGATGAACTTTTTCCCCTAGAAACAATCCCGATAGAAGGGCAGTGATTAGCAGAGAAAGAGGACTGAACATGGCTATAAAAACAGGGCCCTTCTCGTGAAGACACCAGGTCTGCAAGTAGTATCCGACACCTGAAACTACTATTCCTGCAAAAGCATTAATCCATTATTATTTCTTATCAAAGGCAATCCGCCTTAAACTGACAGAAATTATTCCTTCCTTTTCCTGATGGTTGAAATCATTGTGATGCAAGGTGAAGCCAGAATCCAAACAGACATTGATTGGCCTTCTCCTTAATTATTATATTGGATGCCATGGAAGAAGAGATTAAGCAGCTGGGTTACGTAATTACGCAGTATGCTATTGTGATGAATGCATTCAGATCCAACTTCCATTGAGAAAGATCCCGCTCGAACGCAATGGCGACGAAGAAGGACTGCACCGTGCTGAAAACGCTCAACAGGGCGGTGAAGAGAAGATTGGGAAAAGTGTGTTTCTTCAGAAACCTACCCTGTTCGAGAAAACAAAAGCGTTTCTCAGACAGAGCGCAGTATCTACCTCTGCTATGCCTGTTCCCACTAGGTTAGACAGAGCAAGCAATAAGAGTTGAGGGAAAAACCTGCAAAACGACGCAGAGTGGCCATGCTGTGTTGCACAGGGTAATGAGAAAAGTTCCTAGAGCCCAACGCTTGTTGCTGCGGAGGGGACCGTGCTCTGTTTCGAGGTGTGAGCCATGAAAATGGTCCCAGAACTGGAGCTGAGGTCCTTTGTATACGATCACTGTAACGATACCACCGATGCAGGCAAAAACGCCAGCCACTTTGCCTTCCCTGGAAGAGATTTCACGTTCACAATTTCCGTTCTGCAGTTTCAACATTGAGATCCCAAACAAGCAGGTGACATCATTATAATATACTCTGCAAATTGATCTTAAAATTGGTTTTGATCCTTCTCAGAGGGTCACACCATTGTCGTAACCGTTTGCTAGACACTTTTCTTAAATATAGAACGGAAACAGACAAACAAGATACGAAAGACGACATGGGACATATATATGCCCTGCTGCACCTCAACTGATCAAATGCATCACAGCACTTTGTTTCAGACTTTTTCAACTTATTATACCCTTTTTCATCATCAGTAGCATTGTTTTTTTGTGAATCGGACTCAAGCAGTTCAGCTGATTTGTTCAAGTAAAAGGGTTTAATGAGTAGACTCTTACGCACCTCAACAGAATGGACCACACAAAGGTGAGAACTGGAATGGTATTCACAGATGCGGCTACCAGAGTTGCAGAGGTGTAATGGAGGCCAACTCCATACAAGTTCAAGGTCAATGTAATCCTGCACGAAACCAGAGAAAATACTCAATGAAGTGACCCTCAAAAATGCCGAAATGAGAGTCGCAAACCAGGGGAGACTGCTTTTCTTAGAGAAACTGTAAACATACCCCAGAAGAGCAAAAAGGAAGATTTCACCCAACGTTCGAGGTGACAGTGGAGGAGCACCAATCCTGCGAAAAAAGTGGGTCGAATGAAACCATGTTTTTTTTTAACTGTTAAATCCAAAGAGGAGCAAAGACAATCGGAAGAAGACGGTAGTTTTGTGGTCACCTTTGAACCAAAATGGTAACGGGAAGCAAGACAGCAGTGGCAATGGCTTGTCTATAGAAAGTGAAAACGAAAGTGTTGAGTCCATGATTGAAGGCCGCCTTGAGAGAAGGTGGGAGCCTGCGCCTATGAGTTGAATGGCAATCATGGCCAAGTAAGGCCTCTGGCGTTGAATGAGTCCGAGACAAGACATCCTCCAAGCCACCACCAAATGCTCTTCCCTCTGATGCTGGGTCTCTGGGAAGGAAGACTCACACACTATATAGCCTGAGAAAAGACGGCGACCTCCTGTGCAAAGACACTGTTTGAGGTCATCTGTCTGTGACTGGTTCATTACTTTACCCTTGTGGGTGGGTGGGTCAGGGTGGGGGTGAACCTCTGGAGGGAGCTTAATTAGCCTCTCAAATCTGAAAATCCGAAATCTGTAAGGGATGTCTAACATGCCCCTAATCGGCCCATGGCACATGCCCCTGTTCGTCCCAAGATTAGGAAATGAAACTGTTAGGGAGTTTCTTTTAATCGGAATTGATCTCCCTCAAGTGGGGGGCTGTGCGCGCCATCCTCCCCTTTTCATGAAGTGGAATAAGAATTTATTCAAATGCAATGGCCTGTGTCATCTTTTTCCTTAGTTCAGTGCATTTCTCCTGTACTCTATTTCTGAGGGACAGTGACAGTTATCCCTGTGCAGAGCAGTGAGGGCACCAAAGGTATGGTCGCTGTTGCAGTTTAAAGGGTTCAGGCCTGAAAGCCCAGAATCCACTCTCTGCTTCTCTCCTCTCTGCTCTGGTGCCTAGTCCCTACTCTCTGCTCTCTCTCTCTCTCTCTCTCTCTCTCTCTCTCTCTCTTTCTCGGTCTCTGCTCTCTCTCTCGGTCTCTGCTCTCTCTCTCTCTCGGTCTCTGCTCTTTCTCTCTCTCTCGGTCTCTGCTCTTTCTCTCTCTCTCGGTCTCTGCTCTTTCTCTCTCTCTCGGTCTCTGCTCTTTCTCTCTCTCTCGGTCTCTGCTCTTTCTCTCTCTCTCGGTCTCTGCTCTTTCTCTCTCTCTCGGTCTCTGCTCTTCCTCTTTGGCTCTACCCATTTAATCATTATGAATTAAGCTAGTGAAAAGGCAGAAGCTTAAAAAAGTCCTCATCGAACTTCCCAAAGAATGATAGATGGGACCAGCCCATTTCATTTGAGAATCTGCAAATGTTTCTTATCTGCTTCAAATGTGGACGAAATGAAACGAAAGCAAACTGGGGCGAGTGTTTGTAGTTTGCCAGAGAGAGAGAGAGAGAGAGAGAGAGAGAGAGAGAGAGGACCCCGATCTAATCAATGAATTAAGTCTCCTTTTGTCTTCTATGTTTGGGTGTTCTGGGCTCTGGCACTCGGAATATGGATGACCAGGACTCTTGATCATTCTCAATTCTCAACTTGCTTTTGGCCTCTTTTAGAAACCAACTTGACATGTGGAACTCCCGTGTGAAAGGGACTCACTGTTTGCTTTTGTCCCGGCTTACCTGGCCGAGTTTAGTCAATCACTTTAATTTTTAAAGAACTGCTCGACTTTAATACTTAGTGTTCTCCAATCAACCCTCTATCAACTCCCAATCTTCTTATCGTCCCAGAATCGGATTCACCGCTTGAAGTTGAGCAAACTCACTAAACCTTTTTACTCGTTCAGACTTTAGACCAAGTGTTGGGTTTCAGTATCGGAGGTGAATATATAGGCTATAAAGTAAGTAATGCTCAAAGAAGATCACGGACTACCAATATTGCAAAAGCTAAACGGATTGTAACAAAATCCTCTCGCCGGATAGTCGCTTTTCCAGGTACCCCTCACTTCACCACCCTAAAAACATACGCAGGGGAATTATTAAAGAAAGCTAAAGCAGAATCAGTTCCTTTGCGTCTCCACGTGAACCGGGCGAGGGGCCGACTAAGGCAAACGTAACGAACAACGCTACAGTAGTTTGATTCACAGACCCCAAAAATTCTTTCAGTTTTCTCATCAGATTCAGTGCCGAATACTGCTTCTCTGTCTGTTTCCCCATCTTTCTTTTCTGCTCATTTTTCCCTCGAATTCTGCGTCTGGGTGGTTCTTTTCTCCCCGCATCTTCTTCCCTCTGGGGTTGGGTATTTCGTATTTGGGGCAAGAGTTTTATAACATACCACTTTCTGCTCGGAAGCTCTTTGACCCTTTTCTGGGCAGAATTCCATTTTTCTTTTGGCGATGAGGATTGATCAGCAGATATGGGCAAACATTTCTGCAAACCCAATATGCAAGAAAAAGGGGGTGATTGAGAGGAGGCACGCAGCCGCACTTAATGACGGGGTCCCGGTGAGACCCCAAAACCCACAGATTTCTGCGTCATGGGTTGATGGTATGGTGCAGGCCACTTCAGTGCCCCAAGTGGCCTGCGGCGGAGTCACCTTCTCCTACTAATGCCGGCTCTAATTTAGCCTGTAACAACTTGTAAGTTTTCACCAAATATGTAAATTGGTTCACACTGTTAAGTAAACTGTTAAGTAACACAATGAGACATAGTGCCACCCAAGTGTCGCCTCTGCCTACCATTTTCTGCCTTAAGTGAGGGTCGTCTTTTCGTAGTGTCACAGTTGATTGTTCTTCACCTTCTTTTCAGAGCTCAACTCTTGATATGTTGTTGCTGCTTTTAAAAGCTTCCCTGCTGGTTTCTTTCTTTGGGACTTCTTTAACCTTTCTTTCCCTGTGCTACAACAAAAGGAACCTCTGCAGCACTTCAGATCAAGTGTAGTGTTGTGTATACCAACAACCCCGTCGAGTCCATTCGGAAATTTAGGCGCATTTGGACACCTTTTTTGGCTTTAAAATCTCTTTTAATAAAGATACTCCTTCATAATTGAACTTTTTTAGATAAGTTTTACATTTGAAAAAAAAAAAAAAAAATCAGTACTTTGGAAGGACTCCAAAATAAAACTCTTCAAAAAGTACTCTGTTTTAGGTACTAGTCAACTACTTGTTCTTGCATGACCTTCCTATTCTCATCCTTATCAGACAAATCCGACCTGACATGACTCAATTGAGCTGACTCTGATTTTGAAGAAACCGAGTAGATACCTGAATCTGGGTCGAGTTCTCTAAATCTGAGGCATAAAACAATGACTTATTGCTACTCAACAAGGTCAGGGGTGTCTGGGACTTTTGATTGTATGGTCTACCTCCTCCAACTCGAACCGGGTCCAGTATGTCCTTTGGCTCAAATATTTAAGGAACCCGGGTCAGTTCCCAGTTAAGAGTTGCTTAACCATGATTTATACTCATAATTGTTTAGAAGTTTAGCATTATTACATAGTGGAAAATTTAAAGTTGTCCTCTCCTAGAGTGGCTTAATTGCACATTTAATCTTTGACTTGACCTAATTAAAAAATATGCAAAAAACTAATATCACATAAATTTGATCCACACCAAAGAATTAAAGACGACAGAGAATATTTTTATACAAAAAGTTGAGCGTTATCTAGCCAAAATCCCTTGTTTGAGGGAAAAATGTCTCTTGTCGTTATGACTTTAGAATAATAGAAGGCAATTTGTAACCATTAAAGGTGGGTGTTTTTATCAGTGGGCAGTCAACCCACCCTATTCACTGTTTCCCTACTTCTCACCGTTTTTTGCCTTCATTGTTTGGACTTGACTCATCTGTCTTCCGCTCTTCTAACCCTCTGTTTCATCATCTTCTTTGCTTGTCGCCCACAGTACACCGTAAAGACCCAACACCATCAAGGCTCCACTGACAACACTGGACGAACAGTGCAAAAGCTCAAAATGTTTCTCAAGTAAGAATCAGTGGCAACGAGGGATCATCGTCGCCCTACATTACCTCCCCGCATGAACGACTTCCCCAAAGATAAAAGCTGCGAAGATGGTCGTGACAAGCAAAAGGATTGACGTGAAAACCGCGCCTTTCTTCTCGATACACCAATTCCGCAAGTACAGTGATAACCCAGAAACCATGATTCCCTGCAAAAAATTCTCCACCCAAAAGTTGAACACGTTAGGCTCTGAAATGGGGCTAATCAGTGATGTGTTTAATCCGTTACTATGATATTGGAATGCTTGCTATTGATGGGAAAGGCGATGGGAAAGGCTGTCTTCCTTAAAAAAAAAAAAACTTCAATTAAAGTGCGATTAATGATCAATCAAGCAAGTGGTGGGTCAAGACTGTTACACAGTATGCGACAGTGAGCAGTCCGATATCGAAATGCAGTTCCCACTGCGACAAGTTCCGCTCGAATATGATGGCGACGAGGAAGGATTGGAGGGAGCTGAAAACGCACTGCAGAGTTGCTGATATGAGCTTTGAACAATTTTGTCTCTTTCCGAAAAATTTTGCCTGGTTTCGTACATACACCACATACCGCATCGTCACTCGACTGAATTCCCTAAGTTGTAGATTCTGTACCGTATATGAAGCCTTCGATTCTCAAACCAAAGAGGTTTATTTACCTGCAGGACTACCCACAGAGAGTATGTCATGTAGCATAAAACGACGAGAACGATTCCCAGGATTCTGTACTTGTTTGAATGATGAGGAGCACTGTGATTCTTTTTGCGGTTCGAGCGGATATGCACTTGCTTCAGAAACTTCATCTCAGGGCCTCTGTATGAAAACAGTGTTACGATCCCGCCTATAGTGGCAAGAACACCCAGTAATTTGATCTTCCCCGAAAAGGTTCTCAAGTTAATACTTTCGGCTCTGCAGCACACTAGTATGAAATTGTTGAGCAGCAATATTACATAATGGGTAGTACTCTTCTTCTTCTTCTTACTTATTTCTAGGAGGAAATTTCTTACCTGAATATGATGGCCCAGAGAAATGTGAGAGCAGGAATAGTATTTGCAGTTGCAGCTAGGAGAATTGGAGAAGTGTAACTCAGGGCAACCGCATATAGGTCTGCTGGCAATGTTATCCTAAATCCACAACACAGATACGTTATTATCCATAGGGATCCTTCGCCTGCTACCCACAAATGATTATCAATGTTCTTCACCACTCTAACCATGATCCTAGCAACATCAAAACATGCATAAATACCTACCCCAGAAGCGCCAAAATGAATAACTCCAAGAAGACCCAACATGTTTGCTCTGATGCTCCGTGCCTGCATTCACGATCATCCCTGGAATTCACTAGTACGAAACAGGAATAGAAACAGAGGACCTGAAGAATATCAATTGAGAACAACAAAATTAAGAAGAAGAGACTTTCACCTTTCAACTAGAAGCGTGACAGTTACTAAGAGAACACTGCCTATGGCTTCTCTGTAGAAAGTGAAGACAAAGGCGCTGACACCAATATCATCAAAGGCAGACTTTAGGAGCAGGTTGAGGCCTGCCCATATGATATGAATTGCTACAGAGAAAACATTAGGCATTATTACGCTAGTCATTGGTATGCGAATTCATTTGCTACTCAGACGGGTCATATATTCAGAATCTCTGCTTCACCACTACAAATGCTCTGCCTTTGCAGTGGAGAAAATTAACGTTGCTTAGCTTTGTAGAATTGAAACTAAATTTATCTGAAAACGATAGAGCTTTCAGGTTTTCCAGGTAGTGGAGCAGGTTTAAGACTATTAGTGGGGGCATAAAGACTGAAGAAAAGAGGCCTTAACATTGTTCGGTTGAGCTTATTAAGAAGTTTCCAGTGTGGTTTATGACTAATTGGGTTGAGTCGGTTGCGGATAGTACAAAGTAAAGCTTATTAATGTGCATTCTTCTCCTGATCTACTCACTCTACCGTGCAAGCACTAGACCATTATCGCAGGGAAAAGGCTCCTTCTCTGCAGTGGATTGGAATCTCTTTCCATTAATTGTCACTACTTATTATCTCAGTAATGCATCTGAGTGCGTCATCTATCTCTACGCATTACTTAATCGCTTCATATTCTTATCTTGGCAATCTTAATTCGTTAAGAAAGTGCTTAGACAGATAGCAAAATGATGCATTTCAATTCATCAGCCCTCAGCTAAACCCCGTTGGAACCTGAGAGATGTTCCCTGCTCCTAGATCGCTCTGAAGTGTCAGAACACCTACGAAAATTCTGATGCTCACCTGCATCGGTGTCAGCCCATTTTAAATTATTCCATGAGAATTAGAAGCATATTCACTGAAAGTAGTAACTGTGATGTTTGAGTCCCTTTCCTAGCTCTCTCCCTGCATGAATGAAGATGGTTTTCAACGTGTCAAATGATCTATTTATAGAGACAAGTAAACTGCTATTGGGCGGTTGTGCTTGTATATGCTCTTCGAATGGCAGAGAAAGCCCACGAGGCCGTGAATATTGGCCAGGCTATTGGGATCGTTCTATTTCAGTTCGTTGGTGGAAGATATACTAAAGAAAGGCGTTTGACGTAAAATGACTGACCTTGATAGCATACCCAGAAGAGTAGGTGCAATCTCAGAGTGGAGAATCAGTTCCAGGTTCTTCATCCATTTTCTGTTGTCGGTGAGTAAGCTAAAGAGTACAGAACCAAAAGAGGCTAAATGAATAAACCCATTTCTCTAACTGATTTGTGTCGGGCACTGTTTGATAGGAAAAAAAAATTAGAAATTCAACATCTGTATTTTGGTTTGTCTTCTTCATCTTCCAAGATGCATACAAGAGAAAACTAGATCGATCGGATATATTGAACCGACAAACTTGATATAGTCGTACTTATCAGTTTCTTTGTCCAGTATAATTATTGTCTCTGTTTTCCCCTGCTACCTTGTGTAAAAACTGAAAATGCTTGATATTCCTGACAATCGAGGGGATAATCCGACCGCCACAAGTGTTTGGGACCATGAGCGATCTGCTTGGCTTTCAACTCGCTCAGCCGTCTCACGAGGACCAATATCCCCTCCATTAACTCCCGTTCGAGCTCTTCCTCAATCTCCTTGGCCAGCTCTTCTCTTAGCCTGCGTTCTTCCTCGTTAATCTGCGTCGTCGCGAGAGGGGTCAAGTGGGTTCTCCGCCTCGGTCTCGCCGGCGGCGTCCGTGGCAATAAAATGGGTCCTTCGTCGTTGCTGCCTTTCTTGCTTCCGACGCTTGAACACTCGTCGTCCGGCACATGATAAGCAGAGTTGGACCAGAAGACGGTGGCTAATTTTTTTGGGATGGGAGGAGTGGGGGAGCTAATTCGTTTGGGAAGAAGACGAGGGGACGACGTCGTCTTTCTTCCATGGAAGCTGGGCTTTTGCTTTCTTGAACGCGTTTCCATTCAAGCAAACAGAGCAGTCGTGCGAGCACATTGAAAGAAGAAGAGAAACTTTTTTAAGAATCTGGTCTTGCCGGCCGGCTTGCATAAGAGACTCCAGGGAAAGAAGGGTGTGGAGGCGGTGTTCATGAGGGTGCCACTTGGCAACCAGCAAGTGTAATGGATCTCACTCAATTAGCAATGGACAAACTGATATTACCAATGTTGTTAAAAGCGGCCATTTAAGATTTTGGTTAATTGGTTTCAATCGTATTAACTTCGTTAAACTAGAGCTTGTAGCTATAATTTATTTTATATTATATAATGGAAAATTCTTGCTGCACCAATGTGTAAGTACCTATTTGACAATCCAGCCAATCCGACTGCTGTCTAGAGTTTAAAAAATAAAAATATTTTTTAAGTTTTTTTATTAGCAAGTACAGTAATGAGGCTTAAGTTCAACTAACACTACTCTTATATAATTTATCTAATCAATTTGAAAATAATTAACTCTTAAATATTTAAAATGGTTAACTACATAGTATTTCTTTTCACAAAATCTAAGAGAGAGAAATTGGACTGGATCATAGAGTAGTAGGTTACACTTTGAATATGTTCCACATTTGAATACCTAGTATAAGGCCCAAACAAAAAGAATAATGCTAGTTGCACTTAGATTTACTCGTAGGTCGGATAGGTGATCATAGAGTCTGCGAAAGACTGATATTTATGGACTTATAGTTTCCTTGGAGTCTCTCATGTGGGACTAATATGATCTCTAGCTTTGAAGAAGTTTTGGAGAACTTCAGTGTGCATGCAAGAATCCGTCATTTAAATATTTTACTTGTAATTTTCAGAGAAAAAGCGAAGGAAATAAGAGAAGACTTTCTTATAAGGACAATTTTCAAATGGGCAAGACTTTGTTGGAAGAAGACAATCAAACTCTCTGTGGTGGGTGCTAGAGTGATCTTTAATTTAGATACATATATGAACATACCCCTTAAAATTAGCGGTAGAGTGGCCCACGAGCGAGAAGAATTTTAAGTAATTGACATTAAATTCTGAGTAAATAAAGACTCAGATTTTATTTTTCAGGTTAGGTGTGGTGAGAAAATTCAAAATTCCACCTATATAGAAGTGACAAAAAATTTTCAATCAAAGCAGCAAATTACATATAGAGTGAGAATTCAATCTCTCTCCTATATTTAGGGAGAATCCCATGTGATAACTGGCTACAATTCTACTAAACCGAAAAACTATTTTTTTTGAGACATTCATGTCCCTAAGACTAATATCCCATGCAGCTAGCCGTGGAGTCGCAACTTAATTAGTTCTAACCACATTTCCCCTGTCCGTTGCGTCTGAAACTAGCTAGTAATTCCGTGGAGTGGTACAGATGGAGCATTATTAGCAGCTGATCAATAAATTTAAAGACCGGGGAAGGTCATGACTCAGTACCGTGGGCATTTTCCAAGAATTGTTACTTATTTGTACCCGATGCTGTACTTTTAACCTCAAGGACTTATCAATAAAATTTACACACCATTTTCAAAAAGAAAACAAAGCTTAAGAAAAGTTTTCCATTCACATAACTTTGAGTACACACTAGAGCTTCAGATAGTTGGCAACTTAATTTAACATATTAGGACATAAGAAGTTTGAAATACACAAACAAGTATGGGCATTTCTTACAGCTACTGAAGTTTTGTTTTCTTTCGCGCCAAGTACCGCTCCTTGGCAGCTGCCAATGCGTCTTCACTCAATTTATGTCGGTCTTCCATTTTCTGTTCAGTAACCAGCGGATTTTCACTCTCTAGACTGTTCCGTACAATTGGAATGCTTGCTGATATAGACTTTGAACCTGAAGACTCAAATTTCTGTTGAGAACTTGTTGAAACACCAGCTTCATCCGAATGATTATTAAGTTCTTGATTATTATTAGGTTTATCATGATGGTCTTTCCCTTCTTGGGCATGTTCACTGGTCAAACCAGTAATAGCTGGAAGACTTTGTTTGATCTTATCATCAGATCTCGTTGCTACAGCCTCTTTCAGAGGATTTACTCGGTCATTCCTTCCACCACCAAAAGCAACATTCTTTGACAGATTAAAGTAAAAGTCACTCAAGTCTTCTTTCTTGGTAACCTGTCAAGAAAAAGGAGAAAAAAGTCCAGCCAGAAAAATTCAATAGAATATCTTTCAAAAAAAAGAAATGGACATCAATATAATGTCCTCTCCAAAATTTGCAGAAAGATGCTACAAACATAAAATTTAAATTTTATACTTCAAAACAATATCCTTGTACCAAAACCATGTTTGCAGTCCGTTTATACTTATCATGATATTTGAAAAAAAAATGAATATTAATGATCCATCAGCTTGAACAAGAAGAAGTACAATGCCTTGTTTAAGCAGAATGATCTAAATAAATTTAGAATGAAATCATTAAGTTAAAACATACATCTTCCTTTTCTTCATGAAGTTGACGCAATCGCTCCTCCTCCAACCATTTGGCTTGCTCCGCAAGTTTCTTCTTGTACGCACTTGTAACAAACTTCTCCTTCTCTGCATAAAGATGATCATCTTTGCTTCTTTCTTTTGCAAGTTTCCTTTCATAAACTACTTCGTGCTCCCGTTCTCGTTCTTTCGCCTTTGCCATAAGTTTCTCAATGTATTTGGACTGCAATTTTCAGAAAAAAATACAAAATAAAAGTGTTGTTAGAGTTATTTGTTATCAGTGTATTATAGTGTTGTAACACAGCATTAAGAGATATGTAGCAACCTACAGTCACTTATGAGTGGCAAAGTTGTAAATACTGTAATCTTATTAAGAAGAGAGCAACCTAGTTAAGGGAGGCACATTCACAAATTGGGAATCACTCTCCCGAGACTCTGTGGATGAAATTCTATGCATCTCTTCCTTTCATTGTATTTTTTTTTCTTTTCATTCCCCTCTATTTTCCTTTTAAAGATGTATCCTTCATCTCTCTGTGGTCTTTGTTTCCTCTTTCTCTGTTGAATTCAATCTCTCCTTTTCACCCCAAAATACAAATAAAGAAATATATAAAACTAGACTTTCAATGAAATATTTGCTTAGGTTATTTTAACAAGAATATTATGCAAACGATGCAGAAAGAGAAAGTACTTCACCTTCCTCTCTTGACGGTCTTTCACAAGTGGCTGGGCTATTTTCTGCTTCATTTCATCATAGACACCATCATAATCAAAGACTGATGGGTCCTCTTCCAGTGCCTTCTTATGTTGCTCTTCAATCTGCGAAAGGAACAAAAGAGAAAACAAACTTCAAATTACGTTAAAATTTTAAACAGAAAGGAAGTAACAGCTTATGCACTCAAAGTACAGATACCAGACTTACATCTTTAAGCGCTTTATTTTTGTATGCCTGACGAGCAATTTCTGCTTCAATATCATTTTCATCATCATCACGAAAGTCGGGGGGAGGAGGCAGTGGAGGGCGACTTGGGTTCTGTTTCTTCTGTGAAACAGGAACCCTCAGCTGAAGCCCATATTTCTTCATCTTCCTTTTTCTTCTGCTACAATAGACCTACAATCCACATAAAATTATCATTTAAAAGAATCTAAACAAGAAATTCATCAATCATTGAGCTTCCCAGAAAGAACCATAAAGATCCAAGAAGAGCTAAGTGACCTAAACCAGACAGCAGCAAAGGGAAAAGAGTGATGAGAACTAAGTAAAACTAGATAGTATTTTAGGATTTTCTAATTTTTTAATTCAAAACAAAAGCCATAACAAGAAATTCATCAATCATTAAGCTTCCCAGAAAGAACCATAAAGATCCAAGAAGAGCTAAGTGACCTAAACAGACAGCAGAAAAGGGAAAAGAGTGATGAGAACAAGTAAAACTAGATAGTATTTTAGGATTTTCAAATTATTTGATTCAAAACAAAAGCAATTGATTTTTATAAATGTCAAAAAAAGTCCCAGCACTCCACCCAGATCAAGATTACTAAAGCAGCCGATCAGGCAGGCCACAAGTGTTAGGGACAGACCCGGACAAACATTATTAATGCAGTTTAAGCGTTCAGATGTTCTGTTATCAACCCCTGCTTCTTTTCCCTGTTTAGCCCCTTTTTCGTGAGGCAAAGGTGTTGAAAGGAATGTGCCTAGGTTCCAGCTTGAATATGGCACGATAGTGAGGAGCTCCTGTCACTTAAAGAGTGTAGTTTTTTATGAATTCGTTTCTGTTCGATTGAAGTACGTCATGGTCCCTTATATGTACTCTGTTTCTTTCAAATGTCACCGATTACCCTTTTGTAGGCTGTCTCATGCCAAGAAAGCTTTAAGAGAACAAAACACCAGGAAAATGGATAAATCAAAAATCACCAGAGAGAAGGAAAAATTGGCGGCTGGAAAAAAAAATATCGAAATATAACACATGAGCATTTACAGTGTTTCTATTAGGGGAACATTAAACCTATAAATAGAAAAGGGAGCTAGGGCTGCATACCGTACGAGAGATGGATCGGTAGTCACAGACGGGGAGTTCGGGGGGAAGATGGTGGAGAGGCCACTTTTGCCTCCTTACGCACAATCTTTTTTACCGTGTCAATGATTCAACAAGAGAAATCCATAGCAGCTCCTTAATCAAAACGGCAGAGGGTGATTAAAAGTGAGGATGGCAGGAGCCCCTAATCACCTTCTCAAAACCAAGGTTTGCATTATGAGAGAAGAGAAGATACGACAATGCGAATATTTTCATCTCTCATCACCAATTGTTCAATCTTTTCTCTGTCGAAGACGGCCAGACGGGTCTCAGGGTACGGTAGTCAGTTCCGGAACCCAAATAGGGTATTGAAAATCCGATCCGGTTGACAGAACCGGACAAGGATCTCTAATGTGGGGTTAGTCAAATGAGAAAGTAGAATGCTAGACACCAAAGTCCCTCAAAATCCCACTTTCCCCAGTTAATCATTTCTCAAACCCCCTAAACTCTCAATTCTCCTTAAAATTAGAGAGAAATCAAAATCCTCTCAACGTGTAAAATGGAATGCATTCTGAATTCGTGTCTCGCTAGAATAGGTGGTATTCTAAAATCTCTTGAATTCTCTTGACCGAAAGTGTGCTTCCGATGAGAGAAACCCATCCACCAGAGAAAAAAAATAATAAAAAGAACAATCAAGAGACCCCGATCTACAAAACTGAGAACCCTTAAAGCTCTTGCAAAATCAAACATTACAATAGTTAGACATGACCGAGGCAAGACAAAATAAAATATTTTTAAAATAATAAATATATCAAGCAAAACAGAGAAGTATAAGAAAAACAGCAAGACAAGCTTGTCACGAGGGGTTCCATTAAGGCTCATATTGATAATAAATTCGTTGTATTGTTAA
The DNA here is from genome assembly GCA_022405105.1 of Aristolochia contorta. Taxonomy (NCBI): domain Eukaryota; kingdom Viridiplantae; phylum Streptophyta; class Magnoliopsida; order Piperales; family Aristolochiaceae; genus Aristolochia; species Aristolochia contorta. Next base: position 212,355 of record JAHZSQ010000013.1, read on the forward strand.
CTAAAACCTAATAAGGAGCCATCCAGGACCCTGGTAAGAATGCTCTCAAAACAGAAAAGTACTTGACTGCTTTGTCAAGATATTATTTACATGATTATGACAGTTAGACGCATTGGACTCAAGAGCAATTAGAATAATTATATTAGACCAGTGATTAAAAACCGAACTGGTAATTGAACCAGTGGAGCTTCCGATTCTGGTTCAACTGGTTCAAAGGGTTCAACTAGTGGTTCAACCGGTATGAGTTGTATCTCATTAAAAAATTCATAATAATATTTCTATATACAAAACATGTATAAAAATACAAAAACTATTAACAATGTTAAAAAGGGAACTAGAGCACTTCAACCGATCCGGTTCGATTCACGGTTCAGCAGTTGAACCGCTAAAACCGGCCAGTCAACCGGAACTGAACCGTTCAAAGCCCCGGCCCGATTGAACCCGGTCGAACCGGCCGGGTCGGTTCGGTTTTTAAAACACTGGATTAGACACAAATTTTCCAGTTCAGCATAACTTGATAAGCAACTCTTAGGAAGTCAGATAACCACTTGAATTCGCATTTGCATGAACTGCAGCCTCATAAAAATTTCGAAAGAAAGAAATCACTTCAAATGATCTTTCATGAAGCTATAACAACAAAGTTGTACAAAAATATCATGGCCCTTGGGTACAAGAAGCATAGCACGAGCATACACCAACAATGCAGAACCCAAAGTAGTGTTTTGGGTAGAAACTAATAGAAAATAAAATTTCAAAACATAAACTAAAATCTTGCATTTTAGAGAATACATTCAAACTATAATCCAAACAAAATAGAGAAAATTGCCTCTTTCATTTGTGGAGGCTCTGCAAATCCATATTCTGGTTCTATACTCCACCCTATTTCAAAAAGTTGAAGATTACTTGAACGGAGAAGCCGGGGAAGACGAGAGAAGGCATCAAGTGGTTTGAAACAAATGCTTTACAGCAGATTTAAAATCTCTATTCAGGGAAAAATAGAACACTCAATACTCAACCATACGATCTTTATTATCTAACTGATTTGAACATATCGTACAGCATGAAAATAAATTCAAAAGAGATTAAATGACAAATCCTTGCTGATTTTACAGCAACATGCATAGTTAATTTGAGACGTCAATTTAGAGATGAAAACAACCCAGAAATAAAAGAAAACTGCAGAATAATTTGATGGATCAAATGACTGAAATTAAACACTTATTAGCTCAACTATTACAGCAGAAAAAGTGATATCGGATTCAGTATAAAATAAATAGAATTGGTGCACTAACTGTTTAACATACAATCTGAAAATTTAATCATGCTCATGAGACACTAATAAAACATACAAGGAATTTAAAGCAACCAGAAATCAATTTCAGAATCAAGAGCACAACAACTAGCAATCAATTAATACACAAATACAGTAAAATCGCAGAGAAAGTCTAAATGTCTAATAATTGAAAGCTAAGAAAGAAGAGAAGCAATTAGCTCGCTCACGTTTGTGTTTGCTTCAAATTTTTAGGCTTACTACTTTGTGAGAAGGTCAGACCAATTCGAGAGAAAGAGAAAAAAATATTAGGCCTAGGGCAAATCGCAGAGAAAGTTAGATTAGGACATTAGGGCAAATCGTAAAAAGAGAGTTACATTAGGGATTGGGATTTGGGCATTTGGGCAATAGGGCAAATAGCAGAGAAAAATAGAACACCTAAGAGAAAAGAAATATAAAAGCCAAAAGAGAAAAATAAAATCGCAACAACGATAGAAAAAGAGAAACAAACCGAATGAAGAGTGAAGAATATAACCCAAAAGAGAAGAGAAAGAGAGAGAATGAGACGAACAGAGGAAGAAGAGAATCAAATACCTGGCACTAGGACTAGGAGCTTCCTCTTATGCCTCGGGCGAGAGAGAACTGTTGCTGTTTGCAGACTCGTCGAAGTCGTCTTCCACGAAATCGATGGGTAAATTTAGGTCTGATTCCGCCATTTAGACTCTTAGAGTTTTAGACTTTAGGTATAAGGGATTTGGGACTTTGGTCTTTGGACAATGGATACCGAGAAGCGACAACGGGAGATGGGAGACGAAGCCGCGGGAGATGGGAGGCGAGGCCACGGGAGGCTCAGGCGAGGACGCGGGAGGCTCAGGCGAGGACGCGGGAGGCTCAGGCGAGGACGCGGGAGGCTCAGGCGAGGACGCGGGAGGCTCAGGCGAGGACGCGGGAGGCTCAGGCGAGGACGCGGGAGGCTCAGGCGAGGACGCGGGAGGCTCAGGCGAGGACGCGGGAGGCTCAGGCGAGGCCGCGGGAGGCGGAGGCGAGGCCGCGGGAGGCGGAGGCGAGGGCGATTTTGAGGGAGAGGGAGAGCGGTTTTTGGGAGCGGGAGAGCGGTTTTGGGGAGAGGGAGAGCGGTTTTGGGGGAGTGGAAGCGAGAGGCAGAGGGAGAGAGGGATTTTGGGGGGACGAGAAAAGGAAAAAACAAGGTCGAACCAGAACTTTTTTAAGCTTTCAGCACTTATCACTATGTTAATTGTATTAAATTATTAATATTATATTATAATGCTAAAGTGAAGCCGATTAGCCGATTAGCCGATTAGCCGATTAGCCGATTAGCCGATTAGGGAGGGAGTCGCCTAAGTTAGAGTCCTATGAGGGAAAATCTGAATAAAAAATTTATAATAATAACTAAATAGAAAAGGAATAAATGAGGAAAAATTTAAAATCTAAATAGTATAATCCCATAAAGAGCAAGGAGCGAATGACTAGGGACATTGAGAGTGAGTGAAAACAAAAATTAAAATATTAATTAATTAGAAAAATAACTAGTAATTAAAATCAACGATATTATTTATAACTTATTAAGAATTTAAGGTATATAACTTTATAAATAATTAAACTAAGTAAATATATAAATTTATTATATTATTTTTACTTAATGGCAACCAAGTAAAATGGGTTCAAAAAAGTTATTTTTGTTTCCGTTAATTTATTAAACGGTAAAGTAGACGGTAGAACAGTAAATGGTAGAGATGTAAACGAATAAAAATATTTTATTCCTATTTTATTTTATTTAATAATCGGTCTAACACTCCTATTTTCATCCCGTAGACCCCAAAAATTAGTTTTTCTCATCAAATTCAGCGGCGAATACTTATTTTCTATCTTTTTCCCCATTTTTCTTTTCTGCTCATTTTTTTCCTCGAATTCTGCGGGTGGGTGGTTCTTTTCTCCCAGTATCTTCTTCCCTCTGGGGTTGGGTATTTCATATTTGGGGCAAAAGTTTTATTACATACCACTTTCTGCTCGGAAGCTCTCTGGCCCTTTTCTCGGCAGAATTCCATTTTTCTTTTGGCGATGAGGATTGATCAGCAGATATGGGCAAACATTGAGAGGAGGCACGCAGCCGCACTTAATGACGGGGTCCCGGTGAGACCTCCCAAAGCCCACAGATTTCTGCGTCATGGGTTGATGGTATGGTGCAGGCCACTTCAGTGCCCCAAGTGGCCTGCGGCGGAGTCACCTTCTCCAACTAATGCCGGCTCTAATTTAGCCTGTAACAACTCTTGTAAGTTTTCACCAAATATGTAAATTGGTTCACTGTTAAGTAAACTGTTAAGTAACACAATGTGACTTAGTGCCACCCAAGTGTCGCCTCTGCCTACCATTTTCTGCCTTAAGTGAGGGTCGTCTTTTCGTAGTGTCACAGTTGATTGTTCTTCACCTTCTTTTCAGAGTTCAACTCTTGATATGTTGTTGCTGCTTTTACAAGCTTCCCTGCTGGTTTCTTTCTTTGGGACTTCTTTACCCTTTCTTTCCCTGTGATACAACAAAAGGAACTTGTGCAGCACTTAAGATCAAGTGTAGTGTTGTGTATATGCTCTTCAGCCCTCAGCTAAACCCCGTTGGAGCCTGATAGATGTTCCCTGCTCCTAGATCGCTCTGAAGTGTCATAACACCTACGAAAATTCTGATGCTCACCTGCATCAGTGTCAGCCCATTTTAAATTATTCCATGAGAATTAGAAGCATATTCACTGAAAGTAGTAACTGTGATGTTTGAGTCCCTTTCCTAGCTCTCTCCCTGCATGAATGAAGATGGTTTTCAACGTGTCAAATGATCTATTTATAGAGACAAGTAAGCTGCTATTGGGCGGTTGTGCTTGTATATGCTCTTCGAATGGCAGAGAAAGCCCACGAGGCCGTGAATATTGGCCAGGCTATTGGGATCGTTCTATTTCAGTTCGGTGGTGGAAGATATACTAAAGAAAGGCGTTTGACGTAAAATGACTGACCTTGATAGCATACCCAGAAGAGTAGGTGCAATCTCAGAGTGGAGAATCAGTTCCAGGTTCTTCACCCATTTTCTGTTGTCGGTGAGTAAGCTAAAGAGTACAGAACCAAAAGAGGCTAAATGAATAAACCCATTTCTCTAACTGATTTGTGTCGGGTACTGTTTGATAGGAAAAAAAAATTAGAAATTCAACATCTGTATTTTGGTTTGTCTTCTTCATCTTCCAAGATGCATACAAGAGAAAACTAGATCGATCGGATATATTGAACCGACAAACTTGATATAGTCGTACTTATCAGTTTCTTTGTCCAGTATAATTATTGTCTCTGTTTTCCCCTGCTACCTTGTGTAAAAACTGAAAATGCTTGATATTCCTGACAATCGAGGGGATAATCCGACCGCCACAAGTGTTTGGGACCATGAGCGATCTGCTTGGCTTTCAACTCGCTCAGCCGTCTCACGAGGACCAATATCCCTCCATTAACTCCCGTTCGAGCTCTTCCTCAATCTCCTTGGCCAGCTCTTCTCTTAGCCTGCGTTCTTCCTCGTTAATCTGCGTCGTCGCGAGAGGGTCAAGTGGGTTCTCCGCCTCGGTCTCGCCGGCGGCGTCCGTGGCAATAAAATGGGTCCTTCGTCGTTGCTGCCTTTCTTGCTTCCGACGCTTGAACACTCGTCGTCCGGCACATGATAAGCAGAGTTGGACCAGAAGACGGTGGCTAATTTTTTGGGATGGGAGGAGTGGGGAGCTAATTCGTTTGGGAAGAAGACGAGGGGACGACGTCGTCTTTCTTCCATGGAAGCTGGGCTTTTGCTTTCTTGAACGCGTTTCCATTCAAGCAAACAGAGCAGTCGTGCGAGCACATTGAAAGAAATAGTGATACTTTTTTAAGGATCTGGTATTGCCGGCCGGCTTGCATAAGAGACTCCGGGGAAAGAAGGGTGTGGAGACGGTGTTCATGAGGGTACCACTTGGCAACCAGCAAGTGTAATGGATCTTACTCAATTAGCAATGGACAAATTGATATTACCAATGTTGTTAAAAAGCGGCCATTTAAGATTTTGGTTAATTGGTTTCAAAATTTCGTTAAACTAGAGCTTGTAGCTATAATTTATTTTATATGATATAATAGAAAATTCTAGCTGCACCAATGTGTAGTACCTATTTGACATACTAGTCAATCAAATTGCTGCCTAGAGTTTATCCTTTAAAATTTAGAATTTGATAAAATAAAAATATTTTTTAAGTTTATTTATTAGCAAGTACAGTACTGAGGCTTAAGTTCAACTAACACTACTCTTATATAATTTATCTAATTAATATGAAAATAATTAACTCTTAAATATTTAAAATGGTTAGCTGCATAATATTTCTTTTCACAAAATCTAAGAGAAAGAAACCCTACTGCTTCATAGAGTAGAAGGTTACACTTTGAATATGTTCCACATTTGAATACCTAGTATAGGGCCCAAACAAAAAGAATAATGGTAGTTACACTTAGCCCACGCACTTATCCCACATACTTATTAATCTAAACCATTGATGCCTAGAGTTTTATAATATTTTGACGGGCTTAGGTTAACTCGTAGAAAAAAATACTTTGAAAGGCTTAGATTAACTCGTAGAAAAAAATACTTTGAAGGGCTTAGATTAACTCGTAGAAAAAAATACTTTGAAGGGCTTAGATTAACTCCTAGAAAAAATACTTTGAAGGGCTTAGATGAACTCGTAGAAAAAAAATACTTTGAAGGGCTTAGATTAACTCGTAGAAAAAAATACTTTAAAGGGCATAGATTAATTCGTAGAATAAAAAATACTTTGAAGGGCTCAGATTAACTCATAGAAAAAAATACTTTGACGGGCTTAGATTAACTCGTAGAAAAAAAATACTTTGAAGGGCTTAGATTAACTCCTAGAAAAAAATACTTTGAAGGGCTTAGATTAACTCGTAGAAAAAAATACTTTGACGGGCTTAGATTAACTCGTAGAAAAAAATACTTTGAAGGGCTTAAATTAACTCGTAGAAAAAAATACTTTGAAGGGCTTAGATTAACTCCTAGAAAAAAAATACTTTGAAGGGCTTAGATTAACTCCTAGAAAAAAATACTTTGAAGGGCTTAGATGAACTCGTAGAAAAAAAATACTTTGAAGGGCTTAAATTAACTCGTAGAAAAAAATACTTTAAAGGGCATAGATTAATTCGTAGAATAAAAAATACTTTGAAGGGCTTAGATTAACTCATAGAAAAAAATACTTTGATGGGCTTAGATTAACTCGTAGAAAAAAAATACTTTGAAGGGCTTAGATTAACTCGTAGAAAAAAATACTTTGACGGGCTTAGATTAACTTGTAGAAAAAAATACTTTGAAGGGCTTAGATTAACTCGAGTAGAAAAAAATACTATTAACTCGAGTAGAAAAAAATACTATTAACTCGAGTAGAAAAAAATACTATTAACTCGAGTAGAAAAAAATACTATTAACTCGAGTAGAAAAAATACTATTAACTCGAGTGAGAAAAAATACTATTAACTCGAGTAGAAAAAATACTATTAACTCGAGTAGAAAAAATACTATTAACTCGGTGAGAGAAAAAATACTATTAACTCGAGTAGAAAAAAATACTATTAACTCGAGTAGAAAAAAATACTATTAACTCGAGTAGAAAAAAATACTATTAACTCGAGTAGAAAAAAATACTATTAACTCGAGTAGAAAAAAATACTGTTAACTCGAGTAGAAAAAAATACTGTTAACTCGAGTAGAAAAAAATACTGTTAACTCGAGTAGAAAAAAATACTGTTAACTCGAGTAGAAAAAAATACTGTTAACTCGAGTAGAAAAAAATACTGTTAACTCGAGTAGAAAAAAATACTGTTAACTCGAGTAGAAAAAAATACTGTTAACTCGAGTAGAAAAAAATACTGTTAACTCGAGTAGAAAAAAATACTGTTAACTCGAGTAGAAAAAAATACTATTAACTCGAGTCATCAACCAGACCTTGGTGCTTCTCTCCTTAGGCCAAGGACACAAGTAGTACAATTCTATAGAACAGATCCTGTTCAAGTAAGGTCGTGCTAAGAGTGGTAAAGACCGATATTTATTGACTTATAATTTCCTTTGAGTCTCTCATGTGGGACTAATATGATCTCTAGCTAGCTTGTGCAGTGTTTGAAGAAATTTGGGAGAACTTCAATGTGCATGCATGAATCCGTCATTTAAATATTTTACAACTTGTAATTTTCAGAGAAAGAGCAAAGGAAACTAGAGAAGACTTACTGATAAGAACAATTTTCGAATGGGGAAGACTTTGTTCGAAGAAGACAATTGAACTCTCTGTGGTGGGGTGCTAGAGTGATCTTTAATTTAGATAAATATATGAACAGATCCCACCCACGTGCTTAAAATTAGCCATGTGGTAGAGTGGCCCATGAGTGAGGAGAATTTAAAGTAATCGACATTTCCCCTGTCTAGCTAGTAATTCAATGGAGTGGTACAGATCGAGCATTATTAGCAGCTGATCAATAAATTTAAAGAGACCCCACTGCAACTGCTCTCCTTAATTCCTTGATGGCCGGGGAAGGTCATGACTCACTAACGTGATTCTTAATTATTTCTCACCCTAGTGCAGTTCGTGAGATCAAAGACGGGATCGGATCATATCTATATAGGAGCTCGTCGTCCAATAGTATTACTCTACCGACCATTACTAGTAAATAAAGTTTCATATATATTCCGCATATGCTTGAATTCATTCAAGGTCTTGAGTCACAATCAAGCTTTATGATAGAGCATATATATATATATGTATACACGTCACATGCTTCATTCAAGATTAAAAATTAGGTTCTGCAAGACAAGCTAGCTAGCTAGCTAGCAGTGATAGTACTAGTCGTCTTTCTGGTATAGAAGGCCGATGGAGACAGGGGATCGAGTTTGGCCGGAGATTCTCTTCTTTCCACATGATCGATGAACAGATCTTTCTCTCTCTCTCTCTCTCTCTCTTTGTGGGCATTACGTTCGTACTTTTACTCTGAATTGACAAACACATCAGATGGTCCTCAAACGAGAAAAGCCGCTTTCTCTAAATCAAACCCTCCGACCACTATTATTGCAGGTACCAATATATATTGCACCATCTCCATAGCCACGTTCTGATCATCATCCGGTGGCCTCCAATGATCGATACCCTATCATGATCAATATTATTTGCTTAAATTCTCAACTCGTGGCCCCAGAAGAGTGATTAACATTTCAAGGTGGCGGAGTAGTACGTACGTAGAACAGATGGAATATTTTTTGGATGGACGTAATATTTACAGAGGTCCGACATATATGGAAGAAGACCCAATTTAATTAAGTATACACAATATGGCTCCTCCCCTCTTTCCTTGTCACTCGTGATTAACGCGATAAATATATATAAAAGCGACATCTATCTGCATCTGTATGATTTTCGATTCCTTTACGTAACAAACTGTGACCGCAGTAATATTTATGCATGCCGCATTTCTCTTTAGGGCTAATTTGCCTGTCCCAGCTGAAATAAGCCATATATCGCTTTAAACAAGCTGAAATTGACCCAACATAAATGGTGGCGACGATATTCGTCAATCCTCCGGCGCTTTAAACCGGACGGTGAAATGACCTTACCCGGGAGGGGACTTTCTTCAATGCATATATATGCATATATATGCAGGAATCTAAAAGCTAAACCACCTACATATGAACACATGATACCCACAAAGAAAGAAAAAAGGAAGATAAGAAAGAGAAGGGACGGAGAGACGGGCAGGTTTAATGTATATAATTGTTACAAATCATTTAATTTTGACATGACATGATCTGATAATTATCTCACATGAACCTACGACAAAAACTTAGTTATCTCAACAGAAAAAGTTTTGCGACTTTCTTGTCTTTGAGGCTTGACGAATACACGCGCCTTCTTTTTCAACATCTGCAACGACATTTAAGCAATCATCTTTGTTCATGAATTAGACGTGGTCATTAATTGATTAGCATATATATATATAATCAACTGAGAACATTAGATACGTACCGCCCGCTCATCAAGGAACGTGTTCCTTATGCAGGCCGCCATGTATAAAATTAAAACCTCCCCCAAAATCAGCGTTCAGGTTCGAGTTATGTGTATCAATCTCATCAAATGACTCTGGAAAAGAAGCACGACCGGCAGAGACGATAAACCCAGCCAGAATGAGAGACTTAAAAGCCTAAACTATCGATCTTCTTCTGGTAATTAACCAACAACGTGTAAAGCTGTTAACATGCTTTGGGAGCCGTGATTGATTGATCAGTGGCCTTTATAACATCAATGGGAACGATATATTAAACAAGAAAAAAGGTACAGAATAGAAAAAAGAAAGTAATATTAGCTCAAGAATAATATATTGTGTATATAGTTTCTTTATCTAGTCTAAGTGCAGATCGAAGTATAAGTTCCAAAAATGGGTAAAACAGCACTATTCAAGCTTTGTCGGTTGCTAAGAATCATCTTATAATTTACCCATTTCAGACGCACTAATATTGCATCTTCTGTGTAATGCAACGTGTAAAGCTGTGGACACGCTGAGTGCCGGATTATTATTTGAATAATGATTAATAGACAAATTGGACAACGGAGAAGTTTGCTTTACATCAACTCGTAAATTATATAAATAGGGGTGCTAGCTTTCACCAAAAGAAATAAGCACAAAGTTCAATCACTTGGCTCTTGTCTCGTCCCTTCTTCTCCTCCTTCTTGCTCTTCCTCTCTCCTTCTTGCTCTTCCTCTCTCCTTCTTGCTGGTTTTCTTCTGCTTGCTCTTCTTTCTTCTTCTTCTTCTTCTTCTTTTCTTCTTCTTCTTCTTCTTCTTCTTCTTCTTCTTCTTCTTCTTCTTTGTTTCTTCTTCTTCTTCTTCTTTGTTTCTTCTTCTTCTTCTTCTTCTTCTTCTTCTCCTTCTTCCTTTTCTTCTTCGTCCTCGTCGTCCTCTTCGTCTTCTTCTTTTTCTTCTTCTTCTTCTTCTTCCTTTTCTTCTTCGTCGTCGTCGTCCTCTTCGTCTTCTTCTTTTTCTTCTTCTTCTTTCTTCTTCCAACCGTGTTCATATTATTTAATTAATTACATCACTCTCCTGGCCATGGATCAGAAAAAGCCATACTTAATTGCGATTCTCATACAAGTGATCTACGCTGGCATGTTTCTTCTTTGCAAAGCAGCACTGAATTCAGGAATGAGCAGCTTTGTGTTTACATTCTACAGACAGGCAGCTGCAACCCTCTTCTTGATACCTGTTGCTGTTTTATTTGAAAGGCAATTATTAAATCTCTGCAACGATCTCCACTTAAACTGTTATTCTCTTTTTCTTTCTTTGTGTATTTTCAACTCACCCAGCTGTCTGATTGCCAGGAAAGAAGTACCCGAGCTTTCATTCAGAGTCTTTATGAAGATGTTCATGCTCGCCTTGTTCGGGTAAGCTGTCCATTTGTACCTTTCAAATGTCGGGGAGTGATTAGTAGATGGCATATTACACTGTCATATCAGTTGGGTTTGGTTTTAACGGATGAAATTAATCCCCTCTGGGCCATTTGGAGTTCTTGATTATATTGCATGATCTGTAGCTGTCACTAATAAAATCTTATATCCATTCGTTCCAACTAACTCCCCAGAGACCATGTGTAAAATCCTATATTAATACTTCATTGACATTAAAAACAGTACTTAATGATCATAAGCAATAATTTTTTCTATCTTGGATTTTTTAACTTCAGGATCACAAGTAGCTTAGATATCAACATGTTCGCTCTGAGCTACACTACCTCAACATTGGCAGCTGCCACGACGAACACCCTTCCGGCGATCACCTTCGGAATAGCAGTTTTATTAAGGTTAATTACTACACTTATCTACCTGATCCTTCCAACTTAGTACTCAACTATTTCATTCTCCCAAAAATAATGAAGGGTTGATCATGAATATATATGACAATAATATTGGTACGTGGGTGCATGTCTGCAGGATGGAAATCGTTAACCTAAAGAAGATCTCAGGGACAGCCAAAGCTGCTGGTATTGCTGTAAGCTTAGTTGGTGCAGCGGTCATTGCCTTCTACAAGGGCCCTCATCTCAATCCCTTTCATCACCATTACCATCTTAATGCAAATCCAAATCAAGGTCACTCTACCACAACGTCCTGGATGAAGGGAGTCTTCCTCATGCTCTTGTCTAACTTACTGTGGGGGTTGTGGCTTGTTTTGCAGGTATGCTCCCAACCTATACACGATCCTCTGTTTAGACCAGTAAGAATAGTATCTCCAAACTATATTAAATTTGGAAAAGAAAGGGCCATTTCCGGGCGCTGCCTGCTTGTCTCACTGCCAGCCATTCTTTGCTTCCGAAAAGAAAATGGAATATGTTAATTTGACTAACCCAAAGTGAGAACTCCATAAGTAATCAACTCATGTAAAGCAGTCAATTAAGTAGAAAAATAGGAAAGACGTGCCAAAAATCAGATACCCAGATTTATATTTATATATAATCTTGCCATCTTGGCTTCGAATCTAGGATGTATATTTTGTATAAAAATGACCCCCTTTTTCTTCCCATGGATCCAATTCTTCTTCAATCATATAGGAGAAGTTCCGATATAACTTATTCGAAAAATAGTTTAAATAAACGAATCACGAGATACTCAAAACTTTTTCATTATTTATATTTTATTATTTTAAAAAAAATTTCTCGATTATGGTATTTCTTTTAGATCTATCATATCTCACACAGGAAGATCTCATATTCCATCTCTCACTCTATTTTCGAGGACTTAGTTCCAGTGGTATAGTAGTATTGCTTTTTGTCATTCCCATTTTGAAGAGGGTGATTAATTTTCCTTATATGTGTACATAATGGGAATCCTCTTGTTTCTATATCAGGGCCCGGTTCTGAAATGCTTCCCTTCAAAGCTTCTCTTCACCACAATACACTGCCTGCTCAGTGCCATCCAGTCTTTCTTCGTTGCTCTGGCCTTCGACAGAGACTTTTCCAGGTGGAAATTGGGTCTGAATATCGGACTCGTGGCCGTTGTGTACTCGGTACATATTTCCCTTAAATCATATTATCTGCAATTAAGACTCTTCTGTGAAACCAACCGGCCTTCTTTAGTGTTGATATCATGCCTTTCGTTCATTCTTTGGCAGGGAGTTGTGGTAACGGGCTTCACATTCTACTTACAGGCATGGTGCGTCGAGATGAAGGGGCCAGTTTTCCTGGCTGTGTTCACTCCTCTCTCTCTGGTCATTACCATGATCTCCTCTGTGTTCTTCTTGGGTGAACTGATAACCACGGGAAGGTACTAAATCTCGGCTCTTAAACCTAAGTACCTGTGTTATGAAATCAACCAGCTGGTATTGAAGGGGTTGATGGTGATTTCGTATTCAGTACTAATTGATCGGACCTGGGGAACTGTATGTTGCAGTGTGTTAGGTGGGGCTGTGATGGTTGGAGGTCTCTACTGTGTTTTATGGGGCAAGGGCCGGGAGGAGAAGGAAGAAAGATTACCAGTCCTGGAAAAGACTACAGAACAGATAGAGGAGAAGGAAGGAAGATTAAACAGGATGCATGAAAGATGCCAGTATGAAAATACGTACATAAGAATATGCCAATGACTCAAGTCTCAAGTCTTCTACTTATGAACTCTTAAACAATATATTGATGACCGTATGACGTTTTCGCTTAATATAATGAAGTGGTCTCTTCCCACATCATCAGAACTCAGACCCTCCATTTATCCCCTAAACCAATCATGAGGAGAAAGTCTTCTATAATATGCCGTGGGAGATCCTTTCTGTACTTTGAAACTTACATAAGCCGTCTCCAGCCAGTGACTCCCCGCTGACTTGAGAACACATTTATCCACAGATTATTGGGGCCTCTCTCTGCTCAATCCCCATTTCATTGCTTCTTCTCCGGTATCGGTATCGTTGATTTGCCCAAAGTACTCGGAAACCGTGATTTGTTAGAACAATAACAAAGGTCAAATGAATACGGAGATTCATGCCATATCAGATCAGACCTTTCTCCATTTGAGGGAGCGGGAAAAAAACAAATTAATCACCACCATATTTGAGTGTAGGTTCTCTGCGACTCATTAAATTGATACAACAAGGACATCTTCACAAGAAACAAGAAAAGATGTTGCTTGGGTTCTGTGCATTTATGCATCCATGCATCTTTAACATATCCTGGGTAAAAGAATGAAATTCTTCTTGTTCAAACAGGTGTTTCTTGTTCCTCTTCATCAACCTCAAAACCATTCGGGGTATGCTTGGGCTCTTCCTTAATTAAAAGTAATTTTGTACATCTTTGGAGATTGGCAGATCCGTATTAAACCAACACGGCAGAAGAAGTCATTGGCACTTTAAAATGCACATACCCGTCTACATGAAAAGTGCCATTCCAAACCATAATTTTGCTATTGGAAGTTCTCCAATGAAAAAAACAAAAGAGAGAAACAGAGTCTTACATTAGAGGAAGGCAAATCTCCCAAAGGCTATAAATTGTGAAGGGAACAAACGTTTTAATGCAGGTTGTATCTTTCTTCTTTTTCGTGTCACACCCAATCAGTTTTTAGTTATGACCACTCCAGTGACGTTATTCCAAAATTTTGCCATAAGATCCTTAGGAGATTAGGACTTTTAACTGCACATTGCCCAAAACTTAACTGGAGTTTTACTTTGAAGAAAACAGGGCAGGAAAAGCTGTTCTTCGGTTATATCTCAACCTTACACTTTTGGCCATTTTACAAGTTCAACAGGTTGTTGTCAAGAATCATCAAACATGTTGTGAGAGCCTGATACGCCTCTGTAACATGAACCAAACACCAATACCACTAGGGAGGATTCAAACTTCAGTAAGGATCAGTCTGATGGGCGGAACAAAGAATCGATGGTACAAACGAGTCCAACTAAAGAATCAAATCGATATAATCCTTCATCCGGACCCGTATACTTCTGACCCGAATTGGCCTAGTGTGCAACTTGTTCCACCGATTCTTTGTCCAGACTGCACCTTGCTGAAGTTTGAAACCTCCATAGGTTCATGTGACAGAGGCGTATGAGAGCGTCAAAGGTGCATTTTATGCAACTAATCTGTTGTCGAAGTGAAAAAAGAGAAGGCAAAATGGAAGTAGTAAAATACCATGTAGCCACCAAAATTGAACGCAAGCCTCAATCTTGATAAAGCTCAAACATTCTTTCTCTAACTTCTCTATCAGAGGATAAAAAAAAAAAAAAAACTCAATACATAACAAACCCCTGTCATTGTTCAAAGATCATCCTCCATTCTTAGATATTCTCCAATATCTGCCTGGTGAAGCACCACAATGCCGTTAGGATCCAACTTCCTACAATCCTTGGTAGACTTGGCGGCAATGCCAAACCCCAGAGGCACGTCCGACATGGAGAAAAGAACCACCCCATCCCCGGCCTTGGTGTCCTCGGTGATTCTTCCCAACCCACCTTTCAAGACATGATTACCGTACAGAAACGACATCTCGGAGGTGGGTTTCAGCCATACCTTGTGCTTCGCATGGGCGGCGATGAGGTCCAGACACTGGACGGTAAGGTGAAAGCTTCCCCCTTTTGTGAACTTACCGATGCAGGTGCCAAGGGCAACGAGATTTTGGCGGGAGATATTGATGGCTCGTTTTACTACTGCATCGGAGACGTAGAAGACGCGATTTTTCTGGAGGCGAAAGCAGTATCGACCCGGCTGCGATTCGGGTCCCTCCAGAGCGGGACGCTCGATTATGTGCTTGAGGTTGTTGCCTGTGAACTTGAAGAGCTTCCCGAAGACGGCCTCCGTCTCCTTCTCGTCAAGAGTCCTCATTCTCAGATTTTAGGTTTCAGAGCAGAGGGTGAAGAAGAAACCCTACCTGCAGACTTATATCCGCTCTGCTGCCGGGAGCCGTCCGACTATTAAAATTTCATCGGACGGTTGTCTTATAACGCGATGTATGTTTTGTTTTTACTACAATTTTGCTCTTAAAAATTAGTCCCACAGAGAAAAGGATTTTTAAAGAGAGAATGCGGAGTATTGTATGTCTATATGAATGAGTAGTGTCTTTCTAAATATATTGGTCTTTTCTGCTAAAACATCAGTGTCTTTTACTAGCATTTGTTACTAAGTTCTGAAATGGTTTCAAGGGTTTGAGACCTAATGTATGAAAGGCTGATTTGATAAGACAGTTTTTTTTTTTTTTGTGTGTGTTATATGTAGAACTTATCTCTAACATTTTGGAGACACTGTAATTCCCATGCCCCTACGAGACTTGAAACTGAGACCTCCCATTACAAACCTACCCATGTAATCACTGAGTTTTGCTCAAGTTCACAATAACTCTAATTTTAATAAATAAAAATTAGGATATATCTCTCTATCTAGATCTTGTTTTTTAGGAGACTTTCTCTTTATACTTTTGAAGTCATTGGCTTTTGTGACTTTGTCACTATTTATTAAATTTTTATTCATAATAGATCAAATCGTTTAATCCCATAATCAATTTAATTTTTAGTTAAGGAAAATGCTAGCTGCACTTATTGCACATTACTCATCCCACCTACAAGTTAATCTAAACCACTCATGCTTAGGGTTTACCCTTTAGAATATATGATTTTATAAAATATTTTTTTTTTAAAAATGTTTAAGGGCTTAGATTGGTTGTACATGGGATGGGTACTATACCTAGCCTATGTAGGCCCATAAGTGATGTAACCAACCAATCCGAAACAGAGTTGCTTAGGGTTTATCTTTTATAATTTAGGATTTAATAAAATAAATTATTTATTACTTTTTAAAATTTTCTATTGGTTGGTTATGTCATGTATGTCGGATTGCAACTATCATTACTCTAATATTAATTACGGAGCCAATTGTTGTTCATTGGCAGTTCACCCTGCTTAATTAAAGTCAAATTCCAAACAGTCGGTGATGCAATGGCATCATATTAGTAAATTATCAGTGTGACACACGACACATCGTTCAAAATCTTAACGAATCCCACTTTAGAGTAAATTATCAGTGTGACACACACACACTGGCATGAATCTAACAAGTGATTAGAATGGGATGAGTCATCAATGTCATTTGTTTCGTCTGCTGTTCCACCTGCCACTGGCCTCCTCCATGGACACAGCTGGGCTGATAATTAGTTAATGAAGCGTTTTTTGTATTCGGATTTGGTCACAAAAGCAGGTAGACCTCCCTTTCAATTCAAAATCTAAACTAAAACGGATTTGCCCCGGTTTCCTCTTCCCGAGCATCCCAAATTAGTCCCCATCAAATCTGCAAGAAATCGAATTTTTTCTCTCTCTCACTTGGCTCCGTCTCAAATTCATCGATGCCATTGTTGGAGTATGAAGACTCCCTTCTACTGTTTTGTCCTTTTACGTATTCAGCAGGCGGCGAAGGGATACAGAAAATCCTCAAACAAGACTTGTCTTCTTCCAGTAAACAATTATCAGTAGCAAATGCATTGTATGCGAGAGGAGAGTGGTTTGAATTTATTTGTGTTGGGTATTGACAGTTAACCTACCCTACCCTTTTCCTTTAGAGGGTCCTTAACTCCTCTTCAGGGTATTCCTTTAGGGCAATCCATAGTTCGGATACAGAATCATTATCAAGTTCAAAGAAGAAAATCCCATGAATCTGAAAAAATGTCTGTGAAGACCCACAAGGCTGATTCTCTCCTGTAAGGCAAAAGCTGCAAAAAACCAGAGCAGAAGGCTTCTCAATGACTCCATCCCTTCCCCGCCACTCAACCTAAATCTAAAGCTTTCCATTATTACGAAGGTGAACCACTTTCACCTTTTTCTTTCTTCTCAACCTTTAATTTGGGTTTATTGCACAAACAGACTTTTGCAAAAGACCAAATACAAATATACTACTGTTTTTACTATACTTCTCTCCTCCAATCCACTTCACATTATGTTTCTTCTCTCATCTTTTTCCTTTCCTTCAGTAAAGTCACTAAAGTCATTCATTCTTCCCTTTTCTTCTTTCTTTCTTCCTTTCTTTCCCCCCTCCCATTGCCTCTCATCTCATCTCTTCTCATGTGCACACCACTACCACAAAACAATGATACATTAATGAAGGCTGTATCCAGCTTTTCCTTGAATGAAAGCACATGAGATGAGATGAGATGGCCACCCTTTCACCTTATTCAAGAGGGACTGATTAATGCCGCTGATGGCATGAAAAGAAGAAAGATTTCAATTCTTGCTTGCATCACTTCATTTTTTTCTCTCTTTTCATCTTTTCCAACATGGCATGTTGCATTCTTATGATCTTATCTTCTTCGGTTTTATATTTCCTTCCACCCCTTTGACGGTTTCTTTACGGATGAGGTGAAGGAAACCTGCAATATTGAAAGGCCACCTTCCTTTGGAAAAGACACTCGACACCATCCATCCCGTTAAATCATCCTCTGACAATAATAAGATTACGAGACCTGCGACATCACGCACGCTTGATTATATCTAATAAACACCATCAAAGAGTCGCACTCGTGCACCCCTCATCTGACACTACTCAAAACTCCTTTAATTTATTTCAATGGAAAAAGATTGTTAGCTTAATTAAGCAACATATTATAAGGTCCGTGGCTCCATTTTGAGCACATTAAAAGTGCAAAAGCATGCCATTTGCCTTGTCATCCTTTTCCCCCACCAACCCATCACCCCTTGGTTGACCCCCCGAGTCAATCGGTTCACCCTTCATTTTCTTCATTTTCTTCATTTTATAAATGACACTATGTATGTTAAACATCACTAAATTACTTTTAATATATACTCTTATAGTTGAATGGGTCAAATTTGAACAATTTTTCGTGGACTAATTATATATCCACATTAAATTTCCCGGTTGGCTGCTTGTGTACCTCGGTGAAACTGATGGTTGACATAACGGATGGTGGAGTGTGTCGTGGCCCTGACCCACAGGACCCACACCCCACCAACAACATCTCCACCCTCGTTAATGTGCACCATGTGTACGCCCTGTCCCACACACTCAATTGAGATTCTGTTCTTCTAAATATCACCTTATACTATAACAAAGTACGTGCTAATTACATGTTTATTAGCAGAAATTGATTGGTCCTCGGTACAGATCTCTTCCTTCTATAAATGTCTATTCATATAAAAAAACAAAAAGAAAAAGAAAAAGTCCAATTTATGATTACGACTTTGTTAACATAAATAGAGTAGTAGACCAATAATAAAAATCAGGCAAGCAAGGGGACCTTCACTTTGAACCTGGGCGGGATTTGGTTTTCCAAAAATAGCCCCACACTCGGTGTCAGTCATTATCCTTTGCTTACTAGTTTAATTGTTCAACTCTTTTGAATCTTTGATTGATTAATGCTCTCGTGGAGATCAGAAAGAAACATATGGACCCACCAAGTCTACGTGTCATTATCTGGACCACCCGATGAATCTTTCTTTCTACATGTCCCTAGCTTTGCTTTTGCCGGCCCCGCCGGTGGATTCTTACATAAAAGGAAGCTAAACGTAGCCTACTCTCAGACCTCGATGCTGTGGACCCACGGACACGTAAGTCATTTTCGGTATTCTTTATGGGCAAGTCCGTCATTTCGTGTTACGCGGTGTCATGATGGAGGCGTGCTCAATTCCATTATTCCCTTCCCCCCCACGATCCAGTGTAACATGCCCAAGCATCACGTGAGCCATCTTTAATTTAATGTCTTCGATAATTATTTTTGAAAGCAAAAATTAAATTAAATTAAATTAAATTTAAAAAGATCTTGAAAGTTAAAAAAAAATAAAAAATAAAAAAAGGATAAAGTGGCGAAAACCCGGGGGCCGGGACTCAGAAAGTCAACACCGCAGGAGTCACCGTTCCGTTTCGTGGAAGTTTCTCGGGAGTTGAGAGACTCCCCGTTCCGTTCAGACGGCAAACGGAAAAGGCATTTTTGGTATCGAAACCGCGTTATCGTCTCTCCGGGTGGTGGTGGTGCTGCTGGTGGTGGCCACGGACGGAAAAGTCAAATTCGACGGGGTCTAAAAGGGAATAATAAATTTAACTGTTCCCGCATTTAATTTTTTGCCTTTTTCTTTTATCTTCTTCTCCTTCTTCTTGTTCTTCTTCCTTCTTCTCTTTCACGAAATGGATTTAATGGGGGTTTGGAATCCGGGGTTTTGAGGAAAGAGAAAAAAAGGGCGACGGACGGTGCTGTATACGCCGAGCTCTATCGATTCTTTTGACGCTCGGTGGAAGGAAAGGATCCGCGGGAGGCGGTCGTATATTTGAAGGTGTGAGATGCGGGGTCGGGGTCGCCGGTTCTCGTTCATGGATCTGGCGTCTGTGGCTTTCAGGAGATCTTTCGTAGAGGTAGATCTCTCGTTTTGGATCTATTATTTCCCAGGTGGAAGCTTCCGCTTCCTCTTCTGCCCCTGCCGCTGCCGCTTTCCTCTTCTTCCGCTGCTGCTACTGCAGCTGCGGCTGCTTACATTTGCTCTGGAGAATTAGTTGATTTCGGTTTTTTAGTTATTTATGGAAGTTTTAAGGTTTGAGCTAGTTCTATGACGCACTCCGCTCGTTGTCCGGAATTCGCGCACAACTATCGGTTTTCGGTTTTTTTGCTGTTTCAACTTTTACGAGTGCCGGTTCTTCGAGCAGTATACTGACATGGCGATGTTTCTCCGTTTCCATCCGAAATTGCTGTTGTTTTGTTTTGTTATTTAAGGTTTCTTTCATCTCCTCCTCCTGGACGTGGAAAATGTTTTTGTTTTTTTTTTTTTACAGGGTCGCTTCAGAAAAGTTTTTTTTTTGGGTTGCGTTTAGTCGTCGATACTCGCTCGGCTTTCTGACGGGGCTGTTTAATTTTTTGATTCTACAGCTGTACCGCTTACGGTGTTTTCAGGTCGATTTTGAGGTGATGCGCTGATTCACGTCCTTTGTTCATGTGATTTTCTTTTTAGTTTTAGAGAAATTTAATGACTTGATTTTTTTTTCTCCTGGGGGTGGTGGCGGGGTAATTAAAGTTGGGTTTTTTTCTTTTTCCTCTTGTTATAAACTCGATTATCCGGTTGATTTTGCCTTGTTTCTGAGGCTTACGCCGTACCGTCTTGCCGATCGGTGGCTAAAAATCCGGCATTTTGACAAAAAAAAAAAAAAAAAAAAAAGTAGTTCGGCCGTTTGCCATCCGTAGCTCATACAAGAAAAAAAAACTTTGGCTTTCTCTCTCAGACGGCACGAAATCATATGTTTGAGTTTTTCCGAGGGAATTATATAACTCAATTGTTCTTTTTGCTCAGAAAGCTAAGACTCGAACTTATATCAGTTAAATAAAAACTCAAATTTACAGAAATTTAGGAAAAATAAAAAAAAATGCTAGAATTTGAAAGAGAAACTGAGACTTATAATATGTCGAGCGTCACTTGTGTCAAGCTTTTGTCTAGTTTGATACATGTAATATTGTCTCCAGTATATCTTTTGCTAACTATCGTTTACTTCTTTGTATGACCTGTGTGATTATTATTTTACCATATATGAAAAGCCTCAAGCTGGTGTTTGTTTTTTTTATGTTTTTTGAAAACCATTTCAAGCATGTTTCTTGTCACTTTTAAGAATCTATGATTTTAAACGCCTTCATTGCTTTTGTATGACCTGAAGGGTGTGGTAAGCTTTCATTCTTTTCCCTTGTTTTAATGCTTATCTCCTTGTATTTTACCTGCATGGTGAAGCTCAGATAGTTTGATGCTCAAGGCTTCGAGCCGGCTTTGCTATTTTTGTTTGCTTTCAAACCATTCTTATCATCTCATTTTATGAGAACCACTTTGTAGTCTCCGATTTTAAGCACCGTTATTACTTGTGTATGAAGTGAAGGGTTGGGGAAGCTTTGATGATTTTCGCTTGTTGTGATTCTTATCTCCTGTTATGTTTATATGGTGAAACTCAGACAGTTCCATACTTAAGTCTTCGGTCTTCTGGTGTTTGCAGGTTTTGTATTGAGACAAGATTCTTGCAGCAGCTAATTTATGCAAATTGGAGTGGTTTTAGGGTTGTGGTAGTGTGACCTCCTTTGCCTATTTCTGCCAGCTGAGAGGCTTAGATGTCGTTCCGTAGCATAGTTCGTGATGTAAGAGACGGCTTTGGGAGCTTATCAAGGAGGAGTTTTGAAGTGAGACTGTCTGGCCATAATAGGGGAAAGTCTCAAGGTGCCGTTCATGAGTTGCATGATCAGCCTATAGTAATTCAGCAGAGTCAATGGGCAGGCCTTCCTCCGGAACTACTTCGAGATGTAATCAAACGTTTGGAGGAGAGTGAAAGTACATGGCCTGGTCGCAAACATGTTGTTGCATGTGCTGCTGTTTGCAGGGCATGGAGAGAGATGTGCAAAGAAATTGTTCGAAGCCCCGAATTCTGTGGGAAGCTTACGTTTCCAGTCTCCTTGAAACAGGTGAATATTTTCTTTGCCTTTAACATCTTATTTTTCAGTGAGGATTACTTTTACTTCTTTGATGAAAATATTTACTCGGAAGACATTAATTAATTGAATCTTTAACGTGTTTCCTTTTCAGCCTGGCCCTCGTGATGGGACTATCCAATGTTTCATCAAGAGAGATAAATCAAATTTAACTTATCACCTCTTCTTGTGTCTTAGCCCTGGTGAGATTTTTACTTTCATTTCCTGTTTATTTTAGGGCAACCTAATCTCTACTAGTGGTTAAAAAGTATGGTTGTTTGATTTCAGTGTCTTTGTGGTTTTGTCTTTCTTGGCTGTTGCTTGTCCCGCCTCCTGGTTGATAACCTATACAATACCTGCGTTGAGATTTTTGTTACATTCCATGTTCTTTTCTTTATATCGAGTTTTTTGTTGCCTTAAATGTCATTACCATCCGTCTTTATAAAATTTGTTAAGAGCATTGAATAAATATACATGTGATGCTCTTTTTTCTAATGAGAAGATATTGATGGAAGAGCTGGTATGTTGTGTCAAAATGAGATGATTGCAATGTGCACAAGAAACCGATATACGTGGTTTCTGTTCTTTTTATTTTTGATAAATTTGTAACCAAATGTTTCTCTTTGGCAGCGTTGTTGGTTGAGAATGGGAAGTTTCTTCTTTCTGCTAAAAGAAACCGACGGACGACCTGCACAGAATATGTCATCTCCATGGATGCTGACAATATATCAAGGTCTAGCAGTACATACATTGGCAAGCTGAGGTAAAACTAATTGCTAAGCTTGCCCTTCACTTTTGGTGTTATTTTTTGAAGATAATCCAATCTTTTAAATTGTGAATTACAATTTACCTTTAGTGTATATGTTGATGACCCTATTGTTCCTTTTGTCTATGCAGATCTAATTTCTTAGGCACAAAATTTATAATCTATGACACTCAACCCCCGTATAATGGTGGCTTTGTATCTCCACCGGGGAGAAGCCGCAGATTCTACTCCAAGAAAGTTTCCCCTAAAGTACCTGCTGGTAGCTATAACATTGCTCAGGTGACATACGAGTTGAACGTACTCGGAACACGCGGTCCACGCAGAATGCACTGTGTCATGCACTCCATCCCTGCATCTTCACTGGATGCTGGTGGTTCTGTGCCTGGCCAACCTGAACTGCTCCCTCGATCCCTTGAGGACTCGTTCGGCAGCATCTCCTTCTCCAACAAGTCCATCGATCATTCTGTTGAATTCAGCAGCTCTCGTTTCTCTGATATTGGCGGTTTACGTGACGATGACGAAGAAGGCAAAGAACGACCATTAGTCCTCCGCAACAAGGCCCCAAGGTGGCACGAGCAGTTGCAGTGTTGGTGCTTGAATTTCCGGGGAAGGGTCACTGTTGCCTCCGTAAAAAATTTTCAGCTTATTGCTGCAACCCAGCCGGCCGCAGGAGCTCCCACCCCATCTCAACCAGCTCCCCCGGAGCACGACAAGATCATCCTTCAGTTCGGCAAGGTGGGAAAGGATATGTTTACCATGGACTACCGGTACCCTCTCTCGGCGTTCCAGGCATTCGCAATTTGCTTGAGCAGCTTCGACACGAAGTTAGCTTGTGAATAGACAGACTCTCGAAAAAGGTACGAAGAACAAATGCAAAAGAGTTGGATGTTGAAGAAAAATTGTTGTCGTTATTATTACACCATCAATCTCATTGCTATGGTCGTTATTGTTGTTGCTTGATTAAAATCAATGGTGATTTTAATTCTACCTGTTGTAACTTTGTCCACTGCGGTGCGGCTGAATAACTTCTCACATTTATGAGGCAAATCAATTACTTCCTTTTTAAACTCAAAGACTACTTGTCGTTATTTACTGCACTGCGCCTTCTTCTCGGATTTGTCCCCCAATTTTTCTTTTGCCACAGAAAAACAAAGTACGATCGCTCGTGAGGCTGTGACATCCTTTTCACTTTCAGCTGCCAATTGAATCCGTGGCCACTCGCCAGGCAGTCGTACCATGATATAATTTGATCCATAGAAGAGCAGAGCACGTGACCTACCAAATAAATGAACCATCCCAGAATCTATCCATCCTCCATTCACCCCCCAAAAAAACTTCACCTCTTTCTTAACAGAAGAAGAATAGGATCTTTTCTCGTTGCAGGGTTGTCAGTGGGGCAAATGGAACAAAACTTTCGGCTTTTCTTACTTGTCTTATACTTGTATTCATGCATCGTGCCTCTTCTTTGGAGGAGAAGCTTCAGACAGGAATATTAAGAATCAGGAAGCAAAGAGAAAGAGGCCGGGAAAGGACTTCACGGAGAGCGAAAGGAGAAAAGACGAGACGCTGGATGTGATGGGGGCGGGACTCTCTGCTCCCAGCTTACTTGTGAAGGGTGATTTGGATCAAAAGCAACACAAGGACTCATGAATTGAGCAAAAGAAACACAGCGCGCCTCCCATCTCTTGCTTTATCTGTAATTCAAAATACAAAGCAAAGTGTGGGTAAAACACAAAAGGAAATGGAGTTATTACGAGCGTGAATTGAGAAGACAAATCCCAGTTAAAAGATAAAAAGACTTTTTTGGAATAATAGGTACTTATATTTTAGTATTATATATTTTATTATATTCGTGCAATAAATTCAAAATTTATAAACTGTTACCTTATGGTTTGCTTAAATACTGACCTTTTAACAGTCTTTACTCTATTATATATTGAGATATTTTTTCCCACGTATAGGTTAGAAGTTCTCAATATAGTATATACTGAAAAAAAGTTAATAAATTCACTAATTTTAGTCACTATCCTTAGTAATACAATCTAACAAGTAATAGTGTAACACCGTCATTTGGGTGCAGAGGATTCATGGCTGGAAGTGGGTTAGAATTTTGGACGGTGGAGTAAGAATTCTCAGATTCAGGCGTCAGGGTTTTTCTTCTTAAACCCTCAAGAACCATTGCAGTCGACCGAAAGTCTATTCACGTCTGATGCACGTAAGATGTTGTTGCGTCGGGCGGCTTCTTCAAATTTTCCGCGACTGAGACCCAATAAACTCCTATGGCATCTTTCCGCTTTTTCTTATTCAGATTACCGAAGACGGAAATTGGCCCCCCTGCAGGTATTTTCAGCTGCCTTATTCTTTTTGAGGCTTGGTACATGGGGGCAGAAGCGGAGGCGGCATCATTTTCTTTGTTTTCTTTATCTCAAGCTTCTTTTCTGGACGCTTGTGATCAGATGTTGAGCATTTGCTTCCTTCTGTACTTTTTAGGAGAGAAGGATGATTGATAGGTTTAGGCTGTGGGCTAAAGGAGGCGAAGGGGGTAATGGGTGTTCGAGCATTCGTCGTAGTCGGCACGATCGTCATGGAAAACCTGATGGTATGTGGGTGAAATGTTCTTCAACTTCTTCTTCTTCTTCTTCTTCTTTCAAAAATCACATTTTTCTGTTTGTAGTTTTTTCGATTTAGTCTTATCGACCTTTTAATCTTAATCTAGTAAGTGATTGCTACATTGTGTTGCAACTTTCGAAGGTTCAATTATTAGAAACACTTGCGCGATTAAATTAATTTTAATGTAATAAGTAATCAAATAAATTTTCAGAATGCTGCTTGTTTGATTATCTAGGATGTGCTATTCTTCTATCAATGTACTTTTATGTGTGTTATTTCTATGTCTGAAGCACACAGTCTTATAATTGAATGCTGATATCAGCCTACCGTGAAACGAACATATTGTCCTTGGCTTTTCTTGCCTCTAAGTTACTAAATCAGCAGTGAACTCTGAGAATTTACTTCTGAGGTACACCTATGCATGTGTTTCTCACTGCATACTACTTTTATGCTCTGACAAAGCCCAAGCATGCTGTGCCTTGTTGTCGACACAGATATATTTTTGGGACAATGTTTGTTTCATAGATTCAGTGGAGAACCTATTGGTCAAGGATAATAAGAACCTCATATGGTGCTTGGTTTTCATCTTTTCTAATTTTTCTTTCCTTGCACTTTTGGCCTGTAGAAGAATACAACTTTTATTGATATATGTATTCTTTAGGGCATCTTAGTTTCTGTGAGAATTAGCATGTGAAAACATACTAAATCTGAAAATTGTCGTAGGAGGCAATGGTGGAAGAGGTGGGGATGTAATTCTGGAGTGCTCTTCGGCAGTTTGGGATTTCAGCAATCTGCAGCATCATCTGGTATGATACTAATTCTTTTTTATTCAACTGAGTTCCTCCCTCCCTCCCTCCCCCTCTCTTATTTGGTCGAACATGATCTTAATGAGCTTTTAGGTGAGACCCACTTGGAACAATGCTCCTGCTTTCAGTATACTTTTTGAGAGTGAGCTAGTTATATGTGAAAGGAATTGAAACTCTTTGTTTTTTTTTCTGAGATCATTGAGACCCAGCATGTACAACGTATCCTGTTTCAAGTCAATATTTTGTGGTTTTAATGATTTATTTTTATCATGATTTTTTCTAACGCCAAATTAAACACCAGAATGCCAGTAAAGGAGGACATGGAGCTTCAAAGAACAAAATAGGAACCCGTGGGAGTGACAAGGTTAGAACTTTGAAGTGAATCTCTTCTCCTTATTGTTGTTGTAGGTTTTTATTAGAACTTTTAAGTGATTCTCTTCTCCTTGTTGTTGTTGTAGAGTGTTGTTTTTATTAGAACTTTTAAGTGATTCTCTTCTCCTGATTGTTGTTGTTGAGTATTTATACTATATTGAGCTTTGATTCTCATACATTTGATAGTTTGCCCAAGTACCAGTTGGCACAGTAATTCATTTGGTTAGCGGAGAGGTTCCTTCTGTGGTTGTATCAAAGTCTATTACATCTTTGGATCCTTGGGAGATTCCAGATGCAAATGAAGCTAGTCCAGTATCTGATCACGGAATCGACAATAGGACTTGTAATAGAAGAGAAGCACTGAAACAGAAAGATTTCAGTGGAACTTATTGCCCCCAAAAAAATAAAGAGGAGGCGGATATTGACAAAAGTTCTCATTTCAATGGAGTAGAGTGTAGAAGATCCATGCAATATACGATTTCTGATTCTGAGGAAGATGATTACGAGGTTGCTGATGAAGAATATGATTCCTTGTCTTCCATGGAATTTGAGGAGGATGAGGGGGAGTTAGAAGAGGAGGAAGAAGTACAATATAATGTTGCAGAGCTAACAAAACCTGGACAGAGATTTATTGTTGCTCGGGGAGGAGAGGGTGGTCTTGGAAATACCACTTTGTTAAAGTCTCCAAAGGGCTATAAACAATCAAAACACAAAGAAAGGTATAGTAATGATAATTCCTTAAACCATAATATTGCAGATGATGAATGCCAATCATCACTTAGTCAGGGTGTGCCGGGTTCTGAAGCTATTCTTATCCTAGAATTAAAGAGTATTGCTGATGTGGGTCTAGTTGGAATCCCAAATGCTGGAAAAAGTACACTTTTGGGGGCCATTTCCCGGGCAAAGCCCATGGTGGGTGATTATGCTTTCACAACTTTGAGACCAAATATTGGAAACCTGAACTATGAGGACTTCTTTTCTGTCACGGTGGCAGATATTCCTGGACTCATAAAGGGTGCACATGAGAACCGTGGTCTTGGCCATGCGTTTCTTAGGCATATTGAGCGCACAAAAGTTCTGGCCTATGTGGTGGACTTGGCTGCTGCCTTGGATGGGAATAGAGGTGTCCCTCCATGGCAACAACTTCAGGATTTGGTGTTGGAGCTTGAACGTCACCAAGAGGGTTTGGCAGATCGGCCATCGTTAGTTGTGGCAAATAAAATTGATGAAGACGGTGCAGAGGATGTTTTGGAAGAGTTGAAGAGAAGGGTTCAAGGAGTATCCATATACCCAATTTGTGCTTTGATAGGTGAGGGGATACCAGAGCTAAAAACTGGTCTAAGAAAACTTGTTGATGGAACAGAACATGGGAGACTGACTTTAGATTGCTTGATGGTTGACTGACTGTCACAATGAATTCGTTAACATACCATTCGATGTGCATCTGGCTCCAGTGAAGACCTGTCCAAGAGATCTACGATCCTCAATTATGAAGTGACCAGTTCCTTTCAAAGCCTGCATTGAGAAACGGGGATATGCCTGTGTTTCTCATCTTTCTGCGGTGACTTCAAAACAGTAGCAAATTGGAGGATTTTGGTCGCCCATCCGGTACGAGTGCCGATATATTTTGATACCTAAGTTATTCTATTTATTATTTGATCTGTCAAAGCAAATTATTTGTTGTTGATGCCAACGATATGAAAGTGCAGTTTTTTGTACTAATTAATTTGTGGAGTTAGTACAATTTATTGGATTAATTTGTGGAGTTAGTACAATTTATCGGATTAATTTGTGGGTACTTTGGGTTTGTATAGAAAAATGTTTAAAATTTTCGTGTTTAATACCAAAAGCCCCTATGAGAAAATTGCATACATATTGAACAAGTTCGTGAATGCTTTCCTGTTAATGTACTTCAAAGAATTTTTTACAGATTTTTTATTTTACTTGAAAAAAAAAACCCATCTTGCCAGAACTATTAATAGGACACCTTTTATGCTCTTAAAAGTGAAAAATTAACAATTGTAGTGCCCCACTTCTTAAGTGCCCACTTTAATTTCACCTCCCTAATTAACAATTAGTTGGGCATTTTATTTTAGAGAAGGCCATTAAAAGCCCGATCTTTTGGTCTTAAAGCACACTTCAATGGTCTTTTGGGAAGACAAACACACTTAATATCAATTATTTTATTTTTTCCTAGGAAATTTGAACTTGGTGGGTCAGAGATGAGGCGACACAAAACCAACCTGAGGACAAAGGATTTTATACAGGTATTCATTATTTCAAAAAACATTTGTAATTCTAATAAAACTGTCAACAAAATACTGGCGGGATCTCTACTTAGTACTTAGGAATGTTGCTATTTTTAATTATCTAATTGAAAACTAAATGATGGTATTCATCTCAATATAACTGTTAATACAGAATATGGATATCTTAACATTTTAATTAGAAAACATATGAACCCGAATTAAAATAGGTAAACCTTTGCTTCATTATCAGATCTACGGTGTTCTGAGACATCTTATAGTATTATTGATAATACGAAGAAAAGGAAACATGACTCATTTTTTCAACGCGATTAGTTATTTGAACTTTACAGAAAAAGGGTTTCCCTGGTTTAGCAAGTCGGCGTAAATGGCTCAATCCTTCACTCACTGTCGAAGAAGGAATCTGCCCCCGTGATACCGTTTTTGCGCAGGTGCGTCGTTTGGGACAGTGCAATCCGTGACTGATCTTCCCCCCGCCCCCAATAAATTGGGTCCTTCTCTTCCCTTGTTCCAAATGCATTTGCAGCAGAAGAAATTACGGAAATCGTTTTCGCTGCAAATGGCCTCTCTGTTCCTCCTCGCACTCGTCTCCGTCTTCCTCCTCGTTCCCTTGCTCTCCCCTGTCTCTGCCCGCTCTTCCGGCGGACAACACCATTTCAAGAACACCGATGTTGTCCCCGTTTCAAAGGAAATAACAATGGCGTGCAAGGCCACACGGTTCCCTCAGGCCTGCGAAACCTCTCTGTCTCGATCGGCCACTCTCCCTCCCAATCCCCAACCTCTCGATCTCGTTTCCGCCGGAATGAAGCTCTCTTCCGGGAATCTCGCAACGGCGCAATCCATGGTCAGGAGCATCCTCGACACAGCCGGAGGCGATAAGAATCGGTCGACGGCTGCGAAGAACTGCCTCGAGGTGCTCTCGTATTCCCAGACCCGGATCACGGTCTCCTCCGGAGCGATCGTCGGGAGGACCAAGGACGCGCGGGCGTGGATGAGCGCCGCCCTGCTTTACCAGTACGATTGCTGGTCCGCCCTCAAGTACGTGAACACGACGCAGCGCGTGAACGAGACGATGGCGTACCTAAACGATTTGACCGCCTTAACCAGCAACGCCCTCAGCATGCTCCTCTCTTACGATATCTACGGCAACGACACCGGGAGCTGGCGGCCGCCGCAGACCGAGCGGGACGGGTTCTGGTCCTCCTCCGATGCCGCCGGCTCCGGCGGCGGCGAGTCCTTCCGCGGCGGGTTCCCGGCCCCCTCCGCCGCGGACGCCACCGTGTGCAATGAAGGGAAGGGGAAGGGGTGTTACGACCGCATCCAGGACGCGGTGGAAGCCGCGCCGGACAACCTCGTCGGACGGAGATTCGTCGTTTACATAAAAGAGGGCGTGTATAAAGAGATCGTGAGAGTTCCG
Source organism: Aristolochia contorta (assembly GCA_022405105.1). NCBI lineage: Eukaryota > Viridiplantae > Streptophyta > Magnoliopsida > Piperales > Aristolochiaceae > Aristolochia > Aristolochia contorta. Next base: position 242,353 of record JAHZSQ010000013.1, read on the forward strand.
GCGGAGAAGAAGAATCTGGTCTTTTTGGGTGATGGGATTGGTAAAACAGTGATTACAGGGGACCTCAGCGTTCAGATTGTCGGTGTCTCCACTTACAACACTGCCACCGTCGGTGAGTTTCGGCCTCTCTCTCTTCCCTTACGGCTTTTTGTTAATAAATGTATTTGGACTGAAGGTCTTTGTCTTGGTCCATATGGGTTTGGTTTCTGCTGCTTGTTTGTCGGTGTCTCCGCTCCGCTCTTCTCTCTTTAATGGCGACGAGACGTCCTTTCCCTCCTTCAAGGCGCCGCAGCATGTGATTTCTCTGAAAGGGGTTCTGGTTCTATTTCTGTACACAACGCCCACGTCGTTTTAGATTATCCATATACACACTCTCGTGACTCGCGCCCATTGGAGGCTGGAGAGGGTGGGGGCGTCCTGCAGAATATATTTGAAGATATGCTTTACTAACATCCACGTCTTCTTCTTCTTTTGTCGAACACGCGGCGTGCATACTTTTGAGAGCTTCATTGATAATGTTGTCCATGGCTTCCCTCTTTTGCTTAATTGTTTGTTTCTTTTTCCAGGAGTCGCCGGTGATGGGTTCATGGCGAAAGACATTACCTTCTCCAACACGGCGGGGCCAGACTCGCATCAGGCGGTGGCTTTCCGATCCACGAGCGACTTGTCCGTGCTACAAAATTGTGAGTTCCTCGGCCACCAAGACACCCTCTACGCCCACTCCCTTCGCCAATTCTACAAGTCTTGCCGCATCGTCGGCACCGTCGACTTCATATTCGGAAACTCCGCCGCCGTCTTCGAGGACTGCCTGATACTAATCCAGCCACGCCAGATTAACCCGGAGAAGGGAGAGAGCAATGCCGTCAGTGCCCACGGCCGGACGGACCCGGCTCAATCGACCGGCTTTGTTTTCAAAGACTGCACTCTCAACGGGACTGAGGAGTACATGGGGTTGTTCTTCAAGAATCCCAAAGCGCACAAGAATTACCTGGGAAGGCCATGGAAGGAGTACTCGAGAACTGTTTACATACACTGTAACATGGGGCCTCTCATCAGGCCGGAAGGGTGGTTGCCGTGGAGCCAAGACTTTGCACTGTCGACTCTGTATTATGGGGAGTATGAGAACACCGGCCCCGGTGCCAATACTGCGAGCAGAGTCAGATGGAGCAGCCACATTCCGGCGGAGCACGTCAGCGTATACTCTGTAGCTAGTTTCATTCAGGGGGACGAGTGGTTACTGCCTGAAGACCAATAGGATGAATGAATGAATGAATTAATCTCTCATTGTTTTTTAATCTGTTGTTTTGTCCTCCATACTAAGTACATAAACCAAATCAAGCTGTTTCTCGTGAATGAACCTAGTAGATATTGTTTAAATAGAACTTTTTTTACATCTTGGTGGACACATTGTCACTGGTCACTTAGCAGTTTCACTAATAACTTTTAAAGAACTTGAGTGCGGGTTGAATCAGCCATTTTCAAGGTCGGTTGGGCACAATAGAGTGGTGGTGGTGGTGGTGGATAACCAGTTTTCTTTACCGAGTGGAATGTCTGCCTAGTGAATCCCCACATCTGTCTTATGACAAGGTGGATTGCAGACGCAGAGCACATAATTAAAAAACCTGTTGCCCAACTATTCTGTTTTTGTGCTTTAGTACTGAACCCAACCTGCTCCAAATTAGCTTTTTCACTCTTCATTCTTCCGTTTCTCTGTTCTTGTGATTTCTGTACGAAAGAGCGGAGAGGATATCGATATCCGGTTTGACAAGGTTTTAAGGCACCCGCTTTTGCGGAAAAATGGAAACTCTTCTCTTTCTGGGGAATTCAAGTTCTTAAGAGACTCGTGTGTAAGTGTGATGTATTGATTAGCCATTACAGATTTATGTCGTCGTTTTGGCGGATGAAATGATCTGCTTTGAAGTTTGAGCGTAGTAGGTACATAATGTCAAGGCAGTTACAGAGATGGTCGAAATAATCTCCGCTTTAGTTGGGGTTTGGTGCGCTTTTCTCCCAGTCGCATTGAGGATTGAAAATGCTTGGTTAAGCACCTGGATTCAAATTCAAAGTTACGGAAGAAGTGGAATTTTATACAGAAACAAACACCAATTCGTCAACTGGCCTGTTTAATTTCCTAGTACCCAGTAAAACGAAAAAGGACCATTGATACCACAAACCACAAACCTTCTGACGGACGATTGAAGGTGGGTAATATTACATCATTCCGGTTTTACATTGAGGGAAGATAAAGAAAAAAAAAATGGAAGTTTTACCTATTCAAAGGGAAGATGCCGTGGCGAACCCATTAAATGAAACAGACAGCAGAGATGAAATACTAAAAAGAAAAGCTCCCTATACGATCAGAAGACAGGCTGCGGCTATGCCGAGGCCCTTGACAGAAGCTGCAAGTGAGCACATTCCTTCCCTCAACGAAACGAGAGGGAAAGAAACTCCCGGCTCCGTTCCTTTAAGAAGATGACGATTCCAAGTCAAGAAGCACCGGGATTGGATACAATACTCAAGTGGCTCCCTCTGGACGAAGAAAAAGAACCCACCCACCATTCTCACATATAAGAAAGTGAGAAACCCACCCATCATTCTCAGATTCCATTAACAGGTGATCGTATGATCCGCACTGTCTCGCCTCACTGAGCCATATCTGTATATATTCCCTAGTTTATTCAACTCGAGAGATCGTTTCTGGTGGAGACATGGGGCACTCGCTGTTTAAATCAAAGTAAAATAAATGAACCGGAGGATTAAACCGTCAAGAAGACTATGCTTTTGAATTGAGCATCAGCCTTATTGCTTGTCCAGTTCAGGTTGCTCCAGGGATCCTCCTTATAATGCTAACGACTTCGGATTAAAAGATTGGCTTAATGTTTAAACTGAGTTCTGATCTCCCAACTGGGTTTTTGTTTTTAAAAGAAATGGCCCTTGTGGGTGACCTTTCCTGGCTCTTCAAGATAAAAGAAATACATGAATAGTTCTTCAGTCTTTGGCATTGCTCGACGGCGATGCTGCTAGGTGGGACGGCTTCCTCATCTATCATCAGTGGGCGGCATATGGTCGGCAATTAATATAAGCCTGCGAAGAGAGTCGTGTCTCAGTATTCTCACCTACCCAGAAATAATTTTTATCTAAAATTTGTCGCTTCCTACTATAACAGTCGGTATGTGCAAACAGAAGGTCTGTTTCCATATTCAATTATTCAGTTTGGAATGAACTAAATCATATTTGATTCTGATGGTACTGATACTTTTGTCATCGTCAATAGATGAATCTGTGGCAGTTTAAAATGATTTGTGGCAGGCCGAAAGAAAACTCAGCCGTAGGAATGATTTACGAACAGGTAAGGGTGATTTTATATTTGTTCCTTGTCAAGCCGCTTTTGATAATGTTGGATTTTTTCGAGTGAATTCATAATCCTAATTTCTACTAGTTTTTTCGAGTGTAATTTTTAAAATGGAACTAAGAAAGTCTATAATTTGCATCGAAATGGAAAAAATTTATTATTATTTGATTTTTATATTTTAAGAAAGTCTATCAAGTCATTTTGATTGTTTTGAAAGTGGAGCTTTTAGTGTTTGTTATTTTGTACTTTGATAGGAGTTTAGAAATAACAAAATACAATGATCTTTTAAGTGTATCTCATAAAATTGTAATTTAGCTCAAATTTTTAAAAAAATTAAATTGAATTTTGATAGTTGGGTTTGAATTTTGGATATCTATATTTTCAAATATTTATTCATTTCAACTTTTTTTTTCCTGTTTTTGTGATCCGTGGGTCATGGGAGTTTTTCTGGATTCCATTGGGCCAGCGTTTTCATCTGACTGAAGCTCTATAAATACTTTACTTAGGGAGGGTGTGGTTGCCCTAGCGTCTTCATTCTTCAGCCGTGAGTAGAACCTGAACGAGTGTTCGCCATGGGGTTTCGGTCGGCTGCGCTATTTTGTTCTCTCTATGAGAGTAATATCCTCTTTTATTTTAAAGGACTTCTTAGTTTCGAAGAAAAAAGTATACTGTTGTTCGAGATTCGTGACTGGAAAAATGGATTCTATTGTTCATGATACGTGACCGATGAAATGGATCCTCTCGTTCCGGATCCGTGACTAAAAAGATTTCTGTTGTTCGAGATCCAGGTAGGCTAGTGACCGAGGAACTTCCCTGCAATTTGAGGTATTTTCTGCTGGTTTTAGCTGTTTTTTAAATGGAAAGTCTTTTTTTTTTGACAAGCTTTATGATTGAATGGTTGTTGGGTAAAAGTGCCTGTAGGTTGGTTCATTTTTATTTCTGGTGCATTCCTTTATCTTACATTAGCATACATAACATACTTCCGGCCATTAATGTTTCTCTTTTCCTTGCTCCTCACGGTGTTCTTATACTCTCTCAAGCAGATTTTTACTGGGAAATGTATAGTACTTTTTCTCTTTCACCCCCAAGTTAAGAAAGAGTCGTTTTTTATACTCTCAACAAATGTATATATGTATAGTCAGTCTTCTTCTACTTGATCTTCTTTCATCCATACAGTAGATATGAAAGTTTGCATTCTTATCTCTCTTCTTAGATGCCCGATGATGGAAAATTGATTTACCGGAGCAGATGCATAGATTTTCATTCTAGTCCAGGCCGGGTGCAGTGTTTAATGTTTACTGTTTAGTTCTCTTATCCTCTTTAAACGGTAAAGGGGGTAGATCCTAATTTTTCGGATATCAATGGATGGTTTTTATTTTCAGTTAAGAAAACTCTAAAAATGTTTCCATTTTTTCTCCTAAGCTCTATTTTTTTGTGTCTTTTGTGTATTCTCTCCTCTAACATATTCTTTGTGCGAGACCTATCCATTTCTTCGCCATTTCTCTGTTCTGTGTGGGAGTCCTTAAGGCCTCCTTAAGGCCTATAACAGAGAGCGGACGAAGGAATGCAGAGGTTTCATTCAAAAAAGATGCTGAGGATACAATACGCAAGAGATACACCAAAATGAGAGTTTAGGGAGAGAAGATGGAAGAGTGTTTTTGAGGAGAGTGATCTCTATTCCCAAGAGAATATGTCTGAAAATAAAAACCTCGTCCATAGATATCCAAAAAATTAGAATCTAGTATTTTCTTCTAATTGTTTAAGAATGGTAAGATTACCACTAGGCGCACTGGAGCCGTGCTAGTATTTGTGCATGACTCCCTTCACAAGAAATAAAAAATTGTTGTTGTGTACACAACCCGACGTGCATTTTTTTATTCTTTGTGAGGGAGCCGTGTGCTTATTTGTGCACTGCTCACTCACAGGGAATAAAATATTGCACATCAGGTAGTGTGCAAAACAATAATATTTTATTCCCTGTGAAGGGAGCCGTGTCTGCCAGACATGCACTTTGGCTAAGCCGGCTGCACTGGAACAATGATTGTATGCCATTTTACCAATAGTGAACAATGATTGTATGCCATTTTACCAATAGTGAACAATGATTGTATGCCATTTTACCAATAGTGAACAATGATTGTATGCCATTTTACCAATAGTGAACAATGATTGTATGCCATTTTACCAATAGTGAACAATGATTGTATGCCATTTTACCAATAGTGGAAAGACTGAATGAAAATCAGTTGCTAATGCTGACGATGAATTAAGAAGCTATGAGATCTGAGGGCTGTGTGGTTACCTAACCAAAATTTATTTAGATCATTTATTAAGAAATTATTTTTGATTCTATTTGGATTAATTGTTTTGTAATGATATAGAACATTGGTTTTGTTAGTGAAATTTTGTATTTGTTTCTTTTGTTTTACTGAACCCACATTTTCATGGTTCTTATGGTAGGATGCTGTGCTTTATGTCTAAACTTTTCCACACATGGTCATACTAGAGAACCCTTTTTCCATTGTTAATCAGATAGTAATGGTGTATTCTTTAGCATTTCATGAATTTGCTTATGGCAAGATTCTTTTTTTATTTATTTTAAAATCAAGATTCTCTTTCCAGGCGGAAAAACTTTTGTGGAGCCCAATGATGGAAAACTTATTGATTGGAGAGGGAGTAGGGGTTTTCATTCTGGCCTTGACGCATAGTTCTTCTTCTTCTCCTTCTCCCCTCCCACCCCCCACTCCCCCTTTTCCTTCTCTTCTTCTTCTTCTTCTCTTTCTTCTTCTTCTTCTTCTCTTTCTTCTTCTTCTCTTTCTTCTTCTTCTTCTTCTTCTCTTTCTTCTTCTTCTTCTTCTTCTCTTTCTTCTTCTTCTTCTTCTTCTCTTTCTTCTTCTTCTTCTTCTTCTCTTTCTTCTTCTTCTTTCACTATTTCTTCTTCTTCGAATGCTGAAATGCTCTCAATGAAAACCTTTGTTCTCCCAATGACTACAGAAGCTATGAGATCTGAGGGCTTAAATGGCATAAATGACTGCATTAGGTTTCTTCCTTAAATATTTCTTAGGACATGCATAGCTCCATTGCTACTACATAATAGTAAAATATGCATTGTTTGTTTTATTGCGAAGGAAAGTTTAATAGTATATTACTCTACTAATTTCTTTGTGATCCTCTTATGTATTGCTTTCCATAATGATTACTTCAAGATCATGTTTTAGAAACGAATCACTTAAGGGTCACATGCAAAGTGTGTGGTTATATGATAATATGCTTCACTCTGCTGGTTTGTAATGCCTATTAACAGGCCCTAGAAATTGTTCAAACAAATTCTTTTGGCTTCCTTTAGCTTTTTGCTGATCTAGATTTTTAGGGCAACTAGTCGGGAAGATGAACTGATGAACTTTTCATCCTTTTTTTTTTTTTTTTTAAAATAAACATCATTTTATCTTAGAATTTTGTATGTTTCAATTTGGAAAATTTTGCTTCTTTTTTAAGAGATCTGTTTGCGACCAAGTCATTTTGCATGTTGTGATGCAGGGGAAAGCAAAAGATAAAAAGGATCAGTATACTGAGGGAAGAACTGAAGAAGTTGAGCTTTCCATGCAGGTAGCCGATGATAAATGAAGATGGACCGTTGCAGCTGAAGGTGATTTATTTCCGCAAAAATAGTATACCGTGGTCAAATGTGCGGCGCGTATTTCTTTAAGCTTGTATTAGAATTATCTACCCCATTTTTGCCGCCCAGATGTATAGTATCCAGTAGCAAACGAGATTTAAAATATTTCATTATGTTATAGGGAAAAGTCTACTTGTTTGTTTAATTGTTTTCTAATATTTTGCAGGCCCTATTACTCATGGGGATTTTATTCACCTTGTGCGTCGTGCTGAGTGGTGTTGATGTTGATGATGCTGCTTACCAAGTTACCTTGGCGAATGGTAATGGGGCTACATCTGCTTCTTCGGTTTCATCAGAAAAAATAAACTGGAAGGTTATCAAGGCAAATCAAATATGGGGTCGGGAAAGAGCTGTTTTAGCAGAGCTAGCCGACTTGAAAAATGCCGCGAACCATCACCTGAAATTGGCGACCATGAATCGCAGTTTACTCATTTAACATACTGATTGTAGATGTAGATCCAAATTTTAGCCGCCAAAAAATTGCAGATGGAATATGCAGTTGCCAAATATATCCATTGTTAACCATTTTGCCTCGTTGCGTGGATGAGAGAGGAATGCACATTACAAATCATGATTCGGTAATTCAGTTTATAAATTCTCCGTTTTCTTTGACGTTTCACTGAGAAGATCTTAAAAAGTACAACTTGATCATTATTGGCGTGCTTTTGGGGAACATTTATCACATAATGCGCGTTGGGAGATCAGAAACCTAAGTTGTTTCCGTGGGTCGTTTAAGGAGTATCAGAAAATGTTTTCAGTTTAAAAGCTATATAAAACTTTAGTAGCTTGTCCTGCGACGAGGACGTACAGCACAGCAGAAGAGAACTTTTAGCTGCTGCGGGTTTTCTTACCGCTTCAGCAAACAAAATGTTGGAAGCCAAGAGCCTGAGGAAAGCTGTAGTCCCTTCTTCGCTTCTGCAAAGCCCATCACCCGGAAATCTTCAGTCGACGCGCCTCGCGCTTCATGTAATCTGCATCTCTCCCCACTACGTTTTCGTTGCCTATTTTGCAGTTTGTCTGCTTTTACCATTAGACATTCTTTTATCAGGTTAATGGCGATAATTCTTCTTCATCTGTGTACATTGCTTCTGGGTCTCGAGTTTATAGAGTGGAGGTATGCGCCTTTAGTCTTTTTGACCAAGTTGAGTGAGTATCAACTGTCGGTTTCGACCCAACAAATTGGTCCTTCTTGTTGAGTCTAAGTGGAGTGGAACGCTTGGAGCAGAAATCGCTCTGCGTTATTTTCACTTATGATATTAGCTGAAAAAAGGATAAGAAACTGAGTATTATTATCAGCTATTTTTTGTCTCTATCCGAAACGAGCAAGCCGGATGAAACAAGACTAAAAAGGAAGGTCAATTCGCTGGATTGTTCTATTCCTGCCCTTTGTAGTACAGTAGTAACATCATGTTGTCTAAATTTTGCATTTCCGTCGAACTGTGCTGTTTGAATAATGAACAGACGTTATCTTCCTTTTTTGTATTATTCTTTTTGGAGCAAAACACGGGCAGAGCAATCTCTATGATTGTTTTTGAAATGGTTCATTGTGTCATTCGCTTTTCAGAGACTTGTCTTTTGAAAGTTTAGTTGTGGTTGTGTTAGTTCAAAGATAATTGAACGTAAGAAGTTGGAAGTCCATTATTTTTTTAATCTTGCGTAACAAAATCCCTTGCTGGTGAAACATGCTGTTTTTCTATGGTTTTTAGGGGGATTTAGAAAGCCTTTTGTAGGATCTTCTATGTGAATGTTATTGATGCAGATAAAGATACAGAGTTCTAAATTAAAATACTAATTAAATGAGAAATCCTTGATCAACTAAAATACTCTAATTTCAATCCATTCAGAACTTTGTATCTTTATGTTCATCAGTTATACTGATTTTGTACTATCCTTAGGCCAACATCATGATGTCAGAAAGGGTATAGATCTAGAAGGTATGTGACCTCAGGGCGTTCTCAATCTGTTAGATATGGGGACTTCTACATATCACACTTAGCGAAATTTTGAAAATAACCATTTCAACCATTCTTATGATATGGAAGGAATGGGAAAGGCATTTTGTGATAGCAATCCAGATTTTCTTCTTCTAGATTCTCACATGCTGTCAAGTGGTAATTTTCAATGTGTGATATAAGGTATCAATGCAAGACACGATGGTGATGAAGGGAAAGGAAAGCCTTTTGATTCCAGCTCCAGCAAAGGTGAATAATGATTGACTCACACTTTTTTGCGATGTTATAACATTTCCTCATTTTATAAAGTATTGATAGTCTCTATAACTCTTATGCTCTTCTCAAGGTCTTGAGTTCAGGAACAGTCAACCGCTGCCCACATCATGCAGAAATTCAGAGTGTGGTGCTTGCCGAGGCAGATAGTGAGTGACTTTGACCAGCCATTTCTCTCCTATGGATAGTGTATTCTCCATGTCTTGCTCCGCTGCTGTATGGTGCATACACTTTGCAGCTTGTGTGGAAAAAAGGCATTATGAAGGGTTTCTTAATGCTGGAGGCCATGTTATGGTTTCCTTGGAGGTCATATTTTCCGGATTTTTTCCTTTTGTCTGCTCCTTAACCACCAACCCTATCTTATATGAGAAAAAAATGTCATTGATGTGGGGAATCTTAAATTTTTGTCTTCCTGTTAGGTTGAAATCTGCTTCAGACTTAGCATGTAAGTATTTCGTGTCATTGACATCAGAAATTGACTTTCAAGTACTGTTGCTCCAAAAGGTGTTTCTCAAGTTCTTGAGGCGAGTCATGTGTCTAGTATTAATTAATAAACTAAACTTAACTATTATCATGGATGGCAGTGAAACTTGATTTCCTTGAATCATAAGAGAAGAGGAAATACTGTAGTTTTTCCATTATTGACATTATTTTTTTTGTTTGATATAAAAGGTGTGCTTGTGCAGGTAATACAGGTGTCATTTTGGGGTCAGTGGACTCTTATGGTCATCTTATTGTATCTCAGTTAGATACAAGTGATCAAGGTAGTGCTTCAGTGTTTCTTTTTTACATTGCTCTCATTCTTTGGAAAGTAGCTTCCACACTGATGTACAAACCAGAAAAAGACATCAAATTGATCTAAAACACTGAACTTTTCAGGTATTGACAGGCCTACATACTCAGTTCTGCCTCGTGATTCTGGTGTAGGAGAGGGAAGTTGGGCTGGTCTCTGCTTCAGTCCAAGCACCTGGGCAATGGTACAGAACTTATTATCAAATTAGACACAATATTCTGTGAGACTCGTATTCTTCTTGATGACACTGTAGGATTTTATTTATTGAATTTAGAGAATCATGTAAAATGTTTATTTATCTTCAAGGGGACTTTTATTTATCTCAGATTTGACATATCAGCCTGGATATGACTGGAACCTTCTCCTCAAATAGATTCTGAAAAACACATCATTGGATGTTCAAACATTTTGCTAATTGGAAGGTTCCCCTTTTCCACCAGCTATAATTGGAGTGACTCCCTATTTCAATGCCTTCTCCCTTTGCTAGAATTCCAAAGGATGTCAGTTGTACAAAATGTGAGTTCACTGTGTTGAAGTGGGGCATTAATACCTATTGTCAAAACTTTGGTTGCTCTCTCCAATATGTGATTTCTGGAAAGAACAGTCTCTTAAACATTTGGGAGGTGAGACAATTTAATGGGTAGGTTCAGTAAAAGGTAAATTTAGAATATTCTATTCTAGATGAGCCAAATCCCCAGCATAACCATCTGCTTGTTGTTGTCTGTGATGACAATTAGAAAGCTGTTGCCTCCTTTATTCCTGGAGAATAATGCTATGCGGACACTCAGGTGTGCACATCTGATCCTCATCCCCCTTATATGGGTGCATTTATGGCACCTTGATTTCTGATGTGGGTCCACCCACATCAGAGAGGGGTGTGGATGAGATGTGCCCACCTGAGTGTGCGTATAGCATTACTCATTCCTGAATTAGGCCTCTGCCTGAGCTGATGCTTCCTTGTGTTGACCATTTGAAGGTAATTTTGATAGCAAAGGTGTACCTGTAGAGATTAGTCCCACATACAAATATGTGTAGAAAAGATCATGGCTAGTCATTTTGGATAGGCCTTGGACCCAACTCTACATGGCATCAGATCGGGTGCTCGTATGTGGGCCTCCACCCATGTTGTGCACGTGTAGGAGCCCAAAAGAAGGCCCACACGTGAGGAGGAGTGTTTGAGATTAGTCCCACATACAAATATGAGTAGAAAAAATCATGGCCAGTTATTTTGGGATAGACCTTGGACTAACTCTACAGTACCCTCCTTAGTTTTAGCGCATTAGTTGATTGTTATACTGGACCTTTGATGGTGAAGATTGTCTTGGTCATCATCATTAGATGATTTTCAGGGAATAAAACCCTTCTTTGGGACTTCTTGCTGATCCATGACATGATTGAAGACATATATGGAACTCCAACAATCTCTTAAGTTCATACTTTGTAGCTCTCATGATCTTGTGGATTCTTTGGGTGGGAGCAGAAGCTCCCAGCAATGTCTTTGTGAGGGATGGTCTATCGAGCTACTAGTGCTTCTATAATTTCTCAAGCCGCTGTTGTTGGCTTTCGTTTCATCATTATTCATCCCCTGTTATCCTTATTCATCCCCTGTAAACATAAATGGGATCAAATGCACAAAGAAATTCTATTTACTGACGTAATGCCCAATACAGAATTTTCTCCTATATGTTCCTTTTTGGTGTGAACTAAAATTGATTGTCATTGCTTCAGGTGCGTAAAGAAAAGATCTGCTGCTCATTACAGTGATAAGCACCAAGGACATAATTGGCATAAGACCGTTAAACTTGTGGCAAACCCAGGCTTTATCCATTAAATTGGATTATCATTGTTTTGTCATTGTGCTTTATTTGGTCAGAGTAGTGATACACTAGAGCGACTGTTTATATCTATGCAATCTAGAAATGGCTAAAATAAAAAAGAGTAAATTTCCAGTTCTTGAACTGGTTTCGACTATAGTTATTATGTTGACCACCAATTTTATACTTTTCTAATGAAATTTACTTATTTATGAACCAAAGAAAAGGCGAATATTAAGAATTTATTTCTCTGTGGTTGGTGATTTATAAATTGATAACAGATGAGTGGAAGACTGATGCTTGTAGTATCTCCAGGCAAAATACTGTAAGCATGATAGGAATGTAAATTTTTTATATTGGTTGTAATCTTTGAGGAATTTTTTTTGAGGAAAATTGGGTGTAATTTTTCGTTGATTAAAGCATGCACTGGTGTCTGAGGTCGCTTTTTATAATTTTCTGAGCTTCTCTAATCACTTTGGAAGTTGCATCTTTGTAGACAGCAGTTGCTCGTAGCTTTTGCAAAAGCATTGATTTTTATGACCAAGATATACCTCTCCGTAGTTTGTACACGTAAGTTTTCTATATTTTCATGGAAAATATTTTTTGAAGTTCAACTACTTCTCAAATGTTCTTTTCATCTTGTATTTTTTTGCTAGTTCTTCTAATATCTTATATATTAGGTTGCTTCTGTTCCTGAGAGTAGTCTGCAGCACAATCTTTAATCAGAGATTGTTTATACATGTTTGAGTTAGCTACTTGAGCTCTTTCCTCCACTCCAATTTTTTTATTTCTTTGATCTTTTGTCTGTTGGGCTTTTAAGTTGTTTTGCCAAAGTTTTCTGTCTTTCTCTTCTTCTTACTCGTCTATCAGCCAGCTTGATGAAGTCTCTCTTGCTATTATACTAACTGCTTGCTAATGCTGAGGTTATGTGATCTCAAGTGACTCACTTTTTGTCTGACCTGGTGGTGCCACTCCTATTTTGACTTTATCCATATTCATCTATACTTCATTCTCATAATCTCTCTTATTTTTCACTTGGAAACATTTGGATCTTGCACAATAGAATAACTACTGTCCACTGTCTGTAACATTGATGTGCCACACTGGTTTTGATTTAAGTAATAACGACTTGAATGCTTCCTCTATTGTATGATTAAACTATATTTTAGCAACAACTCTAGTAGCTTAATGTTTCTGATTCATGAGTATATATTTATGGTGCCACAGAACTGTAGTAGCTTTAGGGTGACAAAGAGAATGAGATGATGTTGCTGAGAAGGAGAGAAGAAGAGATAAATAATGAGAAAGAGACAGTTTTCTCGCAAAGATCATCCATGTTTGAAAAATACCCGTAGAATACAGCCAAATAGTTGAACTAATACATTATCAGTCAAAGAACTCCTGTTCAGCAAGAATGTTGTCTCCATGTGTGCATCATATCTTCTCATACAACTGTCAAGTCATACTTTTCATTATCCTTAAATGGGATGAAATGACCTGAGTCAAAATTTAGGTAAGTAATCTAATCTCCCACTTTCAAATGCATTCTTCCTCCTTGAATTCAAGAAGCAAGGGAATCCCGACCTGAAATTTTGTGCAAACATCATATGCAATTAGTTTGTCTTTTGGTCATTGTTCTTCAATAAGTATGAAAGTACTAAAGCTACTGAAAATATCATTACCGCAGGCTTGTTATTCCTTTATTTGGGGAAGAAAGATGTCCTTTAGGAATGCCTTCCTAAATTAAACACTTTCAGTAATTTCAACTGAATTTGGCTGATTTATGTGTTTCAGTTTGTGGTATCCAGCTTCCTTGTGCTTCTGGCAAAATCCATTTTCTGGGAATGATGATTCTTCAACATTACTTGTTGCTGAAGGATGCCAGGTAAACAGATGCTACATCTTAAGATTTCCCTACACGAGTTTCCAGTTTGTGTTATTGGTGTCTTAATCTTCAGTCTTCTTAGTTCTCCGTGTGGGATTTGAGGACAAATCATAATGGTGGTTGTGTTCACCGAGTTTGTGGGTCCCTTGGAGATCCTTTCTATGCCATATGTTGTTCATCAACCGGAGCTGTTGCAGTTGGTGGAGCAGACCGTACTGTAGCCATATACGACCCACGAAGGTTAGCAGTCCTCAGTTATCTGTCTGTCTGTCTTTAAAGAAATCTTCTAATGTTGCCACCTCTTGTTTTTGCTATCTTTTCCTCTGTTATTTTTGCCACTTAAGGTCGTGCATGAGGGTAGCCTTGTGCATGGTGCTAGTACTTGAGCTTGTATTTTGTTAATAAGATTCATTTTTCTTGACACAAAGTCTAAGTGCATGAATGCTGTTAAATTACTCATGTATTTTAGGCATTAGGCTGCTGCTTTGAATGGCTTGTTAAATTCGATGTCACTCCTCCCAGGTGGTCAGCTTTATCGCGATGGGTGAACTGCTCCAAATATGAAGTGAGTTGATTTTACTAACGTCTAAACTAATTTATTGTATTATTTGTTGATTTTTTGAAGTAACCTCTTTTTTTTTTGCTGATGAATTCCCTTCCATGAAGAGTTTAGGGGCCCACGTTTCTACATCTAGGCACATTGGACCCTCTAAGATAATTTACATAAGAAAATGATGGACATCATTCGCGAGCCTTTACCATTTATCTGTTATGGTTTAATGGTTTTGCCCAAAAAGTAGGTGGAGTGAGAGGAAGAAAACTAAAATTTGAAAGGCTTAAATGAAAAGACTATCTAATGTGCATTGTAATACTTTTAAAAGAGTAATTGAGAAACAAAGAAGTCCAGAAGAAAGGGAGAGAGATGCTGCAGAAGAGAGAGAATCAGTTAGGGCCGTACTTGATCTGCTCCCCTTTTAGGCAGCGATTGGCTATGCTCTTTGGAGCTGAAAAATATTTTAATTGGGTGAAAATGCAGCTCCTGGATTTTAGTATATGTTAAGCCTCCTTTTAGATAAGGATTAAATGAGGAAAAGTTCATGCTCTAGAAGAGCTCAAAACGAGCATGAAGTCTAGAGACTCTGGAAGAGCAGACTTTCGAAGAGCCCATCTCAAAGCATTCATTTTGGAGAACCTTCAAAAGTCTGGAGATTCTAGAAGAGAAAAACCCAGTTGCACTGTCACAGCATAGCAAATTTCAGTGCATAAAGAATGAAATACACTGTCGAAGTTTTAGGTTCAGTTTTAGTGGCATTTACCCTGCTAATTTTGTATCTTTTTATTCCTTTCTTGTATATAAGTTATGTTTTTTTGTTCTACTCAGTTGATCTTTGTTTAGTAGGCATCACGTAAGCATCTACCAAAGAATGCCAATTATTTTTCTTTTTGTCTTGTAGATAACAGGCCTCTGTTTTTCATCACTTGACCCGGATCATATCTTTATTCAAGGTGTTGACTATGAGGTAATCCAATTGTTTTTTCATTGCGTGAATAAGTGGCATCGGTTTATCATTGATTGGCAAGAAAGTTACTTTGAAATCTGCGTGGAAACAATTATCATGCTTATACATGTGAGACATAAAAATGGGTGTGCACTCATATGTATTTATATATATGCATAAGTACACTAGCAGATGTCTGTGCTTTCTTAATATATAGGAGCACTTTATTAATCGTTTTGAGATGGTCCTGAATCGGGCACCCTGTTCCTATGGATCTGAGGTTATAGTGCACACTTCTACATGAAAATTTGTATAATCATGTTCTCTAAACTACGGTTCCACTCCCTGAGAAAGTTCATTTAGAAATTATGGGAAACTAATCAATACAGCAGGTTGATCCTAGGATAGGATCTCGGTTTGGTGAACGAATTTCAGGTATCTGAAGACGTGAAACAGTTAGAACCATGTAGAGCATGCTATAGTTTGAATTTTTTATTGAGCTGCGTGTGCTAAAGTTGCTCATAGAGGAGCAAACCTATCACTGCTATTTGTTTGCGTTTTATTCATGATTATATGAAACTGGTGCTATAGTTGACATAGCTCTCCTGCAACAGCCTACTTATATTCTTCTCTTTATCAAGCGTTGTACTGAAATCACTTTAAACTTTAGGTCTTCTGTGGCAACTGGAAAGCAAGCAAAAAGATATTCTCCTTTCGTGGTGATTCCAATTGGCTTGGTTTCAGCAAGGTATTGGCTGTGTCGCCATTAATGTTTGGCTTCCACTTTAGAAATTTTCAAAACTTTCCTTATCAGATTATGAAGTTATGAAATTGCTCTAAAATGTTTTCCACTGCAGTCCCTTGCTACAGACGTCTTGGCTGGATGGTGTGACTCTGGGAGCCTATTTGTAGCTGATGTTGTAAGAGGGCAACATGTAAATAACACCCAAGTTTCCTCCATTTCTGACCTTTAGCAAAGCAACCATTTGCAGGACAAGGCAATGAACAGTTGACCTAATGATAGGAGATGCAGTAAGCTGCAGTCCTGCCGACTTAATTTTGTAAATCTCATAGATTTTAGGTGTGAAATCTGAGATTGAAGCTCTTTTCATTTGGAATCTATGAAGTTTATGACTTGATTGGAGATAAGGCGATGAACTCTATAGTTGACTTACCGTCTCTGAACTTGTTTTCTGCACAGCTGTGAGTCTGAACCTCTTGCAATTTGTCCTCGTCGCAGTATCACCCACTGGGTCTATCGTTGATTTGAAATAAATCGAAATCTTGCCCCCTACCCCTCCTCCGTCATTGAGATTGAGCTTCGTATACTAACCTTGACCGGTTTGAGCTCCGTAACCAACATAAATTTTTTGTCACTTTGTAATCTATGGAGAATCTTTTCGGTGACGCTTTTGTCACAAGTTTTCTCGCGTAGGTATTACCAATCAAAAAGATCTTGCAAATATTGACCATTGTTTTGTGTCATGTATTAACTTTTCCAGATCACATCAGTAGTTCGTCATTTTTATAGTTCTTTAAAAACTACTCATATTAGCGCACTTTATTAAATTACAGAGCTCTGAAAATGAGAATATAAACTTAAGAACTACTGGGTTTTTATTTTGGTCAACACTTTATCTTATCTCTTTGATTGATTCTCCGTTTATCTATGTCAAATTTATGATCATTTGAAGGCAAAATTTCCACATTGTTCTTTCATCAAATGAATCTTCTAGTTTGTTATCATGAATTGAAAAATTCTTTATACAGAAAAGATACCCCAAATCAGCATCAACCAATTCTTGCTTGATCCAGGTCAGCAGACGACCTCAGTGACGTTTCTGGAGCCATGAACAAAGCTTGCTTTCCGGAATAGATATCTCCATCATCCTACAGAAACCCCTGAGGTCTGAGAGACGACTTCCAAGTTCCAATCTCTACGTCTCACTCGTCACCTTCGTCCATTCTTTCACCCCCCCCTTCCTCTTTTCATGGGATTTTATCATCTGCAACCAAGCAAGCTTCTCAGAATCTCAGCAATTCTATCAGAAAAGATATTTGCATATTGCAGCATGGTTCATGGGTCAGCTTCAGAAGCTCACGTCTGGTAGCTCACCGTCAGAAGAGAGGGCTCCACCAAACGAAAAAACAATCGATTCGTGATCACATGGTATTAAAAAGCATTAAAAGACCCACAATCTTCTCTTTGCTTCCTTTCCGGTTTTCTATTAGTTTAGCCCCCTTTGAGTGCCAATGAAGGCATATCTTAGAATGCCTTGACATTAGAATATGAAAGGGTGTTTAGTTTAATGATACACGTGAACTGGTTGTTTTGTTAAATGAAAGGTGACCCATTATTTATCTAATTGCCAGATTACAGTAATGTAAAAACCTTGGAAGAAAAAGCGACGAGCTTCTAGAGGACACTGAGCCACCTGTTTATGCCCTTGTGAAGGACATGTGGGCGTGTCCCTCCGGAACAATTGAGTTTCTTAGTTTTTCTACATAAGGTTTAAACAATTCTTTTTTCTTCTTAATCAACAAACTTTTTTTTTTTTTATATGTTCTTCAAAAACGCCTTCCTTTGCTGTTGGGTATTAAAATAGAATAGACAATAAATACATGAGTCGTTTAAGGCGAGTCAAAGCACTTAATTTCTGACAGTTTATGTCACTCAATGATTTCATAAACGCCAACATGATAAAATCTAAGTAGGAAAAAAAAAAAAGAGGAAGAAGAAGAAGAAGAAGAAGAAGAAGAAGAAGAAGAAGAAGAAGAAGAAGAAGAAGAAGAACTGTTACAGTCAGAAGAGTCAGAACACAACCTTAACGCAACATTTCTGTATTAAGAAAGCATAATAAACCCAATTGCCACGAGGAAAGACTTCTGTGAGATGCCACATATATAAGGAGGCTCTTAACCTTCTCTGTTTTTCTTATGTAAACTTGTCTTGGGAAGAACCATACACACCTTTGGGTTATACAACATATATATAGAATATATGACGTGTGTATGCTTGAAAACAGGGAGGGCTGTTGGCATGTTTGTTACCATGTCTGCTCCAAGACCATAAAACCTGTAATTAAATGAATAAAGAACCAAAATGTCAGAGCGACAGAGTTTGTTTGTTTATGAGATCAATATGGCTGCGTGCGGGCTTCCTCTTCTTCTTCTTCTTCTAACTATGCCCCCACGTACCTAGCTCATTTATTTTAACTTAGCTGGTCTACATATAACATAAAGTCTTTTTTTAAGTATTTTTCATAAGATGTTAAATTAAGATACAGAAACATATGGTTAATGGGTGTCATGTGATTTAGTTAGTAGTGAAATTTAAAGGTAAAAAAAAAAAAAACAGTCGTCATTATGTGGGTCCGAAGCAGCAGGAGGGGGCTCTCAACTCTCTAGTTGAAAGAGACAGGGAGGCGAGGGTAGAGTTGTCAAAATAACATTTGTCCCCGAGTAGCCGGGTCAAACCCGTTGAACCAGTCGCCACTCGCTCCTACCGGGTCGTCCGAGTCCCTCCAGGGCTGGACCGCCGTCGTGCGTGTCGGGTTCGCGTGGCGGCCGCGTGGAGGGCATTATGGGAATGAAGAGGCGGGGGAGGTGTTTTGCCCGGTCGCGGTGGGGCCCGATCCGCGTCCCGCGCTTTCCGAAACGTCGCGGTTCCGTATCGCGGAGCTGTTCGTGTCCATTTTTGCCCTCGACTTTTTCTAAAAATGGTGGCTCGCGTGTTTTTCTGTCCCCGGAACTGGCTTTGGGCCCCTGGACCGCGTTTGTGGTGAGAAAAAGCTCTCCCCGCATAAAAAGGCTGGGTTAGGGCTTCGTCTTTACGTCTTATCAAAACTCCGCCATTTCCTTCCCGGTAATTCCTCTTTCTCTCTCTCTCTCTCTCTCTCTCTCGACCCCGCGTCCCTGCACCCGCTCCGTCTCTTTCTTCTTCTTCTTCTTCTTCTTCTTCTTCTTCTTCGCTCTCTCTCTCTCTCTCTCTCTCTCTCTCTCTCTCTCTCTCTCTCTCTCCCTCTCGTTTTCGTTCCATCGGCTCTTCGTGTGGAATTTGGAATAAGATAAAGGTTTGGAACTCTCGTTTGATCTTCGAGGTTTGTCGTCCTTGAATCGAATCGCGGAGGGTAGTGTTGTGTTTTTTTTTTTGTGGGTTTTCCTTTCGTTTATCGGGGTTTTGAAGTCTGATCGTGGGAGTCGGAATTCGAATGGGAAGCTGAGGATCCGGAGGGGTTTGAATTGAAATTTTCGCGGATCTTGTTGATTTTGGGGATTGTAGGAGAGGTGGGGTTGGTGTTTGTGTGAATGGTTATTGGAGGTTAGGGTTCTTCTGTTCTTTTGGGTCAATTGCAGGTGTTTTTTTTTTTTTTTCTTACTTTTGGCCTTTGGAGGGGCTAATGACCTTGTTATTGAAGGGCTTATAAAATGCCTGCTACGGATTATCAGGGTTCTTCCGCGCCTTTTGCTTCTATCGGTCGTTCCATTCTGAGTATTAGGCGCGATCAGGTTCACGCCATGGATAGCAACCACGACGGAGGAACTGCCCTGGAACAGGAGCTCGAAATCTTTCAGAAACAGGTCGCCGATCAGTTTCACGAACTCGCGGCCGCCGGACCGGACGAGCTCTTGTCACTCTCGTGGATCCGACACCTTCTGGACGCCTTCCTTTGCTGCCAAGAGGTCTTTCGTGTGATCCTTTTCAATTCCAAGTCCCAAATTTCGAAGCCGCCGCTCGACCGCATTATTGCCGAATTCTTTGAGCGGAATGTCAAAGCTTTGGATGTCTGTAATGCCATTCGCGACGGAATTGAGCAAATCCGGCAATGGCAGAAACACCTGGAGATTGTCTTGTGCGCGCTGGACTCCCGACAGAGGACCCTTGGGAAGGTCAATTTCGTAGGGCCAAGAAAGCACTCACGGATTTAGCCATCGCCATGTTGGACGAGAAGGATGCATCCGGGGTTCTTGCACAGAGGAACCGCTCGTTCGGCCGCAACAACGCGGGTAAGGATCATCGTTCCGCTGGTCACTTTAGGTCCCTTTCCTGGAGTGTTTCCAGGACGTGGTCCGCTGCGAGGCAACTCAAGCTATTGGGAACAATTTGAATGCTCCTCGCAATAACGAGATTACTGCCACCGGCGGTTTGGCCGTTCCTGTCTTTACCATGAGCTCAGTGCTTTTGTTCGTGATGTGGGCTCTTGTGGCTGCGATCCCATGTCAAGATCGAGGCTTGCAGACCCATTTCTCCATTCCGCGGCATTTCTCCTGGGCTCAGTCTATTCTCTCGCTACATGAAAGGATTTTGGAGGAATCAAAGAAAAGGAGCGCAAGAATACTTGTGGTTTGTTGAAGGAGATCCATCAAATTGAGAAATGTGCGCGGCATCTAACAGAGCTAGCAGACTCAACTCATTTCCTTTGACTGAGGAGCGGGAAAAGGAGGTGAGAGAGGGCGTTCAAGAGCTGATTGAGGTCTTGGAAGCAGTGAAGGATGGGTTGGACCCTCTTGAGCGCCAAGTAAGGGAAGTGTTCCACAGGATTGTTCGAAGCCGAACTGAGGGTTTGGATAGCTTGGGACATACTGAATGAGTTAAATGTTCCACTACTTGTGGGAGTCTCGTGTACAATTTTGCGAATACGCAATGCTTGTTTTAGATTTTATTTCATGGGATGCAACCCGTAATGAGAAAGAAAACAAAGATGATGATGAGAATGGAGGAGAGAGGGGAAAACGGTGAATCGGATGGCTCCATCGACAATAAGGTTGAGCAGGTAGTGTTCTCGTTTCTACTACCATCATACATTTCCTGTAAAAATGGAATTGGATTGGATTGGATTTGTCCTTCCTGTAATACAGGTTCTACTGTGCCTGTCGTCCAGCTTCGTGCGTCCTGGTGTATAATTTATAGTTTTCGTCAATTTTCTGAGTTTTTGCGTTGTCAGCTCTTGAATTTATGGTTAATTATGTGCATCTTAAGTTTCTATTTCTCTCTGTGTTCTTTAGCTCCTTTTGGGTGATCACTGGTTTATGACACTTAATAGGACGCTGTCATTTGTATTCATGATAATTGTTGGCCTAAAGCTTTTCCGCACTATCAATGAAATAGACATACCATTAAGAAGAGCGTACTTGAGTTTATTAATTGTAGCAAGGAAGTCTTATCATACTGTTTAAAGCCATAGTATTAGTCCATCAAATTGTGTTGCGACGCATCTTGATCACGATTGACTTATTTTAGTAGTGTGATCCCCTTATGCTGTTACATACTGAATCATAAATGAATTTTCCAAGGTTTATGTTGGTTAGTTTTTATGCTAATTTAATTTTTGTGAGGAGCACTGAGTTGTTGATTGATTTTTTTCTTTTTAGTTTGGTTAGGTAATCAACCATGTCAAGGTCTCTGTTTTGGGTGCGTAAGGTTGGATACTACCAACCCTCTGCTAAAATAACTGAAATAGGTTGGTAATGAAGATAAAGGAACTTCTGGGTAGAGAGAGAGGGTTTGTCTGCCTCTTTAATCTCTTGTAGAACATTTCCTCCTCATGGTTCATTCATGTGGATACGATAAAGCCTACCTAACTTGTACTTTATTATATATGAATGTTGGGAGAAACATCAGTTCTAAATGAAATTTGTATTATTTATTTTAAGCTCTGATATGGATCTGCTCCATTCATTTTCTTGTGATAATCAAATATATCTTCCGTCCATTGATGCCCTGTTTAGTATTATGGATGTGCTCGCGAAACCCGTTCGGATGTAAATGGTTGCTATCAGTTGGAATACAAAGGATCTATATAGGGAAACAAATCTTAATACATCGGTGTCTTTAAACTTTGATGTTCAATGCTCGCGCGGTAGACCGGCATTTTTCACTCTTTTGTTTAAATTGTTGGTACGATGCTCTTGGTTATGTAATCGTCGTGATCTACAGAAGCTAACAATAACATTTGTCACCCAAAGCTGTTTACCCGCCGTCATCAATTTGTCTATGTAAAAAATTGGATTCCTCTCAGGCCTGTGACGGCGTGCCGTCTTTCATATTTCAGAACAGGTGAACGATGAAACCATCTATCTGCCATTTGTACTGCGTCACTGCTGGCAAATTATGACTAAAACGACGCATCTGATTCTATATATATATATTTTTTTTTTGACAGAGCATTCGAGTTCTGTCGCTCTGTCACCCGGAATTCCTAGGCAGAACAACAAAAGAAATGTATTCGGGCTAGGACAATTTTGCTGACAACCAAGTAAGGAAAAAGGAGAGCCCCCACTTAGTGCTTGAGATCGATCAATCAAAAAATTGTCTGGCTCGATTGTAGTTCCATTCTGACCTCAAGCTCAGAAGCTTTTGTCGGACGACTGAAAGGTGAAACATGGCGGACGGACAATAATAATTCCCAAAGCTGTTACTCGTCGTCTGTTATTCAGCAGAGAGACAGCTGGAACTACGAAGAACTCTTTGGAGGTGTTACATCTTCTCATGTTGGTTGTGGCTTTGTGGGGATTCCTATTACGGAGCTTTTATGCTCTGTTTAATATCTTGACGCCATGAGCAGTTCATAACCGCTGGCTTCTCTATTAGTACCAGTTGGTGAGCAGCGTTTGTGACTGTTCCAGGTAATATGGGACATGGCTCCCTGTATTGGGTCCGTCCCGTTCGCATTCTCTCTCCCCATTGTATTATGAGACTACGACGTTCAGAGCTATACGAGTATGGAAAGGCAACGTCTCTTCTCTCCATGTCAAAGCTATTGCATCACGGTTCTATTTAAAACTGAACAGTTTGGTAGCCCAGTGACGCGAGGGCCAGTACCTACCGTCTGATTTGATTTGACCAGAGCATCATACGGATGACTGGATGATAAATAACTTCTTTTGGGTTTTCGTCCTCCGTTTTTGTTTTTTTTTTTTTTTTTTTTTGTGGTGAGAATATATGATTAAGCAAGCGGCTTCCGTGTTTCATAAAAGAGCATTTAATTTTGGGTAGAAGAAGAAGCGTTGTCGATGTGATTTGATTGATGAATATGAGTTAATCTTCCTCCATTCGTTCTTGGGTGGTCTTGCTCCAAGGCTCTTGACGTTTGGAGATGAAAGATCATATCCCTTGGTGGGTCAGGAGGCTTTATAAAGAATGGATGATGAATTTGGTGGGATCTCAGTTTCCCCAGATTCCCGAGGGAGCCGCTGTGCATGAGACATCTTTATGTATCAAAGTACTGGGGCTTACTCATGCTAGTTGGCTGCTATTAAATTCGTGTATGCTGGCTGCCACTGTAACGAGTTGGGATAAAGGTGTACTTTGGAGTTTGGAGATCTGCGCCTAATATGGGTCCAGTATTTTTCTCATACGGATCGGAAACCTGCCTACTTTTGAGATCCAAATTCTTTCTTTATTATCAATGATTCAATATGGACTATGAAGTTTGTCTTTTTGGTTTTTTATTTTGCATACTGAGTTCCATTGCGTGATCGAATTAAGAAATGTGACAAGAGATTTTCTTATGTTGGAATGGGTGGTGGAACCATTTCTGGAAGACGATGGGCATGATTTAGAGTATAATCAACAGAAGTGTTGCTTTCTGATAATTTTGTATTTATGCAAATAAAATATTTCTTTTAAGAGTAAGAGAGTGGGTAACAAGATTTTTTCTTTTCTGATTTTGTCTCTATGCTCTTTCAACAATGTCATATTGATATCAAATCTTAATTGCGTAGGTACAAAACATGTAAATAAATGGTGGCTTACAATTCATTGCAGGGCTGCTAATATACTCCTAAGTATTTCATGAGTGTCACTTACAAGAAATGGAACATATCTAAGTTACAGGCCTTGTCAAGCCATCTTTGGCTTACTTGGCACTCTTTAAAGTTGGGTACTTCACGTAGGCCAACCTGTAGCATGTGGAAAGAATCCCTATTACACCAACAGCCTATAAAGTCTTCTTTCCGTCCGCTTAAAAATTTTAGTATGTTGGTGCATCCAAACTATCTTCTTTATTGCTTTTGAGAAGTAACGTTTGTATCCATGAAACTATGCCAAACGTCGCTGTAAAAACTCTATAACAGAGCAGGTTAAATGCTCTTATGGGAAAGGCCAGTAAGCACGAAATAGAATTGGAAAAAGGAACTGAAACTTATCATCTGCATTATTCAGTAATTAATCAAATGAGCATCAACCCAGACAACTTGTTAACCTATTTCACGCATAAAATAGAATACAAACTCGATTGTCCATATTTTAGCATGCTACGCATTTTTGCGATTGCATTGCCTAATCAGATTGGTAAGATTCTGATTCAAACCTCTCAATAAGTTTCAAGAAATTACTGACAATTTTTTACCCTCGACTGTTATAATGCTTTCAGGATGGAACTGAACGCCCTGCACATAAAAAAAAAAAAAAAAAAAATAGGTCAATTTTAAAATAATTTACATAAATTAACAAAGAACAAATAAACAATTATAATTTAAACATAATTACAGCTGAAAACTAATTCTTTTTTTTCTTTTTTAAAGGAAATGCTTTGTTTTGTCGATGATAAAAGAATCAAGTTACAGAAGGTGGGGTTCACCCTCACTGTAGAAGTGGCTACATGAACCTTTCTCCAGCTAAGTGGTCTGCATAGAATTGGCAAACCTAGGAATACATGACCACACAAACACATAACATGCTAAATTATGAAACTCCCTAAAAAAACAAGAATCTCCATGGTGGAGCCAAGGTCTCTCTACACCACCCAATAACATTGCTGGAGTCCCATTCAAGTACAAGCTCTCCAGTGGTGTGAATGAAAATATCTAAGGCAATACCACACCCCATGAACCTCAGCTGAGGTAAAATCATCCACCGCTACAAATGAGAAAAAGGATGAGCTAAATGCACCCTTTGCAGCCTCTTCCGCAGTGGTGTTTCTTAAAGTTTTTTGTTTGATGTTTGCAAAAAAAGTTTTTTGTTTGATCAGCTGTTATTCTCCTCTGATATTTCCATGATCAAAGAACCGACTTACTAAATCAACCTAATCTATTTTCTTATCCATCTCATCGCGAGGCGATGGATGATAAGTGATTTTGGTACCATGTTTTACTCCCATTTTACTAGAGTTTTGTCTGTTATAGAGTTGGTTACTTAGTTTTTGTGGGAAAAAGGCAATTCAAAGTTCAGAATGCGGGGAAGAGATTTGGTGCAATTTGGATGAGAATGAAGCCAAAAGAGATCTGGAGCGATTTTTTAGTTTTCAATAATTGCTTGCATGGCTTCTTCTCCAATTCATGGGACCTCAAATCATCCACATTTTAGTGGTGATCCACAGATATCCAGGCTCTAACACCATGTTGAATTTATGGGCTTCATGTAGTAGCTAAGAAGTACAAGTGGTGACAACAAGAAAAAGAAGAAAGAAGGAGATGAAAAGTGGTGATCTTGACTAGGGTGCGAAACAGATATAAAGCAAAAAAACGAGAGAAGAATTTATTCTGCAAGGAGGTGCTCACTCAGGATTGATCACATTCAATCCCTTCATTTCATAAGACTCAATGTCACAAGTTACAAATATGACCCTCCTTGAATTAAGATTCAAGTTCTAATTTTCAAACTAGAGATCACACTTATTACATGAATCACATAATGTGCCATTAGAGAGTAGTTCCTTTGGATTTTGAGAGAGAAAGAAGCAGCTTAAAAGCTAGGCCCTAGAACCACTTCTTTAAAGCTAACAGGAATTCTAGGGCCTCACTTCATGGTAATGAAGTCTTAGATGAAGTAAGAAAGGAAGAAGAAAGGTGTGGCGGGGGAAAGAGTTTGGGCATGTGGAGTGGGAGGAAAAGAAAAGGTTGGAGAGCTTAACCAGCATCTCCCCTTTTTGGACAGCTAAAAGAGCCTCTCCCCCTTAAGTGTTAGCTGTAACAATCTAACACAAAACTTTGAATTTTACATCAATGCTCTTTGACTGAAGTAGGGCCAACAAAAAAGAAAACTGTCTCAAACCCACTATGTTACTACATGAGATACCCTGACTCTTTATACAACACAACGAAGGTTCCTAACCTCTAAGAAGCACAAAAGAAATAGAGTCAAAGTACATCAATCACATTAATACTGCAAATACATAAGACAACTTCCCATTACCTATAAAGACTTTAAAACAAATAAAAATTGCATGCGCCTAGCTCATGAGGTTCATGAATGGTTGATGATTCAATGATAAAAACTAGGGGAAGGAGACTTATTGATGCAATAGAACAAATAAGCTAAATAAGAAAGTAACATATAAAACACAATATATACTCAAGTACTACCTGGATGTGCTTGTATTTTTTGTGACAAATAGCCATTGTTAACCCATCTTCAGTCCATGCAGTAATCTCGAGCTCATCATTTGGAAAACTTTCATTTTCAATTACAAGGCTATGGTACCTACCAGCAATGAAAGGGCTGTGACATAATTTAGTGAGATTACACAACCGTTCAGTAGTATATCACAAAGCAGAGACATCCAATGATATGAAAGTTACATGTAGTCATAAGCAGAAGTATAGCCACCTGAGTGTGATTTCATCACATGAACACATTATGAGATGAAAAATACCAAAGAATAGTCTATGCTCTTCTAAATATGAAACTGGAGGTTCCCTTTTTAAAGAATTACAAAGTAAAAAAAAACAAAAACAAATGCTCTCAGTCATTAAATGTTTCCTGACAATTGAATGAAATACACAAGAAAAAGGAGTCCATAATAGCTTAAAAACTTACTTTGGTAAACCACAAAATAGTCCATCCCCTTTCTTCTCATCATAATAAACAAGAGAACTCTTTCCATGCATAACACCAAAAGGTGAACGCACAATCTTTCCTGTCAATCCATAGCCTTTTGTTACTGAAAATGAACAATCAAATGCCACAAAGAGAATGGAGTTCCATAGATCTTTTGAAGCAAAAGAAATTCAACAAGCTTGCCTCAACTCTCAATGGACCTCTTTTATCTCAATGGTCACATATTTTAAACTTCAGGCAACAAGTCATGAAAAATTTGACAAGAAGGTTCTAGAGAAAAATAAAATAAACGGTTGTTACGAAAGTAAATGTGGCTGGACTGACCTCCAAAAGCTTCACCCATGCACTGTAAACCCATACAAACTCCAAATAAAGGTACAGAAGGCCCAAGTTCCAGAACAGTTTCTAACGATATCCCTGAATCTTGAGGAGTACCTAAAAATAAAGAATATAAGCACTTCAGCAGCTGAAAAGTAACAAGTCGATCAAATACAAGATTTGCTACATCTCACCAGGTCCAGGCGAAATTAGTATTCCTCTGGGGTTTTTCCTACAGATGGTAAATCAAAAAAAGACTTTATAATCCAAAAATGACATGTAATTCAAGAGAAATTAGACATGACGATGCAAGACAAAGAACACTTACCTTTTTAATTCTTCCACAGTAAGTTCATCATTCCTATACACTTCAAAGTTTGCTCCAAGTTCTCCCATATACTTTTAGAATTCAAACAAGATAAGAGAGACAAAAAAAGAAAAATAGTAATTGAAATCAGCACTTAGAAGTTACTAGAGATAATTTGAGGGAAAATGCTAATATGTATTCCAACACCCAGTTCAAAGTTATCCCACAAATTCATTGATCATATATATGAGATTAAAAAGTTAGTAACTGGGATTAGGATTTAAAAGTTACTACATCTAAGTGGGAGGAAATAGATCTCATGTTCTCCTAAACCAGCTTTAGCATGACGTGACATAACCATTGTTGGCATGATCTTTAATTCTGAACACCAACAACATAATAGGGGTTTTTTTTTTTTTTTTTTTTTTTTTTTTTTTTTTTTTTTTTTTTTTTTGAGGATAGTTGGCTTGACAATTCATAAGAGACAGGTATATTCCTCAAAAAGGAAAAAGATTGAGGAAACTTGTCAGGCAACAAGAGGGAATAATGAGGAAAGATCGCTCCATTTAGCTAAAAGGAACTAACCGACTAATGAAAATGGACTACCGGGTTAAAGACTATAGCTATTGAACATTTGAGTTAAATTGTTCACAACACTACAGCCACAGCTATAGGTTGTACTCTCCATCTTCCATGGATAACGTGCCCTACGTCTCTCAGCTCTTCGACTAAAACAAGGAAAGCAAAGTTTCGTGTCTATGACAACTTGAGTGACAAAACGCTCCAATTCCTTTCTGCCGGACAAATGGCAATCCTAGACACCGCAGCTATAATACAGAGGTGTATTAAAAAGGATCCAGTTAGAATCAATAGATGAGTCGTGAATAAATTTCACATTTTTCTGTTTGGTACAAGTAGCTTATTGCTCATTCACGTACTCCGAATGGAAAGTTCGATCAAGGGAAAGCAGAATTCGCCATCCATGGGCGTTCATAACCTGGCAGAGATTGTAAGTGAAGCTGTCATAGTTGTCAATCACGACAATCGGGTTATCCGTCCTCGTCTCTCCTCTAAAACCTTGACACCGCTAACGGAGATAGCCGAGGCCGTCGCACAAGAAAACTTCGCCTTCCGTACCGACAGTACTCCATTGCGAACTTCTGCGCCACCAAACAGAACAACACGTCAAGTTTGTTATACAGAGAGAATTGAGGACTCGAATTTTCATATCCATTCATCATACTCCGACTACGAGTTGCTGAGAGAAGGAGAGGCGCTGCAAGAGGTTCATCAGACAAGAACGAAGCTTTCCCACACAAGGAGAAGCGAGAAGCAAGAGAGGCAGCCATAAGAACAAACACTTGCAGAGGTATTGACGAGTGCTAAGGGGATGTAAAAGCGTTAAAGCGGGACGAAGAAATCAGGATTTGGGAGTGGCGTCGGTTTCGCTGCGAATTCAACGGGCGCCACCGATACCAAAGAACATGCTTTTTCTTTCTACATTTGGAAATATACAGCTAAAGAGCACGGGGAGAAGTTGGCATTTGGAAATATACGCTACCGAGCACGGCGAAATTTTCTTTTTGGTAATCGATGGAGAACGAAGTCGAGGGATCGGAAACTTGTCGCCAACTATGTTATAATTATAAACCTTTTTTATCTGATTATAATTATAAACCTACCCAAACTCTTCAAACTGGGTTTGCGTGACCTAGTAAAGTTTAATAAAAAAATAATAATATCAATACTTTTATATTTTATTTATTGATCTTCTCGGCTTAGTCCACATAAGATTTAAGTTTATCTATTATCTATTAAATAGGAATATATGGGTGTAGACATATCAGAACTCATACTAAAAATTTCAACGAAGTCAAGGATCGGAAACTTGTCGCCAACTATGTTATAATTATAAATCTTTTTTATCTGATTATAATTATAAACCAAGCCAAACTCTTCAAACTGGTTTGCGTGACCTCTAGTAGAGTTTAATAAAAGAAAAATGATATCATATTTTATTGATCTTCTCGGCTTAGTCCACATAAGATTTAATGTTTATGCTTATCTATTAAATAGGAATATATGGGTGTAGACATATCACCACTCGTACTAAAAATTTCTCCAGGTGATATAAGTTTTCAGGTTTTCTTTGAGATTTTACATACTCCGGCGTTTACTTGCATAAGAGATACACATGACCTCAGCTGTAAGTAATTTTTAATAAAAAATATTATCAAAATTCTATGAATACATTCTAAACTTTTAATTTCCTATTAACCCACGAGTCAGACTGTAAACTACTGATATCATTTTTTCAAAAAAAAAAAAATGTACTTGAGAAGAACAGCTACCCGTGAGTATGACTATCTTACTTGTGGCCTTTGCCTTCACTCTTTACAAAGTGATCGATGCGCGAGCAAATTGATTCCAAGATCGTACTGAGCACAGATATGAGCACCACCAACTAACGAGAGTTGTAAATAGATCCGAATTTGAGGGAAGTAATTCTGGGCTGTACTTGTCTGAACATTTCATGAATGTACAAAGCAAACAAGCTCTGTCATCACATGTCAACCAGTCATCTACAATCTACATGATTGACTTCTTACAGATTTTGAGGAACAACAATGCCGACAGCAAATTAATTTCCTTCAATTGAAAGGTAAGTGATGCTACCTAACAGTACAATTTACAAGGTGTAGCTAGCCTGTAACGATCCCTGCACCATCACACGAGTCAAAATTACAGTTTCTGCCACCTTCACCCTCGTCTTCCAAACAGCTTACGCTTTCATTTCATAGATATGAGTTGAATCGGATAGGGTTAAAAGGGGAAAACCCAGGGAGCGCCTCTTTGAACACCACACCATAAAAGCGTGCTGTCTTAAAGGAAAAGATCCGCGAAAGACCACATTATGAACTTTGCAAATATATCAGTCTCCAGAAACTCGATATGTGCAGCACGACCAATAAATGTATTCAAGTTTCGTCCATGGGATGAGGTGTCGAAGTTCACATCGCAGCGCATGAACCTCCGTTGATCCAAGGAAGGGGAACGGATCTGATCCATACAGTTATTCAACATTTCCGTGAATACCTGCCCCTTCTTTGAATTATCGAAAGCTGCAAGAGGGCACAGTTCGATTCTGGCAGAGTGATATGGAACATAACCATCCTGAAACAAAAGTAGTAAGAAATTAGCACAATCGATAAGTGGAAAGCCACCTCAGAGACTTCTTTTCTCAGTGCACACACCATGACAGGTTAAAAAAGAATAATGATTGGCCAGTCTTGGCTCACAACCACCAAATTAGAAGCATAAACCATGAAAAGGACAAGTATCTATGCATCCTGAGGCATGAAATCTTGTACGATTCATATAGACTACTAAGGTTATTTGGTAGCAAGAAAATTTCTGCAGATACACGGGAATTCTTTACCAGTAAATCAGCAAAGCTATTCCAGCTACAGCGGTAACCTTGAACAGCTGAGTGGCTTCAAGTATGACACTACCACTAGCATCGAATCTGTTGGAGATTCCAGATTTGAGATATAGTTTGTTGTCTTGACAAACCACCGATGATAATGGCAAGATAGCAAGCAAATAACGAAGCTAACAGTTACACTACATTTACATCCAACTTGTTGCCGTTCTTGCCAGAAAAAGAGAAGTATATTGTAACGGACACAAGACAAAAGAGTCTAGAAATTTCAAAAAAAATTGAAGGAACGTCTCCAACTCTACACTGCAAATAAAGTACATGATCTAAGAAAAGCTATAATATGAGAAGGGTAAAAGGAGTACCTGTGGTGAGGATAACAAAATTATATTCTTGAAACATTCCAATGTCTTTTGCTGCAAGGAGTTACAACTTGTGTGAGAACAGAAATCATTCGTCTTACTAAAATAAAATTCTAGTTTCTTTCCAGATTTCCAAGGGTCATAAGCCGATAATTAAATTCTAGGCAAATAACCAGACGGTACTAAGCTATAGATCTGATTTTAGAGGAAATCGGGGATCTAAATACCTTGCATAGCTTGTAAAAGAAGGTATTTTGGAGGTCAGGATCATCTGTCATAGTAAGCTGGTGGATGCACTGTGGTCCCTTCAGCTTTTTCAGTAGCCACAACCCAGAGTTGAACAAGGAGTTGTTGCTGTATAGATACCCCAAGTGTGGGCCCGACAAAGACATGTATGTATGAAGGTATTTTAGAAAAGGTTCCATCACTCTGTCTGAGATGATAAACACAGGTTTCCCGATATGACAATACATTCATGTTATAAATGATTGACATAGCCAAGAAAATGGTTCATCAAGGAAATTACCTGCTAATGAACTCCTTATAATCACATTTCCAATGGAATGCCCAACAAAGCTAATTTTGATATCCCTGTAGCCTCCAAATCTTGAGGCTTTATCAATTTTCCTTTTAAGGAATGAGGCAACTTCCTCGGCTAATCTTCCACCCATTTCCTGGAAATCCCCAGATGTCTTGTCTTCATTGGACTCAGACATTAGACACTCTGCTCCAGGATCTATTAAAAGCCATTGATTTCGAACAAGCCTCAAATCCAAATGATGCCCCTGTATTTAAGTATAGCAAATTGAGTTAAAAGAAAAGATCTATCTGTTACATTACCAAAAGATGCAGCAGAAACAGATATAATTGGAAATAATTAACTTGAATCACAAATTCAAATAGCACATTCAGTATAATGTCTTCTTGCTGTGATACTGAAAGTCTTTTACTGCTATACGGAAGGTGAATACAAAGAGGAGGCCCCTAAAGGACCACAGCCACCAAGAAAAGAAGGAAAAATACCAACTGAACACCAACCACCTTGTTTATGTGAAAGTAGTATGCCAGCTGTTGCTCATAAATTACACAAACACTGTATATATAGAGCACACCCAAGCCTACAATAATCCTGAAATATTGTTCTTCTCGTCTAAAAGGGTCCTTACCAACATGCCATAACCGAAACCCCACAAAATCTTGCAATGGAGATCACATCAGCAACATCATCTCAGCAAAACATTGGCAAGAGTAATAGTATTGGTTAATGCTGTTTTGAAATTTGAAATTGACCAAACAAGACGAGTAAAGGGCCTTATCCTATCAAGACCAAACAAGAAGGATACATCATAAAACCAATAAATAGCATAGCTCCTTTTAAAGTACCTTACAAAAGGAAACAAAAAATTCCCTCACCATAATGTCAACAATGTATGAAATTGACCTAGAACTTGTACATAGAAAATGGCTTTCCATATGCAACAAAGAATAATGCCAGAATATGACAGCAAATGTAGGTTTTCCTGTTTATATCAGTGTAGATGAGCTTGCCTGAAATCCATGCACAAAAACAACAACCCTCAAAATTCGTCCATTCCTTTGTGCGCAATGACCAAGTAACTTGGGTCCACTCTTGAAGCCGGCTCTCACAGATCCAGGGGACATATCCTTAAGTTCTAAGGTTTCTGACAGTGAATAGTTACCAGCAGTCTCCAGTGGATGATTCAGATTTTGTTGTTCTACAATAACAACTGGAATCTGCAAAGGGTCGCCAAAAATATGCAAGTCTTGAATTGCGCGATTATTAATCTGCCAGAGTGAAAGATGTTTTAGAATAAAACAATACATAAAAAAATTCTCCCTGAGAAGAACAATCACCTTCATTTGTGCAATACTTTTTCGGTGAAGCTCAGCACGCATGAACTTGATGCTTGAGCTGCCTGGATCAACAGACCAGAAATCAAATATTACATGCAATATTAAGTAAGAAAATATATTGCTCAAGCACAATATTAAGTATGCATCAACACCCCCAATAGAAGAGAAGTACTAAAAGAGTTACGGAAATGCTTCTATATAAAAGAAGTATAGGAAGATCCTTTATTTTTTAAGTGTATGAAACGTTTTCAGCAACATTAACTGCATATAACTCCAGCGCAAACTGATATACAACTTTTCTGGATTTCTACCTTCTAAAAGCTATGGCGTTAGTAGGCACCTAATAACAGATCAAACACACTTACTTCATCAAGATACCAGCTAGATCTCCGAGTATGCGAAGCTCTTTCGAAAACATAACGATGAGTTGTCTCATCAGCTCCACTGCCCAAATAGCGCACTGGTCTCTCAATCTTAGAGTGGACCATCCATATTGACCATTCAGCCTTCCGATCGTTAGCCCATACATTGCGCAGATATTCAAGTATCCTCTTCCCATTAGCCCTGAAAGAAAGAAATATTTCAAAATTTACCAACCCTAATTCTGTTGAACAAAAGAACATCTGCAATTTGCTGTCCTAAATAATAGAATTAAAAAATTTCAATAATGCACACCTGTGGTATTTCAAAAACACATTCCACAAAAATTGAAGTTGGTTGCCCAGAAAAAGGAATGCATCCAACAACTCTTCATTGGTTAAAGTCAGGAGCTGTCCTTCACTGATAAGTTTGCTTATAGTGCACGTTTTCTGTTCAATAAAAATTATAATTGATTAACTTTGTCAAAGTTCCAACAAAATGTAAATAAATATTTAAGGACATTGCTATAAATCATAACAACAATGCCACCAGAGTACCACTAGACCATTTATTAAGTTGTCCTCCGACAGTTCATCTGTAATATTGAACTCAGAAGTTCCATCGTGAGCAGCATCGGGACCTGACTTCAATGGGGAACTGGTCAATAACTTTTCAGCAAATGAAGAATCAGAAAGAACATCAAGGGCTGGCCAATTGCTTTTGCAAGCTTTTGCAGTTCCTCCGCAAGTATTTCACGAGCAGATGACAGAGCCTTGACATATTTCATCACTTTTTCACCAGCATTAGGCTCGTCACCTTTAAC
Source organism: Aristolochia contorta (assembly GCA_022405105.1). Taxonomy (NCBI): domain Eukaryota; kingdom Viridiplantae; phylum Streptophyta; class Magnoliopsida; order Piperales; family Aristolochiaceae; genus Aristolochia; species Aristolochia contorta. Next base: position 276,860 of record JAHZSQ010000013.1, read on the forward strand.
CTGAAAAGGAAAAAGGTAAGATTGCCAACCAGCAACAAGAATTACTGGAGGCATGATAAGGAGTTGAGCCACGGCAGAAACAACAAGTTCCAACAGTCACAGCCTTTGGCTCCCCAAGCATCACTATTTTCCCGAGTTGCTAGGGAAATGCAGTGTAAACCATCAGATACATACCAAAAGGTCTCCAATATTCTAACTTATTAGATGGACAGTTTGTTACATGGAGTGGGAAGTACATCCTTCGAGGTGATATTATATGTTATGAAGGACTTCAAAGATACCTAATAACGATGAATTGGGTAACAGACACTTCAAAATTCTAAACGAAGCCAATACAGCAAAACCTAATTTTGTTACCACATGAAGCAGGTAATTTATTAGATTATAATAACATTCTTGGCAAGCAACTGAACATACTTGGTTGTGCTCATCATAATATTCACCTGCAGCACCCCCTACACCAACTGAATTACTGCAATGCCAATTTAACAAGTTATTCATGATACAAAAATGCAAACATTAAACCAACAAAAGAGGATGACCCAGATTTATAGATATTTGGATTCTAAGAGACAAATAACGAATTATCATATCTGAAACCAGTACAGACCTGGGTATCTTCTCCCCGGTGTATAGGTCCCAGCTTTCAGAAGAACAATGTGTACGCTTAAGTCCACGAGTACTGCATGAAAAGAATCAAAGTGGACAGGACAGTATGAATGAAGGCCGGAAAGAGCTTTAGGAGGAATTCTGAACTCGTGAACAGCGGTAGGAAAAGTATCAACAGAAGCCTGTGTGCTTGGCCTGTAGAAAGTGAATGCAATTACCATAAAGTTCCATAGTTGCCTTTGGTCTAGTTTTACCTCTGTGTGTGTGGGTGTTGGGGGTGGGGTCTGATCTATATATGTTATTAATAAGCACAGATCAGAGAAGGACAAAGAAATTGCACAAGTTAAGTGTAAATTTCATCTGTTTACTCACCCATTCTCAAGAAGTGGCGCACAAAGAAGTTCGAACTTCAATATCACAGCAGCTGTTGGTGGCATCTAGAATTTGCAGTTAAAATACAAAATCATGAAATCACATTACTTTGAAATTACGCTTACACTGAACTTCAGGTAGAGAATCCTACCTCATATTTTCCGAGAGAAAATTAAAAGCAACCATTAAAGAGAGCAGAACATCCTGCCTTGCATATCTGATCTTGAATGGCTGACATGTGAAACTGTGGTCCAAATCATCAATTATCCAAATTCCAGCAACATCATCGGAGCCTAACTCTGGTGCTGCAGCCACAATCCGGAAACCAAGATTAACTTCGAGAGTAGGAAACGCAGTCAAAAAAAATTTCAGAGCTCAATTGGGTTTTTTTTCACCTTTACTTGTCCTCATTTTCTGTTTTACTTCTGAGAACGACAAGTAAATTGCAATCATACTTGTGTTTGCATATGTTATTTATACGACGAAGACAAAATTAAAAGTTACTGCATTTTGATATATGACGCTAGACTGTTAAAGTAGTAATCTTTCTCGCCTTGAGACATTTCTTTTCTATGCGGAATGTCTAAATTTTAAAAACAAGAGAAGACGGTTACTGATGGAATACAGGCAATTATAGACGCATACCATCATATTGCACAACTCTCGCAGGAGTTCCCGGAGGTCCAGAGATACTATCCTCCCATCTCATACTGATTTTTATCTGATACCATCTGCAAAGGGTAAAATGAGTATCGATGTAAGCAGCTTGCAGTTGATTGGAGTGAAGATGTTTAAGAAACGAAGCAATATTACTTAAAACGAGCTAAATGAGAGCTAGCGCAGCTGGAAGAAATCAAGGTAGCGAACAATTGCCAGCTGAAGGCATTACCCTTTAAGAAACCAAACCATATCAACTAAAAGGAGCTGACAGAGAGGTACCCTTGCTGGAAGAGATCGAGGTTATGAAAACGATGGATGTAAATGGCAATTTCCTGCACAGCGTCCAACATAGCGGAGCGGCTCCGCAGGGTGCGCGGCTTGGCATTCAGCAATCTTTTGGAAGACGCACTCTTCAAGCCGATAAAACATCTGAGACGCCGAAACATATGTGATGATCGGCGCACCAAGATCTCCTCCAAAGTCGCATCACTTCCTTTTATAATTAAAAGTTAAATGCAAATGGATCGGCAGAGGAAAATGGGAAGATAGAAAACAATGCGGCTTCCTCTTTCCGTGTCTCCGAAGACAGGAATCAGTGAAGCTGTGCAGCCAGAATCGGGAGAGGAGCCGATCTACGTTTCCTGTTGCTCCAAGGAAAGTCGTGTCACAGGAATTAAGAACGAGAAATGGAAAGACGAGATTCGAACGGCACGCCGCGGCAACATTCTTTCCTTTCACGATCAATGGCTAATATATCGGCTATGGACGGTGGAGTAATAGGGTTTTATGGTGGCCATGGACGGAGGAAGGAGGAGGGTTTTTAGTCCAAAAAGGGAAGAAATGAGAGGAGGGAGACGTTTTTGTTCTCGTCTTCGCGAGTGAGGACGATTTGTCTGCTTGTCGGAGATGGCAAAACTGTCTATCAGAACAAAAAAGAGAGAGAGTAGTGAGAGAAAATGAGAGAGAGAGAGAGTGATCGTGATCCATCGTGGCAGTCCGGGTGCCGGACTGGTGGGGTGGCATTAAAGACGCTCTCCGATCCAAACCGTCCAATGAATTTCATCATCGGTACAGTTAAACTTCTCCGATTTCGAGAAAACGGGAACTCCTTTTGTACTAGGATCGGAAATCAACAAGTATCGGAGACCCCAATATCCGATACGTATCAGTTGTATCGGAGATATATCAGCAGATACAGGTAACAGCAAAATCAAAAAAATCTAAGAGGTTTGTTTATCATAATTTTAATTTGCTTCGTTTGCTCCAGATCATATAAAATCTTGTTACAATCATTAGATAACTAATTCATTTTAGAATGTCTCATAATTTTTCAACTCACACCGTCACACGGTATTCGGTTGTCACTCCTGGTGGCGTAATAAGAGTCTTGACTACAAGTTTTTTTTTTTATTTTTGAGGGGTTGGTTGGTTGAATAATAGACACGAAACGAATGGAAGCAAAAGACAAGGCGATGTGGACTTTCTGGGTGGTTGGTGCTAATGAGCCATTTTATTATTGACACAGAGGAATCTTTTTCCATCATTGCATTTCCGTTGATTGTGCAGCATACGTGGCCCGGACTCTTCACTAACGACTCAGAACTCACCAGTCTCAACTCGCGACTCTATGCTTCCAAAGCTTTTTTTTTTTTTTTTTAACGTTTTGGAATTTTCATTTCAAAGGTCTCCATTTGTCCTGTTTTCATGCGCTTGTAGCCTCGTAGCTTTTTATGTATATAATCATTAATATTTTTACTAAATATTAATCTACCGAATATTAGTTAAAACATGTTACGATCCTATTCGGCTTAACCTGGGGTACTAGACCCTTAAACTTATCCCATACTAAATTAACCCAACCCAGGTTTTAATCGTAATAAAATAATAATAACTTTATATTTGAACGTTATTGTGTGAATTCATCCTATGAAGTTTTGATAAATTATTCGATGAAAACAAAATACTAAATACCCATTAATTTAAAGAGTATATCAATAATAGTTTAGTGATAACTTGTGAAATTTAAAAATGTATTCCGTAGAATTTATCTAGTAATAAGATTCCAGACTTACCTGTATTCAAATGATAAAGTAATATCTTTTACAACTCCATGACACCCTCAGGCCTTAACGTCGAATATACAAAAAAATTTCCCTCCAACCACAAGCTTTCTCGTGCCGGTGCCGATACAAATGCAGTTTCGCACCCCTCTTCCCTAAGTTCCTAATCCTAAGCCGTTCGCGCAATTTTGGCCCGAGCACATTCAGAGTGATTTAAAAAGACATATATGAAACCCCCCCGCCTCCTGACTGAACTCCAACTCTGGAGTCACCTTTCTGGTCTAGAGCGCCATCCCATCTCCCATCTGTTCGAATTTCGTCCATTTTCGTTTTTGAAGTTTTGAACCATCGTTCCCGTGTCTGTATCTCTTTCCCGTAATTAAGAATATCCATTCGAGAATTCGCATTATCCATGGATTCTACAGCTTCAAGCCCTGCAACGCCCTGATGGAACGTCGAGCGGCCTTTTCTCACCGGTCATTTTATCAGGTGCCCTTGTTATCATGTTTTTTTTTTTTTTTTTCTGATCATCTGAATTGCATTTGAAAAATTCTGACACAAGCTACTCTTCTCTGTATCTTCTCCTCTGTCAGGAATCAAAATCCACTGTCTCGCAGATAAGTGATTCCTTTAGGTGCGGATCTTACGGCAGAATTTTAGAATAAGAAAATTGTTGCTGAAGAATGCTGCTTTAGTACGCCTTTAGTAGTGTCTATTGACTATCTTGATTTTAAGAACGCGTTGCTTTCTACTTTGTTTTTCATTTGTCTTTTTTATATTCTCTCTCCTTTTTTTACCTACTTTGCTTGATATCTTAGATTCCTCTTTATATTTTTTAGCATCCTTAGCCGTCGTTGTTGAACTACGTCTTATACGTGTTCGTGTGACGTTTAACTTCTATATTTGTTTTTCTCTTTCGTGAGACAGTCGGCTTTTGACTCTTTTCTCTTGTTGTGCGCTATTTTATGAAACCCGTACTCATACTTATTTTCTCTTGTAGCAAGCGGAGTTCTCAGAACCCCATCGGCTCCTATCCCACTTCTGTTCAGGTACAACTTATATGTCATGTGAATTTCAGCATTTTCTCGTGTATGTATTGGCGGTCTTTACAACTGCCGGGAGCAATTTACCTTGCTACTGGGATTATGTCCTTGGTACCAGTTTCTTACAGATCAGTCACTTAAAAGAGCTTAAAGGCTTGTAGGATTTGTTTAGAGTTTGCGCAGACGGTCCACACTTGTTGACAAATGAATGACATCTGGTTTTTAGAAAGCTTGTTTTTGTACCTGTACTAGTTGGTGGCCGTATCTCATTTTAAAATCAGATGCCGGATGGAGCTGGATATTAGGTTAGAGGGGTACTGTCTACTGCTATAAGCTGTTATGATTTGCTGATCGGAAGGTTCTTATTTGGTATTTCATATAAGGAGTCATTCTGTTTGTCCAGTTTATATTTTTCAATTATGCGCGAGACATTATTTGATGATGTCATCTGGTGGTTTAATTTTATAGAATTTTATTAAGTTAAAGAACTACACCATTCTGCAAAGGTGGTTTGAGGTCAATAGGGAGTATAGCTTGCATTTATGCAAGATAGTACAAACATTGAAATTCTATTTGATTTTATGATGCGAGAAGTGTGAATTTTGTTGTTGTAACTAGAGACCTCTTTTCCTTTTTCTCTTGCAAGGTTCTCTCATTTCAAACTTGAAAAGATTAATTCAGTGTGCAAAAGTCTTTCTGTTATCAGTTTATGTTTTCCGAGCATTTCGGGTCTGTTAGTCAAGCACTCAAGCTGGCTATTTGACATGACCAAACCAGAAGTTACCACGCTGTATTTTCTTGCTTCTGTTTTCTTTCTTTTTGTTGACCAAAACGACATCTTTTGAGATTGGAATACTATTTGTCTCCTTTATTAAAAAAAACTGTGGACTTTGACTTTGCTATTCATCATTAGGAGCTATTGCGTTAATATTTTCAAAAAAAATTCTCAGGAGCTCTTGCTTATTGATGATCTGCTATCTGCGTTGGTTGGTATTGAGGGACGGTATATTTCAACAAAAAGAATTCGTGGAAAGGAGGGTCATCTTACCTTTCATATTGATGCATCCACAGATTTCACTCTCCAGGTAAGACAATAAGTTTCTATGGATTATATGATTTCTCTAGTTTTGAGTTGATTGTGAGGAATGAAATTGGATGTTATCCTGCAGGAATTGGTAAACGAATATTCCCTTTGTGCGAAAAATTTCGTGGTGATTTCTCATTTTGTTGAGTCAAGATCCTATTTCAAGAATGGTGTGGTTAATCATGCATTTGCAGCTGCACTCAGGGCTGTTCTTGTGGTTGGTGTTTGTTGACCTGAAATTTATGCTCCTTTGTATTTCTCTTTGTCCAAGTGGGTGGACGACCGCTGAAATAGTTGGGTGGTAGTTCCAGTTGAATTGTTACAAATCTATATTTGGCGGTGAATGCTATTTGGCTTCTGATTTTAATACCGATGAATCTCAAGCAGCGTTAGACATTTTCGAAATTCAGGATTACCAAGCCATGGTGGCACAACTGGAACATCAATTTCGACTTGGAAGACTTTCCATACAAGGGTTGTGGTTTTTCTGTCAGGTTACATCTGTCTTAAGTTCATATTGATGTAGAAAATTGAATAACTGAAGAAGGAAAAATAGAAAGAAAATAAACGAGGTTGATTGCATTGCTTTCTTTTTCATTTCAGCCAATGATGGGATCTATGCATGCCTTATCCGCTGTGATAGAGAAGGCCTTGATTGACAATTCCTCAGGATCAGCTGTTTTAAACCTCCTTCATAACCAGGTAACCATGTATTCACATTTTTTAATAACTTCTTGTAAACTATACACTGCTGATGGACATTCTAAAGTCATTCATTAATAGACCATTGATTGTCTACATCAATGCAATCTTATTTGTTGATTTAATGTGATTATTTGTATGATGTCATGAATATATTGAAAGATAGAACTAAATAAGATGGAAAATAATTTAGGCTAGGAAACGACCAAATAAGAAATTAGTCTAAGATAACGCGGAGGAGCTTTGTAGGTGAGACAGCCACTTGACTATTTGCTTATTATGCACAATGATTGTCAGAGACAGCAACAATGAGATATTAAAACAAAGCCATTATTGTGCATGAGACAGCTAATGCAACAAGGTCAACATTGCCCTCTTCCAGATAATGGGAAGGCACCGTGGACAGCTACATTAGCTGCTGTCCCATGGCCTCTATGCTTGGAAAGGAATAGCAGAGTGTTTAGAAATTCCAACTCCTCCCTTGGATGCATAATAGAAAAGGTAATTCAAAGTACAATATCATGGGCAATGACTTTCGAGAAAACTTCCCCTGCCACAAGTGTTATTACGTAAATTCTGGCAAAAAATAGTATTCTTCAGCAATCCTCACCCCCCTAATATGACCGAATGGGCTCCACCTCAGGCTGGATGGTTAAAACTTAACTTCGACGGTTCCTCGTGGGGTAATCCTGGGCTGGCGGGTTTTGGAGGCTTGCTGAGAACAAACACTAGTCAAGTAATGAAGGTTTACTCTCGGGCCAGCATTTACTTGCACGCCAAATGAGGCAGAAAGTAGAGCTTTTCTTGAAGGAGTCAGATTACTCAAAGATGAAAGCAGGACCCCACTGGTGATTGAAGGTGATTCAACTCTAACAATAGCTTGGGCCAAAGGAATATGCCCCCCTTCCTGGCACCTCAAACTTTTGTTTGATGAAATCTGGGATATCACGTTGGAGTGGCAGTTATCATGGTCTAAAGTTCCTAGATCTGCTAACTCTCTAGCGAGACAATCTTGCAAAGCAAGGAGTAAGGAGGGCATCTACAATCACTGGGACATCTCTCCCCTACCCTAGCTTGATTTATGTCGCCTAATGTACTATATGTAACCCAATATAAATGATGTATGCAATCTTCATAAATCAATAAAAGATCACACCATTTCAAAAAAAAATATTTGACACAAGATGGACATCAAGATGGACAGATAAAAACAGGAAGAAGACGAGAGAACCAGGGCTTAGATATTAAAGACAGCAGAAAGAAAAAAATTACTGTTGTACAACTTATCCCGATTGATTGACTTATCCTCTTTTTTTAATATTATTATTATCCCTTAGACTTTGCTTTTCTCTATTATAACACCATATCTATTATGTTACATGGCTGATATGTAATGCAACATTGGCCCTCATGCTCAACTTATTCCAAAATAGTAAAATCTCCAGTGAAGGAAGCTATAGTAATTGTGGAGTAGACTGCTTCACTCTTTTATGCCTGCATACGTCATAAAGGAGCAATAGCAAGAAAAGGACATGTTGCTACTTTGTTGTTCAACTAAGAAATCAAATTCATGGAAAGTCTAGGCCGTTGTTCTAAAACTCGTTATTATTAACTCTCTTCATGTGACTTGAGCACTAGCTCACTGATTACATGGGGATTTGTTGTGGGAGATCACTGGTTCAATTCTTCCTAGGGGCATTGATCAAGGGGCCTTAATGCAGGCACATTATTCAAATAAAGTCGCCTGCCTAACACTACCTTTTCCTTTTTAATATCCTATTATTATTATGACTTCTCTTTTCCTTTTGAAACCGTAATGGCTTGGTTGAGAACTTCTATAATGTGCTTTTAATTTCAGGCTAAGGCAATGGCTGGTGACAATGCTGTGAGGTCATTGCTGGAGAAGATGACTCAATGTGCTAGTACTGCTTATCTCCGCATGTTAGAAAGGTTATCATTATACTCATGATGGAGAGATCTTTTTTTTTTTTTTTTTTTTTAACAGCTTTTTGCCAAATATAAACTCCTGAACATCATATAAACTTTGACTTTTCTTTCTCTGTAGATGGGTGTATGAAGGCATAATTGATGATCCTTATGGTGAATTCTTTATCTCGGAGAACAAATTGCTACAAAAGGTATCTAATTCGAATTCTTGTCATAAAATTAAATTGCAATCTCCTTGGGCTTCTCATTAAAGCTTTCTTATCATGTAATTATCTTATTAACTTTGACAGGAAAGTCTCACTCAGGATTATGATGCCAAGTATTGGCAGCAGCGCTACAGCCTCAAGGATGGCATTCCTAGCTTTCTTTTAAGTACTTCTGAAACAATTTTGATTACTGGAAAGTATTTAAATGTGATGAGAGAGTGCGGACACAGTGTGCAGGTTCTGTTGTTTTGTTTGTTAATAGCCTACCCCTTTTCCATGATACCCTTCTTTGTCGGCATTTTTTGTTATTTAATTGTTTATCATGGATCAGGTTCCTGTATCAGAAAATTCAAAGTTAATGAGCTTTGGATCCAACCATCATTATCTTGAGCGCATCAAAGCTGCATATGATTTTGCAAGTGGGGAACTCTTGAATCTTATAAAGTCAAAGGTTTGTTTGGTTTTGTTCTCTGTGTTTCCTATTTTATGTGGATCAATATGCTGTATGTAATGACAAGTGTCTCAGTGGAATGTTGTTGTTGTTCCTTCCAGTATGATCTCATGAGCAAATTGTTTACCTTAAAGCGCTACCTTCTTCTCGATCAGGTAGGTGTGCAAGTGTTTGTGAACCTTTGGTTTAACCTAATTTGATTTTAGCATATAATAAACACTAGCATATTCAAAATCTTTAGATATTTATCTATTGATTTTGTTATGACAAGCATTGTAAAAGATTTTCTTGACATGTTTTGTTGACTGGGATGCTTAAGGGTGACTTCCTCGCTCATTTCATGGACATAGCCCGTGATGAGCTTATCAAACGACCTGATGAAATATCTGTAGAGAAACTACAGGTTTGTCCCTGCCTCTCTCTAAGTGCATATGTGCTGCATGTTTAAGAGTAGTAGTTGGAGAGTAAATGAAGTTGTTGAAGGATAATAATTGAAATTGCTTTGGGCTTGCAAAAAGTTCTTGCCCTTGTTTGTTTTAAGAAGCTTATTAGTTTAAAGTTAGTCATTTTGAGTGGAGCTTGTCTGGTCCAACATCAACATAGTATCAGCATTAATTTCTGTTTCTTGGCCCATGCATGTGTTCATGGTGACATGTATTGCATTTTCTGTTTCAAAAGCCAATAAGTCAAGTTTTTGCTAGGAGAGTTTATGCGTAAATAAGTAGATTTTTTTGAGGAAAGCACATGATTTATTTGACAAAGCCAAAAAGTCGGACAATTTTGGTCATGTAGAAGGCTAATTCTGAGTTTGATTAAAGTTATTGAAGGTGGATGATCTTTATTTTTCTTTCCATGATCATAAGTTTATTGACTTTACAAATCTTTTGCTATCTATGTAAAAAATAGTCTCTCCTTGACATAGCTTTGAGGACAACAGCTGCTGCATCAGACCCTTGTCATGAGGAATTGACGTGTTGTGTTGTAAGTCACATCTCTTTACCAAAAAGGTCCTTCTTGGTGTTAAATTTCTCCCCGGTATTAAGCTATTAAGGTCTTTCAATTTCTTTTCTAAAACTAGGACTATATCACCATTTTTGGAATGCCATGCTTTTTATACAGGAGCGGTCATCCTTACTAAATCGATTGAGCACACTCAAGGATCTGGAGTCAGGTGTGAAGAATCTACTGATTCATACTTCTGAAGTCAAAATTGTAACTGACAGCGATGATCCGACTGAGCCAGTGAGCATTACAGGCCTTGAAACATTTTCTCTTAGTTACAAGGTTTGTGTATATAATGTCTTATTTATCCTATTAAGGCCACTACTCCCTTTCCTGTGCTAACATCAGGTTTTATGTTGCTTGAAAAAATAGGTCCACTGGCCAGTTTCACTTGTTATCTCAAGAAAGGCTTTGACAAAATATCAGTTGATTTTTTTCGCTTCCTATTTCATTGTGAACATGTCAATCGCCAGCTTTGTGGGGCATGGCAAGTACATCAAGTAAGCTCGTTTCTTTCATTTAATCACCATCCGTCTGTAGGTGTCTTGTGTCCGTAAGGCCTCGTCTGTCGTGTATGTGTGTCTCGTGTATGTGTGTGTGTCCATCTGTATCTCTCTCTCTCTCTATCTCCCTGTCTCTATCTCTTTCTGTCTCTTTGTCTCTCTGTCTCTGTCTCTGTCTCTGTCCCTGTCTCTGTCTCTCTCTCTCTCGCACACACACAGATACTTTTGCACAAACAAGATCTCTCACACACACAGACACACATGCCCAAACAAGATTTCTCACACACACAGACACACATGCCCAAACAAGATTTCTCTCACACACAGACACACATGCCCAAACAAGATTTCTCACACACACAGACACACATGCCCAAACAAGAGTTCTCACACACACACACACACACACACACACACACACGAACATATACACACTCAACCTTGTTATTATTTTCAATAATGTACAATGGAATAGTTAGGTTTGAAAATACAAATAGAGTGATTATCTAACAGGGGGTTCGTGCTCATAATACATCTGGGACAGCCATTTCTCGATCTTCACTGCTTTGCCGCAGCATGCTTAAGTTTATTAACAGCTTGTTGCACTATTTGACGTTTGAGGTAAGATTTTCATCAATGTTATCAGATCCGACCCATTGACTAACCCTGAAAGTGGTCAGGTCAGGTCAAAACGGTCAACTAGTTTAGCCCGCCTGATGAACTGTGCTGATGTCTTCATGATACTAGCAGAGGCAAAAAAAAATATATCAATGGGAGAGAAATTTTCTCTGTCACAGAGAGGGAAGGGGGCCACGTACTGCCATCTCAGGCCAGCGGAGGAGGCTGGTAGCCCATCTTTTGCCAGCTCGTGACGGGTCCTGCCCCCCTTTTCTTGTCCCAATGCAGGTACAGAATGGGAGGGGGAGCAGAATTCTGTCCTCCCTTGCCTCAAGCGGGCGGAGGAGGGGCCACCAGCTTCCCTCCATGGTTTGGAAGTTTTGCACAGAGGGAGGCCAGCGGCGCCTCTTTGGTGGGGGAGGGCGGGGTTCGATTCTCCCCTCCCTCCCCTTTCCTCCTCTCCCTCCCCGTCCCATTTCCCTCCCTCGTCCCTCCCCTTATTCTCCTCTTCCCGCCACTGCGAGTTGAATGCAACCCGTGGTTTTGCTTGACCCGCCAGGTCGCCGGGTTAGCAGTTTATCAGCAAAACCCAGCCAGGTCAGGTGGGTTTGAAAACTCCGGTCGATCTTCTTATGACCCAGAAAAGCGACCTATTTTGGCCCAAACCGTTGAACTGGCCGGGCCGGTCAGGGTCTGATACCACTGCTTTTCAAAATTAAATGGGTTTATGCACTTCTTTGTTTATGGAAAATAAAGTTTTTGAGCTCATTTAAGAGTTTTTCAGGTTCTTGAACCTAATTGGCATATCATGAATGATAGACTTCAAGTGCAAAGAGCATAGATGAGGTAAAATATTTCCTTCCTTATAATTATTTGTCAGTTGTTTCCAGTAGTGTCTTTGAGGTAGTGGCATGTGGCAGGTGATTCAATACCATGATTTCTTCCTAGAGAAATGTCTGAAGGAGTGCTTGCTTCTCTTGCCTGAACTTTTAAAGGTCAGTGAGACTCGGACATTTAACATTTAAGTCTTTTTTCTTGTCCTTAACAACTGTTGACATTTATTTAGATGGGCATGGATACGTGTTGCCATGAATTTTTTTTTTTTACTGTTTCTTCTGTAGGTGTGATGTTTGAGCATGATTGCATCCTTTGCTCTCCATCGGCAATGTCGTAAATTTTGCTCATTTGCTGTAGTTGCATGTAATGCTTGTTAGCTTTGGGGTCATGAATGTAGACCTGTTTTACAGAAGGCTAGTTGGAAAGATATTTCATTGCATAGACATTTAAATGCCTAGTCAGTCCCAGCTGTACTCATGAACAAGATTCTTTCCTCAAAAATAGGATCATTTACTACTTTTCTCTGTAAATTATTGCTTTTCTTCATGGTTTATATAAGTTTTAAGTTTAAGGTAGGCTTGCAGAGGGACCTTTATTGATTTGTTTACAAGTCTCTTCACAAAACTTCACAACTGGAAAAACTTGTTGCAGAAAATGGAGAAACTGAAAAGTATATCCCTTCAGTATGCTGCTGCAATTCAGAGATTGATACCATCAATCTACATCCCTGAGACTAACCCAACTGATGATACTTCCGGATTGGGGAATGCTTAAGCCCAGGAGATCTAGGCAAAGATTTATGGCACTAAAACTAGCATCGGAGAACACAACAGTCACCAACTCTGTCATGTAAGCAGGAAGAAAGCAATGAAATTGTTTGGTTTGAAAACAAATTAAGTCTTTAAGTTGTTTTTTTTCCATATGCAGGAAGTTTGAGAAGGAATTTAATACTGAATTACAGAGTCTTGGACCCCTTCTAAGCAACAATTCACATGCAGAGCCTTACCTAACACATCTTGCTCAATGTATACTAGGTGTAAAGAAGTGAACGATGACTCTTCATAGCGGATGATATTGTTTTGGGTTCATTTAGCTGATTCTTTTTAGCTTTTGGTCATTTTATCTTTGAGTGTGCATGCCTGTGTCATTAGTTAGAGTTTTTATTGTTATCGAACTTTTATTATTATCTAACATATATGTTCTCAGTTCTTTCCATGCTGTTAATGTTAGAGACAATCTTTGGTTCTTCATGCTTTAGTGTTGAAAATTAACTTGTCTGCCGCCTTGGAAGGGCAATCATGATTTTGGTGAGAGCAGAAGATTGTGTAACTAAAGAATTGGATACTTTGTTAAATGAGAAATCTTGATTCAATAACGAATTGTGCATATGGTTTGATGTTCCTTCATTCAACACTACAACTACTCTTAAAAGCTCATCTAATTTCCATAAACAGTGGTTATTTATCTGGGTGAATTGTTTAGAATTAGATTTGGGTTCACTGTGTCAAGTGCTCCATTTTCTTTTCATTGGGCCTGACGGGATTTCTTTTTCTTCTCATTTTCTACTCACAAACTGGTTTTAGTCGTTCTACTCAAAACTGCTTTCAAAATTCCATAGATCCTCTCACTGTGACTTTTTTTTTTTTTTTTTTTAAAGTTGGTATGTCATTCTATATAACTGCCAATTGGCAATCAGATTACAAAATGTGTTCCATCAGGCATTACTGCAAGAACCCAATCAAGGGGTCCAGACAACAAGTTCATTTACCCTTGTTTAGCTAATACATCTGCCCTGATGTTAGCACTCCCTAGTACATGTGTCCAGCTCATTACAATACTTGCAAGATCATGGATTTCATTAATGATGGAGCATAATCTCCAACGTGGCTTGGTATCTTATATTTACACCACTTAATAGGCACTTTAGGGTCTCCTACGTACGTGCAACAACCCAATGAAATGAGCCCCAAGAAAACATTTCAGTCCCTGAAGAAGGCTTTTGGCCTCAGCAAAGGTGGAGTCAGTAACACCAATTGGCCCAACATATGTAAGAACAATATCTCCCTGATGATTCCTAACAAGACCCCTCCCGCAGCACAAGGTCCCGGGTTGCCCATGGAGGAGCAAACAAAGCTTTGCTTGTAAGCATGGGTAGGTGGAGGTAACTAAGGAACCGTTAAAATTTTAGCTTGTAGGTATGGGTTGGTGGAGGTAACTAGGACTGAATCCTGGCCATGATTCCACCACCATCCTGAGCATGGGAAGCCCAAGAGACTCATATGGTGGCACCACCATCGACGCCACTGGATTCTTTTGTAATTTTCAATCATCCTATAATGTGAAATAGAATTGTATTGCAGGTGACTCTCCAATCTTGGCAACATTGGTGAAAACCTACGATTCCTTTCTCTCTATATTAGCCAGGAAGGAGACCAAAGCAGCAACACAACATTACCCCTCCTTTTATTGTAGGTCTGAGGGAGCTAATAAGCTTTGTTGAGGCCATAAATGTTTTTTGAGGAATGACAAAATCAACAATAAATTTACCAAGGAAGAAAGTCCAAACTCTCCAGCTATATTGACAATGCAATAACAAACGATTTATCTCTTCAACTTCCACATTGCACAAAGGGCATAGGCCAAAATGTAGGTGCATACCCCCTTCACTAGTTTCTGTGTTGGCAGCCTTTATCGAAGACAACACAACAAAGCAAAAATGTCTACTTTCTCGAGGATAAGAGCTTTCAGGCAGCAACAACATTGGGGGTTGTACCTTGGCTAGTAAGACAAGGATAGCAAGACTTGAAGACAACACAACAAAGCAAAAAATGTCTACTTTCTCGAGGATAAGAGCTTTCAGGCAGCAACAACATTGGGGTTGCGTACCTTGGCTAGTAAGACAAGGATAGCAAGACTTGACAGTACATCCCTTAGGTGGGCAGCATCCTTAATATTTCATCTTGCTGATCTCCTTAATTAGTGATGATTCAATTCATTACTGCAATATCTATTGTTTCCTCATCATTCAAATTCCTATGAAGGAGACCAGTCCAATTAATCTCTTAATTGTCCCATGGGAGCAAGATCAAAGATGAAACAATTCTGGTTTCTAGCAAGGAGATAAATCCTGGAAAATCTATTTGATAGAGGGCTCTCTTCTGACCCAAGTATTAGTTCAAAGGAGAGTTTTATCTCCCTACTAGGTTGAATAGTTGCATGTTGTCGGTAAAAGAGGAGCTTAATAATTATCCTCCATGTTGGAGAGTCTCCAAGAACCTGAAACCTTAAGCCACCATCTTTTATTTCAGTTATTTAAAGCAATCGATAACTATTTTCTTTCCATATCTTATCGTTTCTTATATTTAACTTTTAGAGCCATTTAATCAATAATGCCTCATTTATTTCTTTAATCATTCTTATTAGGGGCGAATGGCTCATAAACGAAATGGTAGAGGCATTTCTATGTACGTATCCGATTACAAATGCTCTACCATTATTGTTTCTTCCATTATATCCGCGGTAATCGGAAATAATTGGAAATAAGAAACTCTTGAAGAGAGACTTTAGAACAAGGTTTGCGATGTCGAGATACGCAGCATCGGACCTCGTGGAAATAGATACGTTTTGTGGATACACATAGATACGCTTAAGAAACACATGTAAACTATGGAAACAAAGAAAACAATAAGAAGAGATTAAAATTATTTATATGTAGTAATTTCACAAAATAGTAAACAGATATCTATACCAATAATTCTAATTTAATAACTAAACAAGTAATTTATAATACACTGGTTCAAAACAAATAATTCTAACTTACATGGCATATGATAACTTGTATCAAAGAAAGAAATAAACAATCGAATAGTAGCCCAAATTATACAAATGATAGAATATTTCATTTCTATATGGTCTTGAAATATACTTCAAATAATAAAAAATATTAAATTTACTAGGAATGGAGCAAAGAGTGAATGAAATAGGTATAAAGTTTTAGATGTTTTCAGATTCAAATATTCAAAATAATTAAAATCAAAAGACTGAGTCAAATCATAAATTCTATAATAGATTTACCTTACTTTGTGACGATGTTAACACAAAGAAAAGAGTTTTATGGGTTCCTTACTTTGATTTATATTTCTAGTTGTTCAAATCTATATCTGTATAGTATTGTACATATCAACCTTTGTTTCCTTTGATACATCAGAAAACTAGCGGAAACAAACAAATACATAAGGATATGGGCCTTTGTTTCCTGGTGAATGGAAACTCTCTTTGTTTTTGTTTCTTTAACTAAAGATATAGATATGTATCGGCCCGTATAGGCAGTTTTGTATAGATACTACAAACCATGATGGTACGTAGGGAGGGATGCGGTCAGGTGAGTTGAGAGTTATACTTTCATCCAAAAATGTAAGAGACGGCTCATGCGTGCCGAATACAATCTTTCATAAAAATACTTCTCAAAAACTTGGGACCTTGTGCCACCAAACTTTATGCATACTAGGGATGAAAATGGGAACAGTACCACTCTCTGGCCAATTATTAAACGGAACTAAACAAAATAAAAAATTAAATTCTATTTACCGTTCTACTATTTACCGATTTCTTCCATTTACCATTCTACCCTTTACAATGAACGGAACGGAATGATGGAAATAGTTCTTCGAACCCGTTTTACCATTTCTACTTTATTTAAGTAAGAGAAATATGGTAAATTTATATATTCAATCAGCTTTAGTATAATTTTTTAGTTTTCTTATGTATAACCTTATTTTCATTCAATAAGTTATTTTATCACTTAAAGTTTATAAGTGTTGGAACTTAGAAAAATATTATGTCTACTATTTTACCGTATTTTGTTTGATATAATTTTAAAATAAATTTTCCTTAATTTACCTTTTTAAGTGTTTTAAAATTTTTTTTGATAACTTTTATATTTATTTTGTAATTTATTCATTTATGTAACTATTAACGCTCATAATTACCACTGTAAAAAAGGTAATAAAAAGAAATGGAATAGCCAGAACTAACGGATATGAACGATAAACGGGTAAAGGGTCCTTTAACAGTAAACGGAATACCATTTATTACTCGTTTTCATCCCTCGGCCTTTCTTGGCAAGGAGTCCGCCACGCTGCTTGTTTCCCTCAGCCAAGTGGATCTTCCACTTCAGGCAGTCGTGGTTGCGTGAGAAACAAATCGCCATATCTCTCACGCAACCATATTTCTCGGCGCCCGCCTCTCCTGACTGGAAATATTTGCCATGTCCCCCCACTCGACGACGTTTTCAAGACCCAAGACAAAGCCTTTACAAACACTACGGTGTCTTCATCGAAATTAAGAGAGCCTGGCCTCTCTGACTACTCTTGGCAGCTCGATCTCCGTATATAACAAAATACAAGGCCATGTCTGAATTAAATCAAATTTCTGCAAAGGGATCGAGAGAAAACAAATCGCTCGCAGAAAGAATTAAAGAGAGAAAGAAGAAGATGGAAAATGGAGGAGCTGCCAAGAGATTTTGTGCCTCAGGAGCCGCCGCCTTGGTCGATATTCAAGACCATAAAGTCCCTCACATGGTCGGAGGCAGCGGAGAACATAGCTATGCTAATAACTCATCGGTTCAGGTAATTATTCTAATTGCTCTATTAATTATCAAGTCAATTTTAGAAAGTCCTCGTCGTACTATATATATTAGCATGCATTTAACGATTGTAAATTGATAGATTAAATTGATGATCTATTGTGTGTATATATGTGATCAAATATTTGCAGAGACTGGTGATGGACACATACAAAGAAGCACATCGTAGAGGAGAGCGTCACAGATCTCTACTCCTCCATGTTACTCGCTGAAAGCTGCCTTCGGTCGGAGATCTAGGCTGCTCTGCCGGTCCCAACACCTTGGCGTTCATCTCACAGATCATAGATGCAATCGAGTTGGGAAGCTGCCGGCTAAGTCGCGACCCGCCTGAATTGGTTTTTACTCAATGATCTCCATGGGAACGATTTTAACTCTGTTTTCAGTCTTTGCCGTCCTTTATGAAAAACTCATAACAGAGGGTGAGGGTTTTAGGGCATGTTACGTGGGTGCAATGCCTGGTTCTTTCTATGGGAGGATTTTCCCCAACACAAGTATGCAACTTCATTCACTCTTCCAATATCTCCACTGGCTCTCTCAGGTACGCGGTACCGTATATATGTGTACTATATATGATTATTTCTCCTGTACGTACTAATCCAAAAATATATACTTGAATCCTGTAATAGCTGCCTCAATATAATCAGTATCTACTATTAGATATTAGTCCAAATATTGATTCACAAGTATCCAAAAATATCGTGTTGCTTATGTATATATGATTAGTATCTATGTACAGTTGTACATCGAATATCATGTTACTAAGATTAACAATTGGTACTTATACATGCAGGTTCCTCCGAAGCTGACAAGTACATTAAATAAAGGGAACATTTCGGTGACTGAAACGAGCCTGCCTCGTAGAGGAAGCTTACATGGAGCAGTATAAAAGGATTTTCTCACCTTCCTCCGATTCCGATCAGAGGAGCTAATCTCAGGAGGAAGAATGGTGCTAATACTTGCGGGGGAGAAGTTTACAGATCCTCTGGCCCGAACTGCAATCACATGTGAAACTGCTAGCGCAGGCTCTTTATGACTTGGTTTCCCAGGTACACTTCACTTCACTTCAATTGGAAACAGATCCATCTTTTTAATTAATTAACCCTCTCGCCACTCGATCGATCTTCTTCTAGAAATTAATTAATTAGTACTATATATACATAGGGCCGTATTGAAGAAGCGAAGGTGGATGCTTTCAACTCCGCCTTTCATGCCCCCTCGGTAGAAGAAGTGAAAGAGGTGGTCGAGAGAGAAGGTTCCTTCGATCTTAACAACGTGGAAGCAATGGAAGTTACACTGAACGCGGTGAGATGGAGAATTGGGAAGATTATGACGACGGTCGCAGAAGGTGTGAAGGCGGCCAAGGCTCTGAGAGAGTGACGGAGCCCCATGCTTGCGACCCACTTTTGGGGTTCATCTCATGGATGAGTTATTCCAGAGATCTGCAAGGAGATTATGGCCAATGAATATTCTCGTCATGTAGTCCTGAGAGGAAAAAGTCGTGAATTTGATTGTTACTTTAACTAGAACACTCTGAATTAGATTAATTATAAGGAGAGTACTCTATGATATAATTAAATTATCTTATGATCTCACTTCTTAAGAGGGTTACACATGGCTTTAATTAGACGCCTTCATGTGTACTAGTACTTCATTGGTTTGGGTACACTAGTGTTGTATTGTAGTTCCAAGAAATTAAGCAGCACTACCAGAAGCAACCTTCTCCTCCCATGCTAAAGCGTTTGGCAATGAATAACAAACGCAAGTGCACAGATATTATTCTATATTTTAACCTTGTTCATGACATCAGAATGCAACACCAGATGGTATTGTTACATTAAATGCAGGAACAGGTCGCTATTGTTCTGCCAACCACCTCATAATTAAAAAAAAAGAATGGCGAAAATAATCTGATGCATTCAATTATTATTCAGCTTATTGACTAGGTGTTTTTGTTTTCAAGACTTCACATCCTGATGTGTATTGAGTCCACATAAAGAGATAAACTAGGAGATAAAATTTTGTAAGTTTTATATTCTTTTAATAAAATATTATCTACCCATTCTATGGGTAAAATCCTAAACTCGCGGCTTTTAACTCTCAACCTAGTAAAATCAAGAAAGTACTGATATCATTTTTCTTAAAAAAAATAGGAAATCTTTTTTAAAAGGCGAAGACAAAACATTAAGAGTAATGATATCTGCAATCGTGGCCTTTCATCTTTTGCGAGTTTTTACAATATAGCGTGATATCCTCTTTGATAGTATAAGTAAGAAATAAAAATAGGAACTATTCATCTATTGTTGAGAAATCTGAACCTCGGACCTTATCTGGAATCACCAACCAGGCTGCCGTGGAGGACTGCTACATCAGGATGTAAAACCACCTAGTAAAATGTCAGCAATTTATATCATTTTTTCAAACATTAATAATAGTTTGAGGAAGTTTCCTGAGGCGCTCGTGCCACTCTCTCACCGCTATGTGTTTGTAGGGTTTAGGCGTTCCGATTCTTATTCGATTCTTTTCTCCAGCACTCCGGGCTTCAAGCCCTCAGTCCTCCCCCAACCGCCATTCCCTCAGAGGTTTCTCCTCCGTGAATCTTCTTCCGCTCCTAGCCTTCCTTGCCAATCTGAATTCCCTCCCCATCTCACACCATAGGGAAAACACACAGCCAGGGGCATCCCTCTTTTGCCGCTTTTATGGGCTTCTCCTCTCCCTTCCTTCAATCTCACTTCTTCTTATTGCATTCCCGGCTATAGAGTGCCCCAACACGAAAAGGGCCGCGACTCTATTCGCTTCAGACCCATCTCGTGTTCCGCACTATTCTTTATGGAGGAGCCACCACGACGACGATGCGGTGAAGGTTTTCGACGGTGGGACTTCAAGAACTGCTCTTCCGGCTGGCGTGAATGTGTGCCTTGTCGCTCAGCGATCACGCCGGCTCTCCGTGCTAATGGCATTAAGGGTTCCATCAGGATCAAAGCGTTCGTGATGTGTTACAACTTTCTAGAGCCAAGCAAGAGGCTTTGCTTCCACAGGATATCACTCTCTACGTCCCCAACAGTTAATGTCTTTTCTATCCCTACATATTTTTATTTTCTTCCCATCTCTGTCTTAAACGTCATTTATTTCTTTAATCTTTCTTATTAAGGTGTAAATGGCACATAAACGAAATGGTAGAGGCATTTCCATATACGTATCCGATTACAAAATGCTCTACCATTATCGTTTCATCCGATTAACTTTTACCTTGTGCCATTTCTGATTATTTCCAGCGGTAATCGGATAGTAATAAGAAATAATCAGAAACTCTTGAAGAGAGACTTTAGATTCAGAGGTAGGGAGGGATGCTGTCTGAGTGAGTTGAGAGTTGTACATTCATCCGAAAATGTAAGAGACGGGCTCATGAGTGCATGAATACAGTCATTCACAGCAGCTGTGCCCGACTGGGCATAGTTGCTGACGTGGATGCTACTGCTGGCATCCACGTGAAAAGATCAGCCGCTGCCTCCCTCCTCAGCCTCCCTCCCTCCCTCCCTCAGCCTCCCTCCCTCCCTCCCTCCCTCAGCCTCCTCCCTCAGCCTCTCACCTCTCCCCCTCCCACAGCCTCCCAGCCTCCTCCTCCTCAGCCTCCCAGCCTCACTCCCTCCTCTCACAGCCTCCCTCCCTCCACAGCCCTCCCTCCTTCATCCTCCTCGCCCATCCTTCCTTCCTTTCCTCGCTGCATCCTCCGCACAGAGGCCTGCACTCGTACACGATCAGATGAAAGGGGAGAGGATGGAGCGTGATGAGAGAGGGACGGAGGGAGGAGCATGGAGGGAGCAATTATGTGTCCGTATCATTACTCTTAATAAAAATACTTTTCAAAAATTGGGACCCATCTTTATACACACTAGGGATGAAAATGGGAACCAATTACCCACTCTACAGTCCAACCGATTATTAAACGGAATTAAACGAAAATAAAATATTAATTTTCATTTACCGTTTTCCATTTACCATTCTACTCTTTAATAAATGAAACAGAAATAGAAATAGCTCTTTGAACCCGTTTTACTTTTTACCATGTAAATAAGGGTAGTGTGGTAAATTTATATATTCAATTAGCTTTAGTATAATTTTTAGTTTTTCAAATGTACAACCTTATAAGCTTTGTGAGACCATAATTTTTTTTGAGGAATGACAAATCAACAATAAATTTACAGGAAGAAAGTCCAAACTCTCCAGCTATGTTGACAATGCAATAACAAACGATTTATATCTTCAACTTCACATTGCACAAAGGCATAGGCCAAAATGTAGGTGCATACCCTCCTCAATAGCTTTTGTGTTGGCAGCCTTTATCGAAGACAACACAACAAGGCAAAATGTCTACTTTCTAGAGCATAAGAGCTCAGGCAGCAACAACATTGGGGTTGTAAGGCCTTGGCTAGTAAGACAAGGATAGCAAGACTTAACAGTACCTTGGGCTCTCTTCTGACCCAAGTATTAGTCCAAAGAGAGTTTTATCTCTACTAGGTTGAATAGTTGCATGTTGTCGCTAAAAGAGCTTAATAATTATCCTCCATGTTGGAGAGCCTCCAAGAACCTAAAACCTTAAGCCACCATCTTTGTTTCAGTTATTTAAAGCACCGACAACTATTTTTCCATATCATGTCTTTTCTTATATTCAACTTTTAGAGCCATTTAATCTATAACGCCTAATTTATTTCTTTAATCATTCTTATTAGGGTGTAAATAATAAACGAAATGGTAGAGGCATTTCCATGCGTATCCGATTACAAAATGCTCTACCATTATTGTTTCTTCTGATTAACTTTACCTTGAGCCATTTTCGATTATTTCCCGGTAATCGGAAATAATTGAAATAAGAAACTCTTGAAGAGACTTTAGAACAAGGTTTGCAATATCGAGATACACAAAGTATCAGACCTTAGGTAAATGGATACATTTGTGGATACACATAGATACGCTAAGAAACACATGTAAATTATGGAAACAAAGAAAAAAAAAAAGAAGAGACATTAAAATTATTTATATGTAGTAATTTCATAAAATAGTAAATAATATCTATACCAATAATTCTAATTTAATAACTAAACAAGTAATTTATGATACACTGTTCAAAACAAGTAATCTAACTTGGCATATGATAACTTGCATCAAAGACAGAAATAAACAATCGAATAGTAGCCCAAATTATACAAAGGATAGAATATTTCATTTCTATATGGTCTTGAAATATATTTTTAATAATAAAAATATTAAATTTACTAAAAATGGAGCAAAGAGTGAATGAAATAGGTATAAAGTTCTAGATGTTTTTCAAATTCAAATATTCAAAATAATTAAAATCAAAAGTCTGAGTCAAATCATAAATTCTATTATAGATTTACCTTACTTTGTGACGTTGTTAACACGAGAAAAGAGTTTTATGGGTTCCTTACTTTGATTTATATTTCTAGTTGTTCAAATCAATATCTGTATAGTATAAATGCGCATTATTGACCTTTGTTTCCTCGATACATAAAAACTAGCGGAAACAAATACATAGGATATGGACTTTGTTTCCTATAAATAGAAACTCCTTTGTTTTTGTTTCCTTAGCTAAAGATATAGATACGTATCGGCCTGCATAGGCAGTTTTGTATATGATGGTAGGTTGCGGTCGGGTGAGTTGAGAGTTATACATTCATCCGAAAATGTAAGAGACGGGCTCATGCGTGCCTAAATACAGTCATTCAAAAAATACTTTCAAAAAAAATTGGGACCTTAGTGCCACCAAACTTTATGCACACTAGGATGAAAATGGGAATAATTACCCACTTCGATTATTAAGCGGAACTAAACAAAAATAAAATATTAATTTCCATATACCGTTCTACTATTTACGTTATTCCTTTTACCATTCTACCCTTTAATAAACGGAACAGAAATGGAAATAGTTCTTCGAACCCGTTTTACTGTTTACCGTTAAGGGTAGTATGGTAAATTTATATATTCAATCAGCTTTAGTATAATATTTAAGTTTTCAAATGTATAACCATATTTTCATTCTAATGTTATTTTATCACCTAAAGTTTATAAGTGTTGGAACTTAGAAAAAATTAGATCTACTATTTTACCGTATTTTATTTGATATAATTTAAGAATAAATTTTCCTTAATTTATCTTTTAAGGTTTTAAAAATTTTTGATAAATTTTATATTTATTTTTAATTTATCTATTTATTACTTTTACCCAATTACCCATTGGAAAAAGGGTAATAAAAGGAAATAGAATAACCAGAATAAAGCGGGTAAAGGGTCCTTAAACAATAAATGGAAGACCCTAAGCCGTTTGTTTCCCTCTCGAGAGCGGGAGCTTCACTTGAGGCAGCTCGTGGTTGCGTGAGAAACATCTGAGAAGAATTTGACTTTTTTTTGGTATAGGATTTTCTTAATGTACATGCAAAGGTATGGTTTTATCCTTTCTCGAGGATAAGAGCTTTTAGGCAAACAACAGGGGCGGTATCTTTACTAATAAGACATGGATTTAAGACAGTTTTAGGATGGGGTTTCCATAATATTTCATCTGGCTGATCTCTTCTTAATTAGTGATGATTCAGTTCATTTTGAAATCTGCAATATGTATTGTATCCTCATCATTCAAATTCCTATGAAGGAGACCACTCAATTAATCTCTTAATTGTCCCATGGGAGAAAGATCAAAGATGAAACAATTCTGGCTTCTAGCAAGGAGATAAATATTGAAATCTATTTGATAGAGGGCACCAAGTATTAGTCAAAGGAGAGTTTATCAACCTTACTAGGTTGAACAGTTGCATGTTGTTGGTAAAAAGAGAGTTGCTTAATAATTATCCTCCATGTTGGAGAGAGTCTCAAGAACTTTTCTTTTGTTTCAATTATTTAAAGCAACGACAACTATTTTTCTATATCATGTCTTTTCTTATATTCAACTTTCGAGCCATTTAATCAATAATGCCTCATTTATTTCTTTAATCATTCTTATTAAGAGCACATAAACGAAATGGTAGACACATTTCCACATAATTACAAAATGCTCTACCATTATTGTTTCGGATTAACTTTACATTGCCATTTCCGATTATTTCTAGGGTTTGGAATAAAAATAATCGAAATAAGAAACTCTTGAAGAGAGAACAAGGTTTGCGTAGATCAAAGATCGGACCTCAGAAATGGATACGTTTGTGGACACACATAGATCGTTATGAACACATGTATTATGGAAATATAGAAAAAAAGAAGAGACAATAAAATTATATATTTGTTGTAGTAAACAATATCTAACTAATAATTCTAATTTAATTACTAAATAAGTAATTTGTGATACAATCGGTTCAAAACAAGTAATTCTAACTTACATATATGATAACTTGTATCAAAGACAAAAATAAAAATTGAATAATAGCCCAAATTATACAAAGGATAGAATATTTAATTTACATAAGGTCTTGGAATATATTTCTAATGATAAAAATATTAAATTTACTAGAATGGAGCAAAGAGAATGAAATAGGTATAAAGTTCTAGATGTTTTCAGATTCAAGTATTCAAAATAATTAAAATCAAAAGTGAGTCAAATTATAAATTCAATAATAGATTTACCTTACTTTGTGATGTTGTTAACACGAGAAAAAGTTTTATGGGTTTCTTAATTTGATTTATATTTCTACTTATTCAAATCTCTATCCTTATAATATCGTTTTGTTTCATACATCAAGGAAACAAACATATAGGATGCGGGCCTTTGTTTGTAACTTCGAAGAACTAAAGATTGTAAACAAACCATGATGGTAGGTAGGGGATGCTGTCGGGTGAGCCCATAATACAGTCATTCATAAAATAGAAACAGAATAGCCGGAACTAAACGGATATGATACCTTAAACATTAAACGGAAGACCTGTCCCCTGTTTGTTTCCTCAGCCGGGGGAGCTTCACTTGAGGCAGCACGTGGTCGAAGAATTTGAAACGGTGGCCATTTTATCCTTTTGGTCCTTAGTTTAGATTTAAAAACCGACTAATATTTGTTTAATCAACTCAGAATAAAGTTATCAATTTAGATCATTATATTGAAATTATATATGCTATTTTACAAATTAGAAGCAATTTATAATATATATTGTAAGATGCTCGTTATATATTTGTAAATAATTTTAAAGGCCATAATATAATGAAATTTGAGTTTCTAACGATGGTTTTTGCATTCATGGTTCTGGGTTCTGAACCGAGATTGGGTAATCTCAATGAGACAAGTAAAGTTTGTTCAGATCTCCTTAGATGCATGGAACACATGGCCTTAATTATCACGTTTTCAAGGCCGAAGCAAAGTTGTAGAGCCCAGACCATTTATGATTTATTCAACCTCCCGTGACGTTCAATGGCCTTATCAGTTATCACGTTTTGAAGACCCAAGCAAAGTCTTACAAACAGTTCGGCGTCTTCATCAAATTAAGAGGAGCCCGGCCCAGGCCATTTATTCACGAGAGCTACTCTTGGCAGCTCGATCTCTGTATATAACAAGATACAAGGCCATGTCTGAAAATCAAATCTCTGCAGGGATCAAAGGGGATCGAGAGAAAACAAATCGCTCGCAGAAAGAATTATAGAGAGAAAGAAGAAGATGGAAAATGGGAGGAGCTGCCAAGAGAGTTGTGCCTCAGGAGCCGCCGCCTTGGTCGATATTCAAGGCCATAAAGTCCCTCACATGGTCGGAGGCAGCGGAGAACATAGCTATGCTAACAACTCATCGGTTCAGGCAATTATCTCTAATTGCTCTATTAATTATCAAGTCAATTTTAAAGTCCCTCGCTCGTAATTATATATTAGCATGCATTTAACGATTGTAAATTGATAGATTAAATTGATGATCTATTGTGTGTATATATATGATCAAATATTTGCAGAGACTGCTGATGGACACAGCGAAGCAGATCGTAGAGGAGAGCGTCACAGATCTCTACTCCTCCATGTTACTCGAAAGCTGCCTTCGTGTGGGAGATCTAGGCTGCTCTGCCGGTCCCAACGCCTTGGCGTTCGTCTCACAGATCATAGATGCAATCGAGTTGGGAAGCCGCCGGCTAAGTCGCCCCCGCCTGAATTGGTTTTTTGCTCAATGATCTTCATGGGAACGATTTTAACTCCGTTTTCAGTCTTTGCCGTCCTTTTATGAAAACTCATAACAGAGAAGGGTGAGGGTTTTAGGGAATGTTACGTGGGTGCAATGCCCGGTTCTTTCTATGGGAGGATTTTCCCCAACACAAGTATGCACTTCATTCACTCTTCCAATAGTCTCCACTGGCTCTCTCAGGTACGCGGTACCGTATATATGTGTACAATATATGATTATTTCTCCAGTACGTACTAAGAGCTGCTTCAAATATTGCTTATGTATATATGATTAGTATCTCTGTACAGTGGATCATCGAATATCATGTTACTAAGTTTAACAATTGGTACTTATACATGCAGGTTCCTCCGAAGCTGACGAGTACATTAAATAAAGGGAACATTTCGGTGACTGAAACGAGCTCTGCCCTCGTAGAGGAAGCTTACTTGGAGCAGTATAAAGGATTTCCTCACCTTCCTCCGATTCCGATCAGAGGAGCTAATCTCGGAGGAAGAATGGTGCTAATACTTACGGGGAGAAGTTTAGATCCTCTGGCCCGAACAGCAATCACTTTTGGAAACTGCTAGCGCAAGCTCTTTATGACTTGGTTTCCCAGGTACACTTCACTTCAATTGGAAACAGATCCATCTTTTAATTAATCAGCCTCTAGCTACTCCATCGATCTTCTTCTAGAAATTAATTAATTAGTACTATATAGGGCCGTATTGAAGAAGCGAAGGTGGATGCTTTCAACCTGCCTTTTATGCCCCTCGGTTGAAGAAGTGAAAGAGGTGGTCCAGAGAGAAGGTTCCTTCGATCTTAACAACGTGGAAGCAATGGAAGTTACAATGAACGCGGTGATGGAGAATTGGAAGATTATGACGCGGTCGCTGCAGGTGTGAAGGCGGCCAAGGCTATGAGAGCAGTGACGGAGCCCATGCTTGCGACCCACTTTGAAGCTCATCTCATGGATGAGTTATTCCAGCGATGTGCCGAGATTATGGCCGATGAATTTTCTCGTCATGTAGTCCTGAGAGGAAAAGTCGTGAATTTGATTGTTACGTTAACTAAAACACTCTGAATTAGATTAATTATAAGGAGAGTACTCCATGGCATCATTAAATTATCTTATGATCACTTCCTAAGAGGGTTATACATGGCTTTAATTAGACGCCTTCATGTACTAGTACTCTTCATTTGTTTTGGGTACACACTAGTGTTGTATTGAAGTTCCAAGAAATTAAGCAGCTCCATTTGTACTAGTACTCTTCATTTGTTTAGGTACACACGTGTTTGTTTTAATTAAAAGAACAGTGATGATATAAGTACTGAGGCTTTTGTAAGTTCTTTATTTTTGAATAAAATGTTACATCATATTGTTGCAGTCCACATAAGAGATAAACTAGGAGATAAAATAAAAATTAAGGTTAAAATTATTTTTTTAAAAAATAATTATCATATACCATTAAGGCATTCTATGGATTGAAGCTAAGATCCTAAACTCTAGATTTTCTATTAACCTCAAAACGTGAAAATCAGCGGAGAACGTCTCCAACGATTGAGGGATATAATTTTCTTAAAAAATAATCTTATTAAATAGGCAAAGACAAAAACGTTAAGAGTAATGATATGCTGTGGCCTATTATTTACAATATGGTGGTAATAGTCTAAGTAAGAAATAAAATATGGACTATTTATCTATTGTTGAGAAATCTAAACCGGACCTTATCCGGCTGCTAGAGGACTGCCACATCGGGATGTAAAACCTCCCACTAAAATATCAAAGTACTGATATCATTTTCAAACATTAATACTTGTTTGAGAGTTTCGAGCGCTCGTGCCACTCTCTCATGTCACGTGTTTGTGGGGTTTAGGCGTTTACGATTTTTATTCGATTCTTTTCTCCACTCTAGGCTTAAGCCCTCGTCCTCCCCAACAGGCATTTCGAGGTTTCTCCTCCGTGAATACTTCTTCCGTTCCTAGGCTTCCTTGCCAATCTTAATTCCCTCCCATCTTGCACACCATGAGGGAAAATGCTGACCAGGGCAGCTCCTCTCTGCCGCTTATCGTTCTCCTCTCCCCTTCCTTCAATCTCACTTCTTCTTATTGCATTCCCTGGCTACAGAGTGCCCCAACACGAAAGGGCCGCGAACTCCATTCGCTTGAGCCCATCTCATGTTCCGCACTAATTCTTCATGGAGGAGCCACCACGACGACGAGAGCCGTGGAAGGTTTTCGTATGGTGGGACTTCAAGAACTGCTCTGCTCGGCTGGCGTGAATGTGTGCCTTGTCGCCAGCAGATCACGTCCATTCTCCGCCTAATGGCCATCAAGGGTTCCCATCACGATCAAAGCGCTCGGTGATGTGTTACAACTTTCTAGAGCCAAGCAAGAGGCTTTTGCTTCCACAAGGATATCACTCTCTCACGTCCCTAATAGTTAGTCTTTTCTATCCCCACATATTTTTATTTTTCTTCCCATCTTTATCTTAAACGTCATTTATTTCTTTAATCTTTCTTATTAGGGGTGTAAATGGCATATAAACGAAATGGTAGAGGCATTTCCATAACATATCCGATTACAAAATGCTCTACCATTATTGTTTCATCCGATTAACTTTTACCTTGTGCCATTTCTGATTATTTCCAGCGGTAATCGGATAGTAATAAGAAATAATCAGAAATAAGAAACTCTTGAAGAGAGACTTTAGATTTAGTAGGAGGGATGCTGTCGGGTGAATTGAGAGTTGTACATTCATCCGAAAATGTAAGAGACGGCTCATGCGTGCATGAATATAGTCATTCATTAATAAAAATACTTTTCAAAAAATTGGGACCCGATTGTGCCACCAAACTTTATGCACACTAGGGATGAAAATGGGAGCCAATTACCCACTCTACGTCCAACCGATTATTAAACGGAACTAAACGAAAATAAAATATTAATTTTCATTTACCGTTCTTCCATTTACCATTCTACTCTTTAATAAATAGGAACGGAAATGGAAATAGCTCTTTCGAACCCGTGCTTTACATTTTTACCGTGTAAATAAGGGCAGTGTGGTAAATTTATATATTCAATTAGCTTTAGTATAATTTTTAGTTTTCATATGTACAACCATATTTTCATTCTAATAAGTTTTTTCACTTAAAGTTTATAAGTGTTGGAACTTAGAAAAATATTATATCTACTATTTTACCGTATTTCATTTGAAAATATAATTTTAGAATTAATTTTCCTCAATTTACATTAAAGGTTTTAAAATATTTTTGATAAATTTAATATTTATTTTGTAATTTGTCTATATATTTATTTTTACCCAATTACCAGTGGAAAAACAGGGTAATAAACGGAACGGAATAGCCGGAAGACTAAACAGATATGAACGATAAATGGGTTAACTAGGGTCCTTAAACATTAAACGGAAGACCCTTGCCTGTACTATTTATTACCGTTTTCATCCTTGAGCCTTTCTTGGCAAGGAGTCAGCCACGCCATGTTTGTTTCCCTCAGCCGGGCGCAGCTTCACTTGAGGCAGCTCGTGGTTGAGTGAGAAACATCTGAGAAGAATTTGACTCATATGACGATATAGGATTTTCTTAATGTACATGCAAGCGTAGGGGCTTTATCCTTTTTGGGTCCTTAGTTTAGATTTAAAACCGACTAATATTTGTTTAATTATCTCAGGATTTAAAGAGCAAACAAGTATTGTCGTTTAAGTACAATTTAGATCATTATATTGAAATTATATATGCCTATTTTACAAATTAGAAGCAATTTATAATATATATTGTAAGATGCTCGTTATATATTTGTAAATAATTTTGAAAGGCCATAATATAATGAAATTTGAGTTTCTAACGATGGTTTTTGCATTCATGGTTCTGGGTTCTGAACCGAGATTGGGTAATCTCAAAGTGAGACCAAGTAACGTTTGTTCAGATCTCCTTAGATGCATGGAACACATCGCCTTAATTATCACGTTTTCAAGGCCGATGCAAAGTTGTACCAACAGGTCCGTGTCTTCATTAAAGCCCAGACCATTTATGATTTATTCCAACCTCCCATACGTTCAATGAGCCAAGTACAGTTTGTTCAGGTCTCCTTAGATGCATGCCTTATCAGTTATCACGTTTTCAAGACCCAAGCAAAGTCTTACAAACAGTTGGGCGTCTTCATCAAATTAAGAGGCGGCCGGCCCAGACCATTTATTCACGAGAGCTACTCTTGGCAGCTCGATCTTCTGTATATAACAAGATACAAGGGCCATGTCTGAAAATCAAATCTCTGCAAAGGGATCGAGAGAAATCAAATCTCTGCAAAGGATCGAGAGAAAACAAATCGCTCGCAGAAAGAATTATAGAGAGAAAGAAGAAGATGGAAAATGGGAGGAGCTGCCAAGAGAGTAGTGCCTCAGGAGCCGCCGCCTTGGTCGATATTCAAGGCCATAAAGTCCCTCACATGGTCGGAGGCAGCGGAGAACATAGCTATGCTAACAACTCATCGGTTCAGGCAATTATCTCTAATTGCTCTATTAATTATCAAGTCAATTTTAAAGTCCCTCGCTCGTAATTATATATTAGCATGCATTTAACGATTGTAAATTGATAGATTAAATTGATGATCTATTGTGTGTATATATGTGATCAAATATTTGCAGAGACTGCTGATGGACACAGGAAGCACATCGTAGAGGAGAGCGTCACAGATCTCTACTCCTCCATGTTACTCGAAAGCTGCCTTCGCGTGGGAGATCTAGGCTGCTCTGCTGGTCCCAACGCCTTGGCGTTCATCTCACAGATCATAGATGCAATCGAGTTGGGAAGCCGCCGGCTAAGTTGCCCCCGCCTGAATTGGTTTTTGCTCAATGATCTTCATGGGAACGATTTTAACTCCGTTTTCAGTCTTTGCCGTCCTTTTATGAAAAACTCATAACAGAGAAGGGTGAGGGTTTTAGGGATGTTACGTGGGTGCAATGCCCGGTTCTTTCTATGGGAGGATTTTCCCCAGCATACAAGTATGCACTTCATTCACTCTTCCAATAGTCTCCACTGGCTCTCTCAGGTATGTGGTACCGTATATATGTGTACTATATATGATTATTTCTCCAGTACGTACTAACATTTTACAGAGCTCCTAA
Organism: Aristolochia contorta; assembly: GCA_022405105.1. Taxonomy (NCBI): domain Eukaryota; kingdom Viridiplantae; phylum Streptophyta; class Magnoliopsida; order Piperales; family Aristolochiaceae; genus Aristolochia; species Aristolochia contorta. Next base: position 308,865 of record JAHZSQ010000013.1, read on the forward strand.
TGCTGTCAAACATATTTCTAGCTTATGAATAGGAAGATATTCATATTTTATCTCTTACCTTGATTAACGAGGATATCTCTCACACTGTACAGCGGATCATCGAATAGTTGGCGGCGATAAGAAGAAAATCTACTAAGTTTAACAATTGGTACTTATACATGCAGGTTCCTGTAACCGCTTCAAGCTGACGATACAAGTAAAATGTCACTAGTAAATATCGTGTTGCTTAAGATTAGTATCTATCCGAACATGTTACGGGTGCTTATAAATGCAGGTTCTGAAAGTACATTAAATAAAGGGAACGAGCTCTGCCCTCGTAGAGGAAGCTTACTTGGAGCAGTATAAAGGATTTCCTCACCTTCCTCCGATTCCGATCAGAGGAGCTAATCTCGGGAGGAAGAATGGTGCTAATACTTACGGGGAGAAGTTTAGATCCTCTGGCCCGAACAGCAATCACTTTTGGAAACTGCTAGCGCAAGCTCTTTATGACTTAGTTTCCCAGGTACATTTCACTTCACTTCACTTCAATTGGAAACAGATCCATCTTTTAATTAATTAACCTCTAGCTACTCGATCGATCTTTCTTCTACAAATGAATTAATTAGTACTATATATATATATATATGGGCCGTATTGAAGAAGCGAAGGTGGATGCTTTCAACCTGCCTTTCTATGCCCCTCGGTTGAAGAAGTGAAAGAGGTGGTCCAGAGAGAAGGTTCCTTCGATCTTAACAACGTGGAAGCAAAGGAAGTTACAATGAACGCGGTGATGGAGAATTGGGAAGATTATGACGCGGTCGCTGCAGGTGTGAAAGCAGCCAAGGCTATGAGAGCAGTGACGGAGCCCATGCTTGCGACCCACTTTGGGGCTCATCTCATGGATGAGTTATTCGAGCGATGTGCCGAGATTATGGCCGATGAATTTTCTCGTCATGTAGTCCTTGAGAGGAAAAGTCGTGAATTTGATTGTTACCTTAACTAGAACACTCTGAATTAGATTAATTATAAGGAGAGTACTCTATGGATATAATTAAATTATCTTATGATCACTTCCTAAGAGGGGTTACACATGGCTTTAATTAGATGCCTTCATGTACTAGTACTCTTCATTTGTTTTGGGTACTCTAGTGTTAGTATTGATGTTCCAAGAAATTAAGCAGCTCCATTTGTACTAGTACTCTTCATTTGTTTTGGGTACACGTGTTGTATTGTTCCAAGAAATTAAGCATGATGATGTAAGTGCTGAGGAGATAAACTCAGAGATAAAATCTGTAAGTTCTTTATTTTTGAATAAAATGTTATCTTCCTATTGTAAAACAATGGCGATTTTCTTTAATTTCTAAATATAAAAAATTATTAAAATTATTTTCTTAAAAAATTGAATCTTATTAAAAGGCATACAGAGAAACATTAAGGCAGCGTTTGGCATGTTTTCAGCCTCTTTTGGATTGAAAAGCTTCCAAGACCGACATTTGTGTTTGGATTCGCTATCTTAAAGCAGTTCCACTTTATAAGAGCCCAAAACGTGACTCTTCCAAAAGCGAGATAACGCGAAATTGAGGGATATAGTTTTCTTAAAAATAAAATTCTTTTAAATAGGCAAAGACAAAAACGTAAGAGTAATGATTGCTTGGCCTCGTGAGTTTTACAATACATGCGTGGTATCCTCTTTGATAGTCTAAGTAATCAAAATATGAACTGATTTATCTATTGTTGAGAAATCTAAAACCTTAAATGCCAACTAGGCTAGGACTCTACATCGGGATGTAAAACCACCCAAGAAATGTCAAAGTACCGATATCATTTTTCAAACATTAATAATAGTTTGAGAGTTTAGCTTGTCACGCTCGTGCCACTCTCTCACCGTCACGTGTTTGTGGGGTTTAGGCGTTTATGATTCTTATTTGATTCTTTTCTCCACTCAGGCTTAAGCCTCGGTCCTCCCCACAGGCATTTCGAGGTTTCTCCTCCGTGAATACTTCTTCCGCTCCTAGACTTCCGTTGCCAATCTTAATTTCCTCCCATCTCGCATCATGAGGGAAACGCTGACCAGGGCAGCTCCTCTCTGCTTATAGTTCTCCTCTCCCTTCCCTTCAATCTCACTTCTTCTTATTGCATTCCTGGCTAGAGTGCCCCAACACGAAAAGGGCCGCGACTCCATTCGCCTGAGCCCATCTCATGTTTCACACTATTCTTCATGGAGGAGCCACCACGACGAGAGTCGCACGGTGAAGGTTTTCATATGGTGGGACTTCAAGAACTGCTCTGTTCCAGCTGGCGTGAATGTGTGCCTTGTCGCTCAGCAGATCACGCAGCTCTCCGCGCTAATGGCATCAAGGGTTCCCGTCACGATCAAAGCGTTCGGTGATGTGTTACAGCTTTCTAGAGCCAAGCAAGAGGCTCTTGCTTCCACAGGGATATCACTCTCTCACGTCCCTAATAGTTAATGTCTTTTCTATCCCTACATATTTTTATTTTTCTTCCCATCTCTGTCTTAAACGTCTTTTTGCCTTTCAATTACTACATTCTTGAATTAGGAATAAAGGTGCTCCTCCCTTTATTCCATTATCACTTTGGTTTACGTATTTAGGGATAATAAGCAAGCGAGGAGTCAAGATAACTAATAACAAATTTTAAGCATATAAATACGAAATTATGAGAAATGCATCAATTGTAAAACTATCAGAAAATCAAAGTTTGACGCGAGTGAGTTTTAATTAGAAGCCTGCTACTTTCTTAAGCTAGTCAGTCGAAAAATTTGAGCAGCCTAATACCTAAAACATTGGTGAGTAGGATCCGACAACTGCTGATGTCATATCCTGATGGAATTAGCGTTTCATTGCTTCGCGAGTTGGAGAAATCCAATGGAGTTAGTAACACCAATTGGCCCAACATATGTAAGAACAATATCTCCGATGATTCCTTATAAGACCTCCCACACCAAGGTCTGGGGTTGCCCATGGAGGAGCCAACAAAGTTTTGCTTGTATGCATGGGTTGGTGGAGGTAACTAAGGAGCCCTAAAATTTAGCTTGTAGGCATGGGTTGGTGGAGTTAACTAGGACTGAATCCTGGCCATGATTCCACCACCATCCTGAGCATGGGCAGCCAAGAGACCCATATGGTGGCACCATCGACACCACTGAATTCTTTCTGTATTTTCAATCACCCTATAATGTGAAATAGAATTGTATTGCAGGTGGTTTTCAATCTTGCAACATAGGTGAAACCTACGATTCCTTTCTCTCTATTAGCCAGGAATGAGACCAAAGCAATACAACATTACCTTTCTTTTTATTGTAGACTCAGGGAGCTAATAAGCTTTGTGAGACCATAAATATTTTTGAGGAATGGCAAAATCAACAATAAATTTACCAAGGAAGAAAGTCCACCTCCAGCTAGGCAATGCAATAACAAACGATTTTATATCTTCAACTTCCACATTGCGCAAAGGGCATAGGCCAAAATGTTGGTATACCCTCCTCAATAGCTTCTGTGTTGGCCCTTTCTCAAGACAACACAAGGCAAAATATCTACTTTCTCGAGGACAAGAGCTTTCACACAGCAACAACATTGGGGGTTGAGTACCTTGGCTAATAAGACATGGATTTCAAGACTTGATAGTACATCCCTTTAGGATGGGGCTTCCATAATATTTCATCTTGCTGATCTCTTCTTAATTAGTAATGATTCAGTTCATTCTGAAATCTGCAATATATTGTATCCTCATCATTCGAATTCCTATGAAGGAGACCTGTCCAATTAATCTCTTAATTGTCCGATGGGAGAAAGATCAAAGATGAAACAATTCTGGCTTCTAGCAAGGTGATAAATCTAGGGAAATCTATCTGATACTCTCTTCTTACCAAGCATTAGTCCAAAGGAGAGTTTTATCTACCTTACTAGGTTGAATAGTTGCATGTTGTCGGTAAAGAGAGGAGCTTAATAATTATCCTCCATGTTGGAGAGAGCCTCCAAGAACCTGGAACCTTAAGCCTCCATCTTTTATTTCAGTTATTTAAAGCACCGACAACTATTTTTTCTATATCATGTCTTTTCTTATATTCACCTTTCGAGCCATTTAATCAATAATGCCTCATTTATTTCTTTAATCATTCTTATTAGGGGTAAAGCGAAATGGTAGACGATTTCCACATAATCCGATTACAAAATGCTCTACCATTATTGTTTCGTCGATTAACTTTTACCTTGTGCCATTTCCGATTATTTATAATCGGATGTCGGAAATAATCAAAAACGATTTCTCTCCTCTCTCCCCCATTTTATTATTATTATATATTATATATAATATATTAATATTAAATTAATATTATTAATATTATTATTAATATTATAATTATATTAAATTAATTAATATTAATATTATATTAAATTTTAATTTAATATTATATTATTTTTTTCTTATGACCCGACAATCAAATCTCTCGGCTTTTCCAACAAAACATCAATCGGAGTTTGAGTTCGATTAAAGATTTTGAATTTTTATTCAATTCGGTGACGGGTCCACTTATTTGGCTCTAGGGCCGGTAGTTCTAGGGAGCGACTCGGCCTCTCAAATTGTTTCTATTATTAAGAAAAGGTAATGAAGATAAAATGCGAGCTTGTTTTATAGCAATAAATAAGAAACTCTTGAAGAGAGAACAAGGTTTGTATCAAAGATACGCAAAGTATCGGACCTCGTGAAATGGATACGTTTTGTGGACACACATAGATCGTTATGAAACACATGTATTATGGAAATATAGAAAAAAAGAAGAGACAATTTATATATTTGTTGTAATTTCATAAAATAGTAAACAATATCTATACTAATAATTCTAATTTAATAACTAAATAAGTAATTTGTGATACACTTGTTCAAAACAAGTAATTCTAGCTACATAGCATATGATAACTTGTATCAAAGACAAAAATAAACAATCGAATAATAGCCCAAAAGTATACAGGATAACATATTTCATTTACTTAAGGTCTTGAAATATATATTAATGATAAAATATTAAATTTACTAGGAATGGAGCTGGGGTGTACTTGGTTAATACTATCATATTACTAAATTTTGTTAGGTATTTTGAAGAGCCGAAACATAAAAGCTCGTAATGTCTAGTGATTATATAAATATAATTTTTTAAATAGAGTAGCCACAACATCTTTAATTAACTAAAATTATATATTAAGTTAAACTAAAAAATATATTGTTAAACTAAATGACTTAGACATGAATTGTGATTAATTATACTTTATACGATAAAAGTCCCACGGAAATTTTGTCATATTTATATAATTAATTAGGATAAAATATCTGACTATTTTCTAATTTACCAAGGGATTATGAATTGGAATATAGTTTGGTAGTTTTATCATTCAACATAGATAATGTACCCTTTAAGTAAATATCTTTCATATAGAAATTTTAGATCTACTTGAGAAAATTTTGCCCATGGAACACATTTTATGACCTTAATGATCAAACGTTTAGGGCAAGTTTCACATTGGTAATACATGCCATTAAGCTTTGTCAACCTCATATTCTAACATGTGACTTTCAATGGACCTTATCTACGTTACTCAGCCTGGTAGTTATTCTGATATTCATCTAGATATTCCCAAGCAAAGCCTTACATAATTATAAAGTTTGGAAAGCGATTATTCTTCATTTAGGGTGGATGGACATGGATTATGCTATAAGGAATGATGAACCACCGGTTGTAACTAATCACGAGAGCTACTCTTGGCAGCTCGAAGTCTCTGCGCTATATGAGCGATGAGAGATACAATCGGCTCATGCAATATTCATTAAGACTAAAATTACAAATCTACCCTGCAAAGGTTCAATCGAGATGACAAAGTCCGAGATCTGCTTAAAGCCATTGGTGATCGAGAGAAAACAAATCCTCAGAAAGGTAATTAGCAAACACCCTCATACTGAGAATTTTCTTGTGTCTCACAAGCATTAGGGTATCGTCAGCATTATGAAAATGCTGGATATAACGGTTGAAGCTGCCAAGAAACTTGAGGTAGATATGCCTCAGGAGTCCTTCATTGTGCACTTTATTCGAACACTCTTCCTTCACAAGATTTTAAGATCTCCTATAGGCACATAAAGATAAATGGTCCCTATCAATGAATTAATGACCATGTGTCGTTCAAAAGAGGCAGAGGCTTGTCATTGAATTGGTGAAAGTGTCATAGCTATGGCTAACAACTCATCGGTGGGAAGAACAAGGCAAAAATTTGACAAATCTCTAATTGCTAGCTACTTCCAAGTCTTATCAAAGAAGAAAGGTTTTAAAATACCACTCGCTCAAGTTGATATTATAGAAAGACTCTATTAGTGTTTTTCATGAAAAAAAAGGGGAATGCTAACGATTGTAAAATTCAAGACATGTCTTGAGAAGAAAGGTTAATCTATTCGTTTGTTATGAGTCTAATATGGTTAATGTGTAATATAAACACCTGGTGGATTGACTTGGATCTACAATCCGCATTGCAAACTTTTGCAGAGACTGCAAAACCTGATGGAGGAAGCACAGTGGAAGTGAGTGGACACATCTTATCCGAGGAGAGCGTCACAGATGGGCTCTACTCCTCCATGTGGAGCACTTCAATTATATGTAGTGGTTATGTTTTGAATTTGCAAAGGCTGCTCTTTATGCCGGTACCCAACGCCTTTCGTCTCACAGAAACTTGCATTTCGAGTTGGGAAGCCGCCGGCTTCGCCCCCGCCTTTTGGATATTACTTTACCTTTAAAGGCACATCTTTCAATGATCTTCATGGGAACTGAATGTATTGGAAATCCGGTATATTGTCTTATAGTCTTTGCCGTCCTTCTTTCCTTATGAAAACTTCTGATGCCACTAATGAGTTCATTAGCATGTTCACACTGGTATCAAGAGGTGTAATATTAAAGCTCCGGTTCTATGTCTATGACACCGGAGATTAGGACATATCTCCATAAATAGCACATTAAAAGGTTAGTAAAAGATACTTAATTCACTCTTGATTATACTAATAGTCTCAACTGACTCTGTCAGGTACTGCATTAAGGGTAAGTATACAAGTCAAAGAAATGTGCTATATAGGAGTTCAGCCTTAGAAATCTCCAGTACGCACTAACATATGTAGTCCAGATTTAGATATGTCAGGTCAGAAATATTGCTTATCTCTTTTATAGATGATTAGTATCTCTGTACAGCGGATCATCGAATGTTTATCATGTTTCATAATAAGTTTGAAGCAATTGGATGCTTCAAATCCTTCAAGGTTCCTCCGAAGTTGAGAATCAATGAGAAACAAATAAAATAGAGATCTGATAGGGTGGTGAATATTACGGTAGACTGACAACGAGCTCTGCCCTCGTAGAGGAAGCAATTACTTGGTCTTTGAGGTATTCTTCAAAAGGGGATTTCCTCACACTATGCCTGGTTCTCAGAGGAGCCAGAATGGTGTTGCAGGAAGAAGAATCCTCTAATGGACATGGTGCTAGCGCAAGTATGAACTTGAGAGAATCCATGAATGATATCCCATATGCTTCACTTGTTGGAAGTCTTATGTATGCTCAGGTCTGCTACTCCAGACTTCTTGTATATGCTATTGGATATTAGGATTAGATATCAGAGTAACTCAGGTATGGACCGTACTGGAGAGCTGCAAAGAAAGTCATGAAGGTGGATGCTTTCCTGCCAAAACTTCATGCCCTCGGTTGAAGAAGTGAAAGAGGTGGTCGAGAGAGAAGGTTCCTTAGATCTTAACAACGTGGAAGCAATGGAAGTTACGCTGAACGCGGTGATGGAGAATTGGGAAGATTATGACGCGGTCGCAGTAGGTGTGAAGGCGGCCAAGGCTTTGAGAGCATTGACGGAGCGCATGCTAGCGACCCACTTTGGGGCTCATCTCATGGATGAGTTATTCCAATGATCTGCCGAGACTATGGTCGATGAATATTCTCATCATGTAGTCTTGAGAGGAAAAGTCGTGAATTTGATTGTTACTTTAAAGAACACTCTGAATTAGATTAATTATAAGGAGAGTACTCCATGGAATAATTAAATTACTTTTGATCACTTCTTAAGAGGGGTTACATGGCTTTAATTAAACGCCTTCGTGTACTAGTACTCTTCATTTGTTTTGGGTACACTAGTGTTGTATTGAAGTTCCAAGAAATTAAGCAGCTCCACGTTTGTTCTTAATTAAAAGAAGGGCGATAATATAATTACTGAATAAAATGTTTTTCTTTAAAAATGCAATCTTATTAAAAGGCAAAGACAGAAACATTAAGAGTGGTGATATGCTTTTAGCCCAAGCCTTTTTTGATTGAAAAGCTACTGTGCGTTTATCTTAAAGCTTCTTAGTTTTCCAAAAGCGGAGAACGCTCACGTTATGTTAAGTGATGGTATCCTCTTTGATAGTCAAAGTAAAAATAAAATAGGAACTATCTACTTATCACCCATTCGGGAAACCTAAACCTGACCTTATCACGAATGCCAACTAGGCTGCTAGGAGGACTGCTACATCAGGATGTAAAACCTCCTAGTAAAATGTCAAAATAATAATCATTTCTCCTCACCACAAACCTAAACCCGTCATGATCAATGTTCGGTGATGTGTTACAACTTTCTAAAGCCAGGAGGCTCTTTTCTTGCTTCAGGATATCAATGGCTATCACATCTACTATCACATCCATAGTAATGTCTTTTCTATCCCTCGCATATTTTTATATTTCTTCCCATCTCGTCTTAAACCACATTGATTTCTTTAATCTTTTTATTAAGGGTGTAAATGGCACATAAAAAATGGTAGAGGCATTTCCATATCATTATCCGATTACAAAATGCTCTACCATTATTGTTTCAGGTATATTATCGACGATGTAATAAGAAATAATTGAAATAAGAAACTCTTGAAGAGAGACTTTAGATTCAGAGGTAGGGAGGGATGCTGTCGGGAGTTGAGAGTTGTACATTCATCCGAAAATGTAAGAGACGGCTCATACGCATGAATACAGTCATTCAAAAAATACTTTCTAAAAATTGGGACCTGCCACCAAACTTTATGCACACTAGGGATGAAAATGGGAACTAATTACCCACTCTACCATCCGACCGATTATTAAACGGAACTAAATGAAAATAAAATATTAATTTTCATTTATTGTTCTTCCATTTACCATTCTACTCTTTAATAAATTGAATGGAAATGGAAATAGCTTTTCGAACCCGTTTACCCTTTTACCGTAAGTAAGGGTGGTAGTGTGGTAAATTTATATATTAAATTAGCTTTAGTATAACTTTTAGTTTTTCATATGTACAACCTTAGTTTCATTCTAATAAGTTTTTATCACTTAAAGTTTATAAGTGTTGGAACTTAGAAAAATATTATATCTACTATTTTACCGTATTTTGTTTGATATAATTTTAGAATTAATTTTCCTTAATTTACCTTTTAAAGGTTTTTAAAATGTTTTGATAAATTTAATATTTCTTTAGTAATTTATCTATTTATTATCTTTTTACCCAATTACCTGTGGAAAAGGGGTAATAAATGGAAGCGGAATAGCGGAACTAAATAGATATCAACGATAAATGGGTAAAGGGTCCTTAAACATTAAATGAAAGACCCTTACTTGTACCATTTATTACCCGTTTTCATCCCGAGTCTTTCTTGGACAACGAATCAGCCACGCCATTTGTTTCCCTCTGTGGGTCTGGATTCACTTGAGGCAGCTTGTGGTTGCGTTGAGAAACATTTGAGAAGAATTTGACTTTTTGACAAGGTATAGGATTTTCTTTATGTACATGCAGGTAGGGCCTTTATCCTTTTTGGTCCTTAGTTTAGATTTAAAATCGACTAATATTTGTTTAATCAACTCAGAATTTAAAGAGCAAAGTATTGTCGTTTAAGTACAATTTAGATCATTATATTGAAATTATATATGCTATTTTACAAATTAGAAGCAATTTATAATATATATTTGTAAGATGCTTGTTATATATTGTAAATAATTTTAAAGGCCATAATATAATGAAATTTGAGTTTCTAACGATGGTTTATGCATTCATGGTTCTGGGTTCTGAACCGAGATTGGGTAATCTCAATGAGACAAGTAAAGTTTGTTCAGATCTCCTTAGATGCATGGAACACATGGCCTTAATTATCACGTTTTCAAGGCCGAAGCAAAGTTGTAGAGCCCAGACCATTTATGATTTATTCAACCTCCCGTGACGTTCAATGGCCTTATCAGTTATCACGTTTTGAAGACCCAAGCAAAGTCTTACAAACAGTTCGGCGTCTTCATCAAATTAAGAGGAGCCCGCCCAGGCCATTTATTCACGAGAGCTACTCTGGCAGCTCGATCTCCGTATATAACAAGATACAAGGCCATGTCTGAAAATCAAATCTCAGCAAAGGGATCGAGAGAAACAAATCGCAAATCGCTCGCAGAAAGAATTATAGAGAGAAGAAGAAGATGGAAAATGGGAGGAGCTGCCAAGAGAGTTGTGCCTCAGGAGCCGCCGCCTTGGTCGATATTCAAGGCCATAAAGTCCCTCACATGGTCGGAGGCAGCGGAGAACATAGCTATGCTAACAACTCATCGGTTCAGGCAATTATCTCTAATTGCTCTATTAATTATCAAGTCAATTTTAAAGTGCCTCGCTCGTAATTATATATTAGCATGCATTTAACGATTCTAAATTGATAGATTAAATTGATGATCTATTGTGTGTATATATATGATCAAATATTTGCAGAGACTGCTGATGGACACAGCGAAGCACATCGTAGAGGAGAGCGTCACAGATCTCTACTCCTCCATGTTAGTCGAAAGCTGCCTTCGTGTGGGAGATCTAGGCTGCTCTGCCGGTCCCAACACCTTGGCGTTCGTCTCACAGATCATAGATGCAATCGAGTTGGGAAGCCGCCGGCTAAGTCGCCCCCGCCTGAATTGGTTTTTGCTCAATGATCTTCATGGGAACGATTTTAACTCCGTTTTTCAGTCTTTGCCGTCCTTTTATGAAAACTCATAACAGAGAAGGGTGAGGGTTTTAGGGAATGTTACGTGGGTGCAATGCCCGGTTCTTTCTATGGGAGGATTTTCCCAGCACAAGTATGCACTTCATTCACTCTTCCAATAGTCTCCACTGGCTCTCTCAGGTACGCGGTACCGTATATATGTACTATATATGATTATTTCTCCAGGACGTACTAAGAGCTGCTTCAAATATTGCTTATGTATATATGATTAGTATCTATGTACAGTGGATCATCGAATATCATGTTACTAAGTTTAACAATTGGTACTTATACATGCAGGTTCCTCCGAAGCTGACGAGTACATTAAATAAAGGAACATTTCGGTGACTGAAACGAGCTCTGCCCTCGTAGAGGAAGCTTACTTGGAGCAGTATAAAGGATTTCCTCACCTTCCTCCGATTCCGATCAGAGGAGCTAATCTGGAGGAAGAATGGTGCTAATACTTACGGGGAGAAGTTTAGATCCTCTGGCCCGAACAGCAATCACTTTTGGAAACTGCAGCGCAAGCTCTTTATGACTTGGTTTCCCAGGTACACTTCACTTCAATTGAAACAGATCCATCTTTTAATTAATCAGCCTCTAGCTACTCGATCGATCTTCTTCTAGAAATTAATTAATTAGTACTATATAGGGCCGTATTGAAGAAGCGAAGGTGGATGCTTTCAACCTGCCTTTTATGCCCCTCGGTTGAAGAAGTGAAAGAGGTGGTCGAGAGAAGGTTCCTTCGATCTTAACAACGTGGAAGCAATGGAAGTTACAATGAACGCGGTGATGGAGAATTGGGAAGATAATGACGCGGTCGCTGCAGGTGTGAAGGCGGCCAAGGTTATGAGAGCAGTGACGGAGCCCATGCTTGCGACCCACTTTGAAGTTTCTCATCCTCATGGATGAGTTATTCCAGCGATGCGCCGAGATTATGGCCGATGAATTTTCTCGTCATGTAGTCCTGAGAGGAAAAGTCGTGAATTTGATTGTTACGTTAACTAAAACACTCTGAATTAGATTAATTATAGGAGAGTACTCCATGGAATAATTAAATTATCTTATGATCACTTCCTAAGTGGGGTTACACATGGCTTTAATTAGACGCCTTAATGTACTAGTACTCTTTATTTGTTTTGGGTACACTAGTGTTGTATTGAAGTTCCAAGAAATTAAGCAGCTCGATTTAGGGGCATGTTGCATTAGTATGTTTGTTCTTAATTAAAGAAGAGTGATGATATAAGTACTGAGGTTTTTGTTTCCAAGACTTTTACATCTTGACATGGCATTGACGATTGCAGTCTAAGTAAGGGATAAACTAGGAGATAAAATCTGTAAATTTTTTTTTTGATTAAAATATTATCTACCTATTCTATGGTAAACCCTAAACTCTAGATTTCTCTTAACTTCTAAATAAAAAAATTATTAATCTGTCGACACTCCTTCCATTAGTCCTCGCTGTCCAGCTTGGCTCTCGTTTCGTCCCATACTCTATTTTCTCATATCAAAAAATATAAACAGCATAATCATGGAACCCTGCTTCACTTTCCATCTTTGCTTTCCATCGTTTTGTTGCTAATTATCCACGAATATAACAAATTGTAAAGTTAATTGAAGAAATCAACTATTTTAAACAGCCTCACTTTAATTCCAAAGGATTACGATGATGATATAGACTAGATAAAAGGCTCATTAATTCATGTTCATTAGTGCTCCTCATTTATAAGATATTAATAAATCAAGTTCAAAGCTGAACAAAAGGCTGTAGCCCAATGCATTTTTATGTTCTTACAAGGAAGCTAGAAAAAAAAATTTAGGGTTATAGGCATAAAAGAAAAAAAACAGAACTAGTATCCTATATTTGCCATTCAAACACAAGCATTAGCTACTATAAGTAAATAATGGACTTCAACGATCATATTTTTGCTATTTGTTATAAAAATAATAAATTGTGAATACATGGATATTGTCATTTTCATTTAAAGTAGTTTTTATTAGTACCCTTGGGTCAATCCTGAGGCGCTCGTGTCACTCTCAGTGTCACGTGTTTGTGGGGTTTAGGCGTTTATGATTCTTATTCGATTCTTCTTCTCCAGACTTCAGGGTTTAAGCCCTCAGTCCTCCCGCAACCGCCATTCCTCAGTGGTTTCTCCTTCAGGAATGCTTCTTCCGTTCTAGCCTTCCTTGCCAATCTTAATTCCTCCCATCTCGCACCATGAGGAAAACGCTGATCAGGGCAGCTCCTCTCTGCCGCTTATCGTTCTCGTCTCCCTTCCTTCGATCTCACTTCTTCTTACATTCCCTGGCTACAGAGTGCCCCGGCGCGAAAAGGGCCGCGACTCCATTCGCTTCAGACCCATCTCATGTTCCCACTATTCTTCATGGAGGAGCCACCACGACGACGAGAGCGCGCGGTGAAGGTTTTCGTATGGTGGGACTTCGAGAACTGCTCTGTTCCGGCTGGCGTGAACGTGTGCCTTGTCGCTCAGCGGATCACGTCGGCTCTCCGTGCTAATGGCATCAAGGGTCCCGTCACGATCAATGCGTTCGGTGATGTGTTACAACTTTCTAGAGCCAAGCAGGAGGCTCTTGCTTCCACAGGGATATCACTCACTCACGTCCTAACAGTTAATGTCTTTTCTATCTCGTGCAGATTTTATTTTTCTTCCCCATCTCTGTCTTAAACCTTTCCTTTCTTGCCTTTCAATTACATTGATTGTTGAATTAGGAAGAAAGGTGCTCCCCCCCTGTTCCATTATCACTTTGGTTTTACGTACTTAGAAAATAAAAGCCGGAAACGAGGCCGAAGATAACTAATAACAAATTTTAAGCATATAAATACGAAATTATAGAAATGCATCAATTGTTAAACTATCTTACCTCCTGAAAATCAAAATTTGACTAGCGAGTGGAGTTTTAATTAGAAGCTGTTACTCTTTTTGAAGAATGGACGAACATTCAAGACTTGGATAGCTATGTCTTGGCTATTTCACAGTGGAAGTGTTGGACGATTTCAAAGCCACCAAGTGATATATTTAGATGCTAGCAGAAGATGTTTATTTCTGGTTTTGTCTACCTAATTATTTCTGGTTTCATTTTAAGATGATTGAGAAGTTCTGTTACTGTCTTTAATATCACTACACTGTCTAAATTTGCAATGCTAGTTCGTAATGACGGTGCTTAATGATGAGTAACTACACTATTGGTTGGAAAGAGAGATTTTGAACTTTCTAAGGTTTAGTACTACATTTTGCTGATAATTTACCATTAATATTGTTCTGTCTTTTATGTTATGCCAAGTTTATGATCTGCTTTGTCACTCTACTTGCCATGTGCTTGGGGGACCTATATTTCAGGAATAGCACAAGATGCGGGGGTGATTAGCTTTTTTTAGCTACTCTCTTTTTGTTCAAATGTCTCCAATTACTAATACTGCTTGTATGGCTTGCTTCTCTTGCAGGCGGAACAGTGCTGACAGGTCTCTTCTAGTTGACCTTATACATTGGGCATCTCAGTACCTCCCCAGCTCATCTCTTCTTAATATCTGGGATAGGGACTTTCAATATTCTCCATCGTTTAAGGATGAGTAACTACAATATATTACTTGCTAGCACGGATGCAGCTTTGGTTGTCCTCTGTAGTGCTGCTAGTATTATGTGGCAATGGCATGGACTTGTTCGGGGAGAATCTGGTTGGGGGCATTTCAATTATCCTCCTGATGGGCCATATGCATCTTGGTATGGCCATTATAGGGTCCCCTGGAAGATCCTTTCGCCAGTGCAGAGTCTGAGGAAATTTCAGAGCAGCCTCGTCCAATTCCTAAAACATTGGTGAATAGGATCCGACTGCTGATGTCATATCCTGATGGAATTAGCGTTTGTTAACTACCGTCAGGAGTTGGAAAGCCAATGGCTCAGCAAATGTTTTAAAAATGAACAGCATCCTGCTCGTGAAGGACAGCCTTTAGTGTATGGGATCCATGCGAAGACTTCAGAAGGACAATCTGGACTAAGACCTCACACCCATGCGGAGAAAGATAATTGGTCTTCATCTGAAGGTCTGTCATCCGTATTTGAAGAGAATCTAAAACATCAGCCTGTTGAAGTCCGCTCCAAGCAGCCCATAAGTGCATCAAGTAATGTGAGGGTTGAAGACCGCTCCAAGCAGCCCATAAGTGCATCAAGTAATGTGAGGGTTGAAGACTGCTCTTTACAGTTGGGCAGAAAGGGAGCAGATCGACAACAAAAGCTTGCCAAGCAAAACAAGAAGAAGTTCCTTCCCTTAAGCTTATGGGGAGTGGACCGACAACAAAAGCTTCTCAACTGAAACAGGAAGAGTGCTTTCCTCTAAGCTTAAGGAGAAGCGGACTAACAATGAAAGATTCTCCACTCAAACAGGAAGAAATGCATTCTTGTATGCCTAAGGGGTAGATCAACGACAAAAGTTTCTCAAACAAAACAGAAGAAGTGCCATCCCTGAGATAGAATGTAAACTCAAAATTCCTGTTGAAGTGGGAACATTTCAAAAGATATGGAGAACCTGGTTTGGTCCCATGAGGCGTAATTCTCATGAGAATGTTAACGGTTTCAGTGAGGTGATAGAACTCACTCAAAATACGAGAAGATAGACACTAATGAAAAAGTTAGTGATGAAAATTTTTGAATCTCACTGATCGGCTGCCTCTTCAGATTCTTCTACAGGACATGGGTATGGATGTCGGAATATCACAAGATTTTGATGAGAGACCTCCCTCACGTTCAGGGCTCTATAACTGGATTGTAAAAGTTTAAATTTTGGAGGAATGCAGGCAGACTGATCAAAATTCTCTGCAGATTGACAAGCATGAGTGGAAGAGAAATACAGACACTATTCAAGGTCAACAACATAATGAAAAGTCTAAGCTAAATCTGAGAAAATGATCTGTTCAACAAAAGTTATTTTTGGGATGACTTGGATCATTTTTTCTGCAGCACTAAAGGGTTTTCCCTTGTCTCACGATCAAGAAACAGGTAATATGATGTCCTTTAAAGCTAGTCTTTGGCCTTCACCAAAATTATTGATCCTTATACATACAAGTTTTACGTTGTGCATCACTAGAATTAATCTTTCTAAGATTTGTTTATAAATGCATTATGACTTCTTATTTTTTGTCTATTTGTGTTTAGAGTGGATAAGAGCTTTATCACACCTAGACATTTCTGTAGTTATTGTGTTTTCCTTTATCTTTTATTGGGATTTTTTCTTCACATGCACCCATCAATTGAAGAAACTTATGTTCATAAAAGATCCTTCCCTGTGAGGAACTCCTTAGCCCAAATATTATCCAACTGTATACTGTGATGCTCAACCAGTAGAGTTCTGAATTTTCTTTTACTGGGAAGTACGGACATTCTACTGGTTAGGAGATAAATGAGAAGGGTCTTGGACACGATGAAGACAAAAACTGAAGGAATGACAAAGAATAAGTGTCAGATCTTCTTTGCTGGGTCTTATTTGTTGATGGGAATTTGTAGGCTTTATGCCACTAATTAATTGGTTTGAGTTTGTTTTAAATTTAGTCACCCTCAAGTTTGGACCCAAAATTCTCATAAATCGGGATATTTTTGTCTTGCCCTAGTATCCTGTGCTTGGAGCAGATGGTGTGAAATAAGAGGAGTCCATCATATAAATTCTTTTTGATGAACTTTTCTTGTGTAATTGTTCATTCTTTGGGGCAAAGTTTCTATTCCTTGTTTTCCTTTTCTTTGCTTCCCTTACTATATCTTTTAAAAGAGGTTTGTTTAGAAACAGTTGGAAATTGTTGCATTGATAATTTAAACCTTGGTTTGTTTAGAAACAGTTGGAAATTGTTGCATTGATAATTTAAACCTTAGGTTTGTTTAGAAACAGTTGGAAATGTTGCATTGATAATTTAAACCTTTAGACAATCAAGCCTTGGGACTTGTGTTGATAAAGTCTGAGATCCTCATATTTTAAGCATTCAATGGACAACATTACTGGTTGATAGTTGCAAATTTGCAATCTAAGTTTTCCTTTTAGAAAACACTGTGATACTTTCTTGGGCAGAGTTTAATGTAAAGATACTACGTTTTCGCCAGCTATGTTTTAATATTAGTAATGCACTTTAAGTTGACGGGCAATCTCAACTTTTCCTTTAAAACACTCTGCATTGTTAAATTTTAAAAGCAGGTTTGTTGCAAAATTCTTATGATTTCTCCAGGATCTTGGCTTATATTTGTGTTGCTCTCTGATAGCAAATATTGGTGAGTGGAGTTATACTTTTTGACTTCTTTCTATTTTTAACAGACACCAGCTAGCACAAGAGCTGCAAAATGAAGACCCTCTGATCTTGAAGTCTCTTAACCCACATCATCTTTCTCGATTAGTTGATATTTTAATTATTGAGAAGAAATGGGTGGAGGTATTCCTCCCTGTTTTCCCCTTTAAACTTGTGCTTCCTTCTAAACAGTGTGTGCTCCTCCCAATGTATCAAATGGGTTAAGTTCTATATTTTCAGTAAGTTGTATTCGTCTCTTGGGAAAATTCTATTGAGAACCACCTCGAATCTTATGAGTTGAAATCTTGGTTGAACAAATGTTTACATGGTGCTGCTGTTATCAAGCAGGAGGATATCAAGAGGCAGTTTGAGGAGAATTTAATCAAAAGCTTGATTGCAGTTTTTATGGTTTTGCCACGTTGAAAGCCTTCTTGAAGCATGCTCACTAAAACTTCTGAAGTTGACAAGAACATGAAGAAACCCTTTAATAGGTCAAGACAGGAGATATTATCCGACTGTAAACAACTTCTTGAAGAGATTTTTGAGAAATGTCCTCAACCTGCATCCATCAGCTGGGCTCATTCAAACCACTCTTCTATGAATATGGCTATATTCTAGATTACCAAATGGCTGGTTTTCCAAAGCTTGTCTTTCTTTTGCAATCAATACCAGAGGTGAAGGTGGAGGCTAATGTTATATATTCTGATAGAAAAGTTACAAAGACAGATTCTGACAGAGATACACTTACTAATGCCTTAGAAAGTGCAACTCACAATGATGATGCAAATAGTGCACTACCAACTTGTCAAGGGAATCAATGATGTGAATCAATCAACAGATAGTGATTCTGTTTGGGAGAGCTGGCCCCGTCTCAAAGTTGGGTTCTTCAGCAAATGGTACAGATCATGTGGGCGATGGGCCCAGGAGCACGTTGAAGTTGATTACCAAGTTAACTTCAATGATGAGTCTCTTCTGTCTGAGGAAGATGTTTCAGATTCTGAGGATGATAAGCTGGTCATGGTTGGAACAAGGAAGAAGAAAAGTGTTCGACTCAAGAAGATAGCTCACTGTTACAGATTTTAGATTCTTGGTATAGTAGTAAAGATGTAAGGAGAACGGAGGCGAAGGAAGACCATTTTCAAGCAACAGCATGAAGACGATCAATTCGGTGAGGGCTGATGCTGAGAATGATCAATTTCAAACAGAGAAAAATAGAGTTTGGTCACTTCCGCAACAAACCTTTTTTTAAGTCTGGTGATCATCCGAAGTCAGGTGACATCAAGTTACTCTCTTGATGGGCTGATGGTTGGAATCATTTTGTTCTTGTATGACGGATGTA